>CM053598.1:31363882-31383195 GCA_028646575.1 Pseudocheirus occidentalis | reverse complement strand
AATGGAATAGGAGGAAGACAGCCCAGAACTGAGAACTCCCACACCAAATGCTTCCAAGACAATTGAAGAATGCCTAGAAGCTATACATCAACTGAAAAAGGACTTTGAAAACCAAATAAGAGAAGTGGAGGAAAAATTGGGAAGGGAAATGAGAATGATGCGAGAAAATCACGAAAAGAGTGTCAACAACCTGACTGAAGAAAACAACACTTTAAAGAATAGATGAAATCAAATGGAAAAAGAGGTCCAGAAAGCCAATGAGGAGAAGAATGCCTTAAAAAGTCAAATTTCCCAGATAGAAAAAAGAACCTCAACAGCATTCTGAAGAGAATAATTCCTTCAGAATTAGAGTGGAGCAAGTAGAAGCTAATGACTTTATGAGAAACCAAGATACTATTAAACAGTTACAAAGAAATGAAAAATAGAAGGAATGGATTGATTTATTTGTTTATTTCTTTGTTCACTCATTTAGCTTTTTCTTTGAACCACCACCCTATTCCTTAGGCAGTTAGAGGGCTCAGTGGAAAAAATTATGAGACTGAAGTCAGACTGACTGGAGATTCCTACAGAGTCCAGACACTAGATGTGTGACCCTGGGAAAGTCCCTTAACCTCTTTTTTCCCCACTTTCCTCAACTGTAAGATGGAAACAACATTGCATCTACCTTCTAGGTTGTTGAGAGGATCTAATGAGATAATAGTAGTTATAAAGTGCTTAGTGTAATACCTGGCACATAATAGTTGCTTAATAATTGCTAGCTACCATTATTACCACTGTTTCCAATCATACCTCTCACCCCTAGTTTCCTTGCACAATGCTTCATGCTTCATAGCTCCTTTAGAAATATTCTTTGGTTGGATTGGATTAATTCAAGGTAAACCAGGGAAGGTTCAGTAGTGAAAAGTCTCCTAATTTGTTGTGATGCCACTTCTGTCATGGTAAGCTCCTGCGGTCTTTTTTGGGGAGGAGTGGCTTGTGTTTGCTCTTTTGGGGGGGGGAGCTCTTTAGGAATTCAGTGAAGTGGCCCAACAGAGGGAGGAACTTGAATGGCCAGTTCAATATGCATCATTATATCAAACCAATTTGAGCTTCAGTTACATTGATGGAAAAAATGGCACCTAGAATGAAGGAGAAGATAGACATCACTGCTATATTCTACCTTGACTAGACCAGATTTGGAGTATTATGGTCATTTCTTGGCCCTGCATCTTTATTTATTTATTTATTTACTTTTAGTTTACAATGTTCAGTTCCACAATTCCTTGAGTTGCAAATTTTCTCCCGCTTCCCCTCCCCATCCATGGAGGGATGCAATCCAGTATAGGTTATATATAATATATCTTTGCATTAAACATTAGTCAAGTTGCAAAAAATAGTTATAACCAATGGAGTCAATGATGAGAAAGAAGATACGAAACAAAACACAAAAAAGAGAGATCAAGTAGGTTGCTTCAATCTACATTCAGACTCTGTAATTCTTTTCTCTGGATATGGATATCCCTTTCCCTCATGAGTCTTTTGGAGCTGTCTTATAACTTAGCATTGCCGAGAGGAGCCCAGTCAATCAAAGTTAGTTATCACAGATCGGTATTACATCTTAAGAAAGACCTTGAGATATTAGAGTATATACAAAGGTAACAACAGGTACAGTGAATGATCGGAAGTCTATGCATCTCCACAAGTCATGAGACTGGACGTTTAAAAGAAAACTTTAAACAATCTAACCACCTGCTTCCATCAATAGACCTTTCTCCAGCCCTTATTACCCTTCACAGACACATTCCTCAGTGGTTAATATACTTCTACTCCATCACACTCTTCCCATCCCATTCACTCTGATTGTGGCTATGATTATGCAAATCCCCCTTTCTATAACCCACTGCCCATTCCCTTAATTCTATCCTCCTTAACCCTAATATCTCACTTCATATCTACTTCTTTTGCTATCATCTCTGGAATGTCCATTCCATATTAATAAACTTGAATTAATCTTAAACCATTTTCTTTTCTGATTCCCATGATATTCTGACTTTCACTGAGGCTTACCTCCCTCCTGATGACACCTTCAACAGTTCTATTACTGGTTGCACTTTGACTTATACCCTCTGAATCATTAGCCATAATCAGAATTTATTTGTTTCCCACTGCCACTTCCAGACTCTCCCTTACCACCATTACTCAGTAAACTCTTCTCATGTGATCTTTATTCAATCCAAATTTATGCCCCTATCAAGATTCTGACAGCTGTTATCTGTCAGCTTCTCGGACATTTTCCTTCCATACTACATGAGTTCATTGACTAAATCAGTCAGGAAGGAATCAATACGGACCTCTCCACTCCAACTCATGCTAGAAGACTTCAACATACACATCTATACTTCTTCACCCCCCTAAATTCATAGTTTGAGCTCTACTCAATCCCCATGATATATCCCTCCATTGTCACTAGCCAGTAACACAAAGATATGATTATTCTCTTGATCTTGTCATAACCTACTAGTATTCTCTGGTGTAAATAAACTTTGGATTTCATTTATAAGATCATAAAAGATCACTCCCTCTTTCCCTCTCCCTTATGACTTCTACTCTTGTTCCATATTCTTACAATGACTTTCAATCTATCCAGTGTTTAATTCTTGCTAAGCTATCACCCTTGTACTGGTTACTTTCTCCTCCTGTACCTATCTTGATTACTTGGTGAATAAACTCAATTTGATATAGAAGTTTTCTCTCTCTCTCTCTCTCTCTCTCTCTCTCTCTATATATATATATATATATATATATATATATATATATATACACACACATACACATACACATACACATACACATACACATACACATATATTTGAATCTCATGCCCCTTTGTCCCCTAACCAACCATACCTTTGCAAACTTCCAGTCTTGGATTACTATCTCCATGTGTTTCCTTCAGTCCTATTTACTTTCTGCTGAATGCAGCTGGAGAAAATTGTAAATCCATACTGACTGGATTCGCTACACATTTGTTACATAATCCAACTAGACCCTCACTACAGCAAGGAAATCTTTTTTATGTCAATGTAATTACTCCATTATATCACTCACAATATCAACTTTCTCAAACCTTTTCATCCCTGCTCACACCTCAAGGTACCCGCTTTTCCTCATAATTTCAACTAGGGATCTTGCCTCATAATTTATGCAAAAAAAATCAGACACCATTAACCAAGAGAATATTTACTCTTACCTCTGTGTCTAACATCACTAATCTGCCTTCTCCCCACTATCTCCTCCATTAATCCTATGTCACAGAAAGTGATTTTCCTCCTTGCTAAGGAAAATTTTTTTATCTTTGGTCCCACATTATCTGTTATCACTTCACTTCTGTTATTACCATTCTCATTAATATTTGAGTTATCCCTATTTACTGACTACTTTCCTGCTTCTTAGAATTCCATCTCTTCCAATCCCTAAAAAAATCTCTTGATCCTACAGTAATCTCTATAATAGTATTTATCTTCTATTTTCTTGGCTAAATTCCAAGAGAAAGTCACCTCTAATCTGGGCCTTGACCTCTTCTTCTCCTATTGTAAATCCTCTGTGGTCTGGATTCTAACTTCATCATTCAGCTGAAAATTATGCTTTTCAAAATCGTCAGCTATCTTTTGGAGAAATGTAATGAACTTCTCTCAGTCCTTGTCTTTTATATCTTGATTTCTTGGCATCCTTTAACACAGTCAATAGCCCTTTCCCCCCTCTTGATATTCATGACACTTCTCTACTGGTTCTCCTTCCCCTTCACAGATTCCTATGCTAGATCTTCATTTGAGTCATGTACATTGTGTCTGTCCCCCAAAGCTCTGTCCTGGGACTTCCCTCTATCCTATCTCCCCCTGGTTTCAATGATCCTATCCATACCTACTATTCTCAGATCTATTTATTCAGTCCCAAGCTCTCTCCTGATATCCAGTCTTATATCACCAACTGCCTAGTTTATCTTCCCCCAAACACCTCTTCTCTTTCCCCAAGCTTCCCTATAAGTGATTAGGGCACCATCAATTGATCCCAGTTACCCAGGCTTGAAATTCATGTACTACCTTAGACTTCTAGCACACATTAATCTCCATTATCCAGTCTGTTGTTGTTTCTTCATTTCAATCTTCACAATAACTCTAGTATATGGCCTGTCTCTCCATCCACGTAGACTTCCTTGTTGGCTCATTCCTGAACCAGCAATCCAATAGTTTACTGGCTGGTCTCCCTAATCATTGCAAATCTCTCTCCATCCAAATACACCCTCTATTCACTGTAGTGGATCCAGTTCATATGGATTTACAATTTTCTCCAGTTTCCTAAGGCAAAGATTGGATAATGTCACTCCCTTTCTTAATAAAATTTAGAGACTCCCTATGACCTCTGGCTAGGTAGCACAGTGGATAGGATTCAGGGCCTGAAGTTAGGAAGACCTAAATTTTAAATTTGTTAATAGCCAATAACTACAGTAGCAGTTATCTGCAGCAGCAGCAGCAGCAGCAGCAGTAGTAGTCGTAGTAGTAGTAGTAGCAGCAGCAGCAGCAGCAGTAGTAATAGATAGCTATGTAACACTTTAAATGCTTTACATACATTATTTCTTGGAAACCATCCAAAGACCATTCATTCAACCATGTAGAGATTCTAGGCTGACTTCCAACTTATCATAATCTGATGTTTCTCTCCTCTAGGGATAGAAAAGAAGAGAGATGTAATAGTTTTGCCAGACATAGAGCTAGAGAGCAGAACTGGAACATCCATACTGATCATTTTTTTAATAGCTATAATGTGTTTTCTCTCTGTGTGTCTCTCTCTGTGTGTCTCTCTCTGTGTCTCTCTCTGTCTCTCTCTTTCTGTCTCTGTCTCTCTGTCTCTCTGTCTCTCTCTATCTCCAAATTCTCTAAAAATATGGGGATTAGATTACATGAATGACATGTCTTTTGAATTTTCTTTGAGGTTCTGCTGCATAGTGAAAAGACCATAAGACTCCAGTTCAGAAGGCATAAGCGTTCAGGTACTACCTGGAAACATTTGTTGTATGTATGACTCAGAGCAAGTCAATTCGATGAGTTGCTTGGGTGCTTGTGCTTGGACTCAAATTCCAAGATCACATTTCTCCCTAGTTTCAAAACACTATTCCTGACAGTTTTCTCCCCAGTCCATGCCTAGCAATAACTCATGAGTGGGTTTTAGTGAGACAAACTACCTACCTCCACAATTACTCATGAATGGACCCTAGTAAAACAAACTATCTTTCCCCACCACAAGAACAAGTTGATCTCTTAAGAAATTCTCTTGTAAAAACAGGTCTATCTTGTAACCACAGAAGTATTATCAATCGATTCCCAAAGTTATCATATTCAATCCAGAGTTCAAACTACAGACATCAACTCTCAAAGTTATCTTGCTACAGATATAACAGACCAAAAATACACCCTGAGAAACCCCTTCCCTGGTTTCCAGTAGTGAATGACACCTGTGACCAAGGTTGTAAGTTATCACCTAATACTTTTCCCATATAAGTTTTCTCATCACTCCTGTTAAGCTGCAAGTTCCTTAAGGTGCTTTTCCCACCCTATTGGCATTATGATAAACCTTTGCCAACTTGACTTAAAGAATTCTTGTGTCTGTGAATTCCCTTGAGGGGTCCCTGGACTCCTTTAACCACATTAAATTCACCAAATGAAGCTTCAATTTCCCCACGTGTACAATGGAGATGTTATGGTCTTTCAGAGTTACAGCAAGGAAAACTGCTTCATGTATCCAAAATGCTATAGTAATATAATGAACTGGTGCTAAGATTCACATAACTTTTACTTCATCCTACAATAAGCGATCTTCATTCTCCTGACCCTTAGGGGACTCTAAACTTGAGAGTGTGTTACATATCTTGGGATTCCAAGGTTCTAAAAGTGCATGAGAAATAATATTTTTAAGTAATGTATCAATTTTATAAGTAGGAAACTGAGATTCTGAGATGTTCAGATAGCTAGTAAGCATTAATGGGATTTTTGTCTCCCCTGCTGCTAAATCTCCCCTTGAATCCAATATCAGAGCCCTTTCTACAATATTATAATAAATTCTTATTGAATGGCCACCATGTTCCCACAGCCAATATCATCTAAGGACACCTAATTCTTTTGTCTAAATAATATCTTTAGGGACTGTGGCATTTCCTTTGTCTCATAATCTACCTTTGTGTACTGAGATTCTATCTTGGAAAATATCCAGAGACTGTTTATTCAACCATGAAGAGATTCCAGGCTGATTTCCAACTTATCATATTCTGATGTCTCCCTCCTCTAGGGGTAAAAGACAAGAGAGACGTAATTGTTTTGCTAGACAAAGCAGTACTGGAACATACACACTCATCATTTTTTAAAGATGCCTATAATGTGTGTTCTCTCTCTCTCTCTCTCTCTCTCTCTCTCTCTCTCTCTCTCTCCCTCCCTCCCTCCCTCCCTCCCTCCATCCCCCTCTCACCCTCCCTCTCTACCTCTCTGCCTCCCTATGATCAAGGCCATATTCATACCTTCCCCTCTACTTTGGTTGTCATCCCTGTATCTTCCTCCCCTTCTTTTGGGTCTAGCTTTAACTTTAGCTATGGAACATCCATCCTTCGGGCTTCAACCTTCCATGGCTAAGCCTCAGGCCAGGCTTACTCCTGGTTCTTCTTGGACCCTTTGCATAAGTTATAACCATTGAACTTTTGCTTCTTAGTTCTGATCAAGACACAACTTTGGATTTTGATCTCTATAGCTAAGCCCTTATCTTGTTTTGTGATGCTCGAGAGTTTCCTTGACACTATTGCTTGTATACTGGAATGCTAGTTTTTACCTTGCCAGTTGTCTTGGTGCTGGCACCTTTCTTCAAACCACAACATCTAGGTCAGTGTCTTGTGCATTGAGTAATCCTAGGATCATAATACTATGGATGGCAAAGACCTCAGAAGACAACCAGACCAATACCTTCATTATGCAATAAGGAAACTGAGACCCAGGGAGCTAAAATGACTTGACCAAGGAATAAGTCAGAGAGGAGAATTAAACTCAAAGCTTCTACATCCCAAATCATTATGCTTTCCATTATACCATTTTCTCTCATTAAGTCTTCAGTATTGGATGGATTAGAAGGTACTTCCTCACCTTGCTGAATTGAGGTTTTTCTTTATTCCAGCAAGTATTGTTCATTTTTGTTTGTTTGTCCTTCATTTTCCAAGAAGACAAAAGACATTGTGTGGGGTGATGTCTTGACTCATGTGTGAATTGGATTTAAGTGAGGCAGAGTTGCACCAAGTCATCAACTTCACTCTCTTCCAGAGTCATCAAAGTCCAGTAGCAAAACACAACTCAGGATGAATGCTGTTGGCCCTATCAGAAAATGACCTTGGAATCTTCACTGTCTGACTAAGCTCTAAGTGCTCCACAATGGTACAATAATACAAATTGTTTTCATCTACCCATTCCACTGAGAGAAGTCTTCATATGCTTAGAGCAGACATCCCTCTAACTCACTGATTGGTTTGGGACCTGTGGGTTAGCCTCAACTTGGTCGATCCTGTCTGCCAAGTTGATTTACCAGGGTGTTGTTGCTGTACACGCTACAGCTTCTTAAAATCACAGGAGAGAATTGAGTGACAGGCAGACACCAAAGGTGGATAAACAGCCCTCAAAAGCTTCAGCAAGTCTTCATATCTGAGGTGCTAGTTTTCCTTGAATTCCTATACATACCAAGCAAGTATGGTAGACAATAAAGAAGGGGTTCCAGAGAAGTAGAAGGTAGCATTAGGAATCGACTTTCCTGGTAACTGAAATCTTCAGAATTTCTGAGACATTGTACAAGAAATTCTACACATTTGGATTCATTTTGAATAATATGTCATCTCATTTCCAAGATATATAGAGAAGTGATTGAAATTTATAAGAATAAGAGCCATTTCCAAAATGATATATGGCCAAAGGATATGAACAGGAAGTTTTATGAGGAATAAATCCAACTTATCAAAGACCACATAAATAAATGCTCTAAATCATTTATAAAGAAATGCAAATAAAACAATTTTGGGATTTCACTCTATACTCATAAGATAGACAACATTGGCAAAGAAGAAAAGAAAGAAAATGATAATCATTAGAGGAACTATGGGAAAACAATGTCTACTGATATGCTACTGGTATTCTGGATTGATTAATAAGTTTATAAAATAGCAATAATTTTATAAAAACAGAAAAATCTAAAAGATTTAAGAAATGTGGTCAAAGCAACCACATTCCAAAGAACTCATGACAAAACATATTAACCACCTATTGACAGAATACTATTGTACTCAGAGTGTAGATATTAATATCAGTGGATAGATAACAAAGAAACAGCATATGTGTGTGTGAGAGAGAGAGAGAAAGAGAGAATGAGACAGAGACAGAGAGAGAGACACAGAGAGAGAGACAGAGAAAGAGAATATAAAGGCTTCACTTTTCATGTTTTTCTTTCTTTTTCAGTTGGAGGGGAATGGGGGAGAAAAGGCAGATGTGGGGTAAGTTTTTAAATAAAATTTAATATAAAAAGTACACACCTATAACTAACTTGATGGTGTTTCTTCAAACTTAGATTTAACCAAGATCACCAAGATAGTAAATTTCAGAACTGGGATTTGAATTCAGATCCTTTTACTTCACGTCCAAACCCTCTTTCCAATGAAGTATGGGGAGCTCACTGAAAACTATGAAGGAAGTATCCTTTTAAGAATATCTTGAAGAAGTGTTAGTATTGTGACAGGCAGGAATTGGAGGAAAGGGCATTCCATGAGCAAAAGTATAAAATTGGGTCTCTATGGATGTGTTTGATGATAGATGAGTAATTCACCTTGGCTGACCAGGATCATTAGCTTTTCAAATTTTCTGATGGAAAGGTGAGCATTTTGTTGCATCAGTCCTATGATTAGGCCAATGCAACCAGACCTTTACCACAGAATGCCGTATTTAGAGAATGCTAAACTAATGGGTTTTTAGGGTACTTGCAATCCTTCAGCAGTAGAGAACACTGCTTAGCACTGAGTTAGCAAGAGTAATTAGTTAAAATAGGCAAGTATAGGATAATAGACTGGGGCGAGTTTCTTAACTGCCTCATGCTTCCTCACCACCACCACCACCACCCTATTAACCTGAAAGTATGCTTTTTCTCACTTTTCCTCGGTGCAATTTGTAGTACTTACCCCAGACGGAACAATCCCTAGTTAATATTCTGTATGACATGTAAGAAAAACAGGGGGAAATAATAGATGTTTCTTTTTACTAGAAACACATTTAACAATGAAAGAGAGAAAGACTCAATAAAAATAGAAGAATTAAATATATAACTTCTCATTTAATATTAAAGTGAAGAGACACAAGCATTTAGAAAAGATTGTGGAATATGCCTTATTCATGAATTCCACATACGAAACCTGCAGGAAGTATCATAGCTGTGAAGGACTGAAAAACATCTGTCCTGGGTTATTAATGGAATCTACAGGAGGGACTGGATTCACTTTGGAAAGCAGAAATATTGATCCACTTGTTTATTTTTTTCTCACTCTAGGGAAAAAAAAGTGGAAGAAAGCTAGGAATTTGGGCCTAGAATTCAAGAGTTTCCCTACTTGCTGCTATGTAGCACATAAAGAACAGCTACTTTTCCATTGAGGCTACTCTGGAATTAAGTTGATCATCTATGAAGAATGAACTCCTAGGGGAATTGGGCTTTAGTTTCTATCATGATCACTCTGGGACATTGTTGCACAGTGTGGATTCGGGCCCCCCACACAGATGGTTGGATAATTCACTCATTCTTAATGAAATGCAGCAGAGAATGCATATGCTTTAATAAATGAGCATTCACAAAATCTAAATGAGTAGCTTTGAAAAGTCACCCACTGGGAAGAATTTGGGCAAGGGATGCAAATTCTCTGGACTTTGGATTGCCCCCTGAGGAGATGGTCATGATCTCATTGAGCAGAAAAATGAGGTACTATGAGGAGAGAAAGGTTACACAAATTGGGTTGGAAACATGTAAGAAATAGGAATAGAACAGACCTGTCAAGGTTAGAACTCTTACAGGTAGACCCATATTCATTCACTGACCACTATAACTCCAGACATTCAAAGAATGGAGGCAAGGAAGTACCTGACTAGTTAGTCAATAAACATTTTATTAAGTGTACTATTATGTTCTGAGATGAGTCTTGAAAGAGGACACAGAACACTAGCGGCCGAGATGAGGAGGGAGAATATTCCAAGCAGAGAAGTGAAGGAAGCAAATGAAAAGGCAAAGAATAAAGAGGTGGAGTGTCCTGGATAAGGAATAGCAAGGAGATCAGTGCTGTTGAATCACAGACTGATGCTTGGGATGGGGAGTAGTAGGAGACTGATGAAAGTCCATCCCCTTCCTTTCAAAAAGTCATCCCTCCAGTCTGACAATGGCCTGCCCAAAAGAACAAAGGGTACAGAAAAACAGATCTTCTTTTGTGCTGGTCTATGGATTTTCTAACCTCTTTGTTCCCTCACTTCAAGCCGTGATGCAGCAGCCAGAGAGAAGTATCTTGACAACCTGTCTAGACAAGCACAGAAGAAGGTAACAGCAAATTTCACTGATAATTTTATTAATGTTAAAGAACTTTTAGCCTCTTCAGGGCAGAGTACATTTATTAATGAGGATTGGAGAGCCTGCCTGGAAAAACCTGCAGCACACGTTGGCCAAGAGCAATGACAGGTCACAATCTCTTCTCTGCCAAAGTCTCAATAACAGATCCTCCAATGTATTCTTGAAAACCTCTAGTGATGGGGAACTCACTCACCCCGGAGGCTTCTAATTCTTATTTTGGAGAAGTCTTAATAGGGAGAGATGCTTCTTTTATTTTTTTGTATTGTTTAACCTCTAAGTTAAAGAATTAAAAGGCATCCGATATAGTGGAATGAGCAAGATTTGGTATAAAATCTGGGTTCAAATTCTGACACCTGTCTGATTTTGGACAAGTTCGTTAACCTCTTGTGTCATCAACTTTCTCATTTTTAAGATGAGAAGTTTGGGTTAGGTCATCTAGAAGTTTTCTCCAACTCTGAATCTATAATTCTGTGAAAAACAAAATATGACAGAAGACAAAAAAAATTTGGCTGCTCATAATACATAATAACTGATATTCACATAGCACTTTTAGAGCTTTGCATACTCTCTCATATGATCTTCACAATCCCGTGAGTTCTGCCAAAATGATTAACACCCCCATTTCATACTGACAAAAGTGACAAAGAAAGATTAAATGAGTAGGCCAATTAGTGAACGTTGGAACTCAGTTCTTCCTGAATCAAAGCTCAACACTCTATCTACAATGCCAATGCAACCTGAATGCTGGAAGATTAAACCCTAAAAATGAACGCTTAAACTAACCTCAACCACTAGCAGCAAGTTTTCAAAGGGTTCTAGGTTCTAGCACAGACAAAATCAGCTGGGCCTGGAACCAGGAAGACCCGATTTCAAATCCAGCCTCAGATATTTACCAGGTGTGTGACCCTGGGCAAGTCACTTGCCCACTGTCTGCCTAAGTTTCCTCAACTATAAAATTAGGAAAATATTAGCACCTACCTCCCAGGGTTGCTGTAAGGATCAGAGAAGATAATTATAAAGAGCTAAGCACTGTGCCTGGCACATAGTAGGTACCTATAAATGTTTAGTGTATCCCTTCCTTTTGAGGAGCAAAGATAAGATGTGGAGAGATAAAGCTGAGTCAGTATCCCTTGTCAAATGATCACTATGACAATCATTATAATACTATGTATTAACAGAGGTGCTGACAATCTTTTAGGCAAATGAAAGTAAACACATGCAAAGAAAACAAAACAAAACAAAGCAAAAACTAAAAGTAAGAGCATCCCAGAGATCACTGATCTTTTCTCTCTCTCTCTCTTTTTTTTTTACCTTAATCTGTTGTTGACAAGTGCTAGAATTGTAAGACACCATATGAAACATTTGCACTTAATTGATAATGCCTGCATGCCAAATTCTAAAGATGATTCTCTAAGGTACCTGCCAGGGTATTATCTTTCAGAAAGGGTGGGGGAAGCTATTACTGGTGGGAATGAGCTGGACCTCCTAAGGATCCTGGGAGACTAGATGTGATAATGTCTCAGAGAGCACTTTAGAAAATGTAGTTGTAGGAAGTGGAAGCATTACTGTTAGCTTTATTCTCCACGTTGCAAGGCCAGGGCAAAGGTAGGCTTGTTCCCAGTGTCTTGTAATACAGAAACGTTGTAAGTCCCAGGCAGAAAGTAATGCTGAATTTTAACAGAATCATGTGAATGGCCCTAGGATTTAGGGTCGATGAAGGGGAAATGAAATTCACAGGAAGGATGGCTGGGTCTGAATTTATTGGGTACATTATCTGGTATAGAGAGCAGACAAGTGAGAGCTTTAGGTAAATGGTTACATGTATCAGGAATGAAAACTTAGCTGGAAGAAGGAAGAAGAGAGCATTGGTCAGTTCTCAAACAGAATTATAGAAACTTAGACTTTTAAGGGACCTCAGAAATGACATATTCTGACTGCCAACTGAACAGAAATTTCCTCTAATAAAGGTCTGACAAAGGATCATCCAACATATTCTTGAAGACCTTCAGTGATGGAGAACTCACTGCTTCCGGAAGCGATGCATTCCAATTTAGGGCCCATCTAATGTGTAGGGAGATACCTCCTCCCCGACATTAGATGCAAATCTGCTTTTTTTTCTATCCTTTTGCCCTAGTCCTTCCTTCTCAGAAGCAAAACAGATATAGATCCCATTTTCAATGTTAGAGTCTCTCAGAACTCCCAGAAAGTGATCACATTCTTATTGGTCTTCTCCTCCAGAGGGCAAATGTCTTTTGTTCATTTAGCCATTCTTCCCAAGGTCTTCAGTCCCTTTATTATCCTATTTTTTATAGGCTGTGAAGGTTGTAATTGATTAATATGGTTTCAAAAATGTGTGCAGGGAGTAGAATAATTTTAGTTATGTACGAAATGTCTACACACAGACATGCATATATATGTACATTTTTGTGCGTATATATACATATACACACATTCATATATAATATACATATATACATATATATCTGCATGTGGGCGAACCCACCTGGAGAAGGATAGAGGAGCAGTGTCTCAGTTCCTAAGACCATCGGAAATATGTGTTTTCTGATAGTCTTAGGTGACCCCAGTGAAAGGGTCGTTCGGCCCCCAAAGGGGGCCTCAGGTTGAGAACTGCTGATCTAGAATATCATATAATAGTGGTGTCAAACTCTTATACAATAGGGCCCCTAAACCATACATAAGCATCTCTGCCAGTATATATTGACTTAGAAAGCTACATATTAACCTTACCAACATTTTAGTGTATTTTTAATTTATTTTGTTAAGTATTTCCTAATTACATTTTAATCTAGTTCAGCTGGAGTGAGAAGTGTTGAAAGCTGGCAGACCCTTTGTTTGACATCTCTGTTGTATAGGACTAGACGACTCCTTAGCTTGCTTCCTGTTTATCATGAGCTAGAGCTCAGAGAGATCTTCCCCATAGATAGATCAGTATCCCACTGTTTGGGGCAGCTAGGTGGCTCATTGGATAGAATTTGGAACTGACATTAGGAAGACCTGAATTCAAATCCTGCCTAAAACACTTATTAGCTACGTGAACCAGGGTAATACACTTTGCCTGTGTCTGTCTCAGTTCCCTCAACAATAAAGTAGGAATGATAATAACAGCACTGACCTGCCAGGGCTATATGTGATTATGATTGCTGGCATTATCTCAGAAGTTTGTTGTAAGAGAAAGATTTTTTTAATGGTAAAGACTCTATAAATATGACGATTGTACAGTATTTCTTGATACCACATTACATAATGCTGTGAGAGTGGAAGATCTTGAAGATAAAGACCCTTCACTTTCTAATCTACCCCTCTCCCACTTCAACGTTTCCACGTGATTTTAGGCTTTCCCCTCCATACACCCAACTCTGACATATATATATATATACCTTCAGCCATTTGGTAAGAGTATTGTTTTGTAGATTTGAGGTTTGTAGAGTGTCCTCTAGTAAGCTTGGATTTGTATTTTCCCAAGTATATTATCTAATTAAAATTCATCCTTTGTTAGGGTATAGCTTTTATTTACATAATGTTGGAGTTTCTCAGTCTGTCTCCTCTTTTCATCTTCTCTTTCCTTCTCCTTTTCTCTCTTATCTTTCCTTCTCCTCCTCCTCCTCATCCTCATTGTCCTCCTCATCCTTGTCCTCATCCTCTTCATCCTCTCCCTCCTCCTCCTCCTCCTTCTTCTTCTTTTCTTTTTCTTCTTCTCCTTCTTCTCCTTTTTCTTCTTCTTTTTCTGCTTTTCTTCTTCTTTTTCTTTTCCTTCTCCTCTTCCTCCTCCTTCTTCTCCTCCTCCTCCTCCTCCTCCTTCTTCTTCTTCTTCTTCTTCTTCTTCTTCTTCTTCTTCTTCTTCTTCTTCTTCTTCTTCTTCTCTCTTTGTCTCTCTGTCTCTTTCTCTCTGTGTCTCTCTCTCTCTCTTTCTCTCTCTTATTACATCTGTAGTGTTAGTATTCTGAAACCCAAGAAAATTTATCTAGGAGGGTTCATCACCACAAAAATGATTTTACTCTAAAGAATTGTGGCAGCAGAGGTGGTAGTCTGAACCCAGAGAGTTCAGATAGCCCTCCTATATTATGGCTAATTGTCCCTCATGACCCAACCCTACGAATACTGCTATGGGGGAAGATATGGGAAAGGGCTAATGTAGGAATATGATCCCTAGGAGAAGAATGCCATGATGATAGGATCCTGGTGACTGTGACTAGGACTCAGTATTGCCAGCTGACAGATCCCTTATTTGACACCTCTATTGCATAAGACTACATGACTCCTTGACCTTCCTGTTTATCATAAGAGGTAGGTCAGATAGAACCTCTTCACTGACAGATCAATATCCTGCTAGAGAATAGGGTACAATGTGCTGAGGATGGTGGGATGTAAGGCTGCAGAGAGGAATCATAACCCTAAGGTATGTTTCTAAGGACTTATCCCAGTTACTCCTACCTTGTTAAAGCTCTGTCAAAGAGATGAAACTAACTTTTAACTTCCCTTTGTGAAGCAATAGGACAGTGATATTAAGATGCTGCCTGTGGAATAGTAAAAAGGGCACTAAACAGCAAGTCAGGACTCAGGCTATAATCCAAGATCTATCACTAACTTGCTTTGGGACTTTGAACAAATCACTTGAAAGTGCCCTGGATTTGAAGTCATAAAACCCGAGCCCACAACCTAGCCCTGCTACTTATTCGGTGCATGTCCTTGTGCTAGTAAGGTTACCATCCAGACAAGGATCCCACCGGCTTGTACTTCCTCAGAATCCTAATGGTAGAGTCAATGAGTAGAAAGTGCCAGTCAAGTAACAGAGAAGTCTGCATAAACTCAAGTGCCAGGAGTTTTGTGCCCATGTACACTCATGAGAATAGAAAATCAGCATTGAAGAAGTGAGTCTGCTTAGGTCCGTCGTGGTGGGGGAAAGAAATAATGTCTAAGGGAGTTTTATACTTTACTCAAGCAGCTTGGACATGTAAGGCTATGACTAGGACAAAATAGCATTAGCACAGAGTGCCTAGATTGGAGTACACTGACAACACTTAAAGTTTTCCAGTAGTCTAGAAACAATCAGACTTAACATCTAAATAGCAGGAATAATTAATTAAATACCATCCTCCTCTAGGCAGACAGGGATTACAAGGATAAAATGGTGTGTGCCTTGTCTGACATGATCACTGTTCTAATTTGTTACAAGAGAAAATTAAATCCTGGCATGGGCGGATATTGGGAGTATTCTCATGAATGGGATGTAAAACAAATAGTCATTACTAAAACGTATTTAACAATGACACCAATCAGAATAGTTATTTAATATATAAGGCTACCAAATGGCAGGTGTGGGTGAGTAATTTCTTCTCCTACCCTTAAGCACCCCTCTTGAACTTAACTGAGAATAGTTTATAACATTGGGAGACAGCTCTTTATACTATTCTGAAGACAGAAGCCTGTACAGATAGCTGTCCATACTTATTCTACTGTATTCCTCTGTTATGACTGGGCAGCTAGTTGGCATAGCATATAGAGTGCTGGACCTGGAGTTATGAAGACTTGAGTTCAGATCTGGCCTCAGACTCTTACTAGCTGTGTGACCCTGGGCAAGTCACTTAACCCTGTTTGCCTTAGTTTCCTCACTTGTAATATGAGCTGAAGAAGGAAATGGCAAATTGTATCAGTGTCTTTGCCAAGAAAAACCCCAATGGGATTACAAAGACTTGGATACAACTGAAATGACTGAGCAATGATGACACAACTGAATCTGAGAGATGGATGAAGTGACTTGCAGAAGCCCGGGAGGTCAGTATTAAGAGAAGAGGAGAGAGAACCTTCCCAGTGTGGAGGAGAGCCAGAGAAAATGCCCAAAGTTGAGAGAGATAGTGACTGTTTACAGAATAACCAAGATATCAGTGTCACTGGAATGAAGATTATGTGTAGTGGAATAATAAGGTATAAAAAGATTGGAAATGTAGAAGGGAACTAGGTTATGAAGAGCTTAGAAGCCAAATAGATGATTTTATATTTAATTCTGGAGGTGATAGGGAGCCATTGGAGTTTATTAAGTAATATGGGGGTGGATGATTAGATCTGGGCTTTAGGAAACCCTTACCACCTGAATGAAGGATGTATGGCAGTTGGTAGAAACTTAAGGCAAGCAGGTATGAGGTGATGAAGGCCTGAACCAGAGTGATGGTAAGTCAGAAGAGAGAGAGGGCATATTTGAGAGATGGTGCAGAGGTGAAATGGACAGGCCTTGGCAGCAGCACCAGATAAGGGGAATGAGAGCAATGAGAGAAATGAAGGAATCCATGATGACTGCTAGGTTGTGTAAGTAGAGACAAAGGGTCAGATTGGAAAGATGTTATGGAAATAGAAACAGTAGGATTTGGCAACTAATTGGATTTGGGGAGTGAGGGAGAATGAGATGTCAAGGTTATTGTACAGGTTATAAACCTGGAAGAATGGTGCTACCTTTAACCAAAACAGGGATGTTTAGAAAAGGGAATTATTTTGGAGGGAAAGATAATGAATTCCATTTAGGAAAGATTGAATTTGAGATATGCCAAGAACATCCAAATTAACTGCCTGTATGATTCTAAGATTTGCTTTCAATTACTTTTCAGGAGTGTGGTCATTCTTTAGCCCAGCTAATATTGTAACCTATTCTTAATTCTCTCAAGAGATTTGGTGAATCAGAAAGGCTGATACTGTTGTAATTCGTTTATAAGGTCTTTATCAGTCCCTTTTATGTAAATAGGTCTTGATCTTTCAAGGACAAGATCCTTAGAAGACAATGCAAGAACTATGTTCTCATTTTTACAGAGGAGGAAACTGAGGCTTCCAATGCTTGGTTGCCTAAAAAACTTAAGTTCACAGGGTTACAAGTAGTAATGGAAGAAGGACCAGAAACCTAAAGCTTTTCCATTCTACCATGTCTCCACCTTCAGCAATGACCTAGGGTTTAGTTCTAATTCTGCAATTAAATCATGGAGTGACCTCAGGTAATTTAGTTAACCTTTCTATTAGTCTAGTTTCTTTACCCATCAAAGGGAGATGCTTCCCTCACAAGACTGTTGTAAATCCCGAATGAAATAATGGATGGGAAGTTGTTTGTGAATCCTAAAGTACCATAAAATGCAATCTATGGTTATAAAAGACCATGAAATCTATTTCAAAAGTATAAATTGCAATACAAATGGGGGTTATTTTTATTACAATGCATTGCCCTTTCCTGAACTATATTCTAATAGCTGAATATTTCTGTCTTCTTTGGGGGAGAGGGAGAAGGCATTGAAAGAAAAGAGTCTGAAATCCACAAACCTCCCTTCAATTGTCATGTGACTGAAGATGCTTATGAAAAGTCAGCTCTAATGTTAAATTATCTGCTAGGATTGTTGACTCTCAGAATCTATAAGTAGGAAGGAAATTTTGAGGGTATTTAGGACAATCCCTACTTTTGTTTTTCTTTTTTGACCAGGCCTGCAATTTCATAGGAAAGTCCTACTAAGGAAAACCCTAGCTTGAACCTTCTCTACAGTTTATAGTCTTCAAAAGCTTCTTGCAATTCCAAAGTAGACATTTACTAGCTGTATGACTCTAGTCAAGTCATTTAACCTCTGTCATGTCATTTAACCTCAGTTTCCCTAGCTATGAAATGGGAAGAATTAAGGACTCCTTCTCAGAATTATTGTAGAGATTACATACAAAAAAGTATTCTGGAAAAAGTTTAAGCACTAGGCAAGATGGCGGCGTAGAAGCAGCAAGGTCCTGCAGCTCCCACACCGCCACCCTAATCACCCAGAAAATTATGAGCCCAGATAAAGTCTAGGACTCTCAGACTCACACAAAAATACAGAGAACACATCTCTTGCTGAAGGCAGCTCATCAGCAGGGGCTCATCCGAGAATGGAGGCTGGAACAGCCTGAAGCTGAGACCGTGGCCACGCCCGGGCAGTGGGAAGTAGCCTGGCTGAGCTAAACAGGCACTGGAGCCAGTCTACAGGAGACATCTACAGCCTCCAGCACCTCCACATCTGCCAGGGTATGAGGAACAGGATGGGAGAGGGGCAGCTTGCACCAGAGCAGAACAATAACCCGGCCAGACCAAAACCACAAACACAGCCACATTAGGCCCCAGGGAAGCCTGGAGGAGTGAGCCTCCCAAGCTTCTACTTCAAAGAAAATCTAAAGAACCTGCCTAAGGGAATCTTCAAATCATCAGAGACTGGTTAGTGAAAGTGAAACTTTGAAAATTAATTTGCGGTTGGTAAAGCAGTTCGGCCAATCTGCCCCCGGGGCAAGGAAGCAGTGGGGGAAGGGAACTGCTGGAACCAGTGGAGGCCCCCACCAGGCTGCTTCAGAGCCCCTGGCCTGCAGACTCAGCAGGGGGGCTGAATAGATTGATCAGGGCCAAGTGCTCTTGCGTTGAGTGGCCTGGATCTGGATCGTGGTCTTGGGTGGTGGTCCTGGGGTGCACTTTCAGCAAGCCAAAGCTGGGGGGACTTGCAACACACCCCTAATAGCTCCGGCAGCTGGGAAAACCCCATTGATTTGGAACAGAGCTTCCCTCCTTGGAAGCAGAGTTTCACAGACCAAAAAAAAACCAAACAACAGATTAATTGGTTGGCCAACATGAGGAAGAGGAAGCAAAATAAAAACACAAGTAAAACTCT
>CM053598.1:31342996-31363382 GCA_028646575.1 Pseudocheirus occidentalis | reverse complement strand
CAAGGGAGGAATAGAAAGAATCTAGAATTTAAAGTTCTGTAATACCTGCAACTAGGAATTAAGATATACAGGGGCTGGGATAGGGAGACCCTCCCTGCCCTACCAGAAAATAAGAGAGCAGAGCAGAGGAGGGGCTTTACAGTGGGATTGCTGTTTTAGGGATAGGACAGGGGCAAGATGGGGAGAAAATTTGTAATTCAAAAATGTAATGAAAATGAATAATGTAAACAAGAAAACAAATAAAAATAAAGTTAAAAAAAGTATTCTGTAAAATTTAAAGCATGATAGAGAACTGACCTGAGAGGCAGAATGACAAGGGTAACAACTCAGCTTTTGATACTGAAGAGTCAATAATCCTTACAGTCTAAACACTGGTAACTTTGTTCTTTTGTTCTGTGCTTAAAATATAAATTCCTTGAGGTCAGGGATGGTCTTTGCTTATGTATTTATATCCCTGGCACTTAAAACAATACTTGACACATAGCAAGTACTTAATAAATGGGTTTTCCATCCCTCCCTCCCTTCTCCTTTCCCTTGTCCTTCTCTCTGTACCTCCTCTACTGTAGGCATGGCAGTATCCTAAACAGAAATATGAAAGTTAGAAGGTTGAGTGCAGTGACTGATGTCCCCAGAGATTGGTGACTCAGTTTCCCCTGAGGTGGCCCATTTTACTGTTTTTAAAAATAGCTTTAATTGTTAGTTATCTTTTCTACAAATAGTTTAGAAATCTCCCCTTCCACCTTTTATCCAATCCTTTTAGCTCTACTTCTTGGACTAAACAAAAAGATTTTAATTCCTCTTCCACAAGGTCTTTTAAGTAATTAAAGACTGACTATTATGACTCTCCAATGATTTCTCTTCTTTGGGCTTAATACCCCAGTTTCTTAATCCAGTTTTAGTATTTCATGCCTTCTAGTTCCCTAATGATCACAATTGAAATCGGAGTGTGAATGAGGGGCAGAGATGAGACATAACAACTTTTAGGTCTTTGAAGGGCTGTTTCCTGGTAAGAGGATTTAACTCATTTTCCTTGGCTCCAAGGGGAGGGGCTAGAAGCAATGAGTGAAGTTGGAAAAGTGGCAGATTTAGGCTCAATGTATTTTCAAAATTATAGCCATCCAAAACTGGGCTGGGTTAGAAATAGAATTATTCAGTGGAGGTATTGTGCTCCCACTCACTGGAATCTTTCAAGCAACTGTTGAATGTCCACTTGTCAGGAATTGTTTTTCCTGTGCACAGTATGACCTATTCCCTCTGAGGTCTCTTTCCAGAAATTCTATGATACTATGAAAGACTATAGGGCTTAGAACAGAATGTTCTGGATGCCACTCTTAGTTTTCATCACAAATTTCATGTCATCCCCAGATTTGATTCTTGTGCCATCTAAGTGATTAAAGTTTTGAATGAGACTGGATCATCAACAGAGTTTTGTGGCAGTTAGTTCACTAAGTCCACTGTAGGTTGGCACCGAATCACCAGTCTCAGTTTGTAGTTCAATCCAATCAGTCCATCTAATCTGTTTAATCATACTGTTCTCTAGTCTACATCTCTCTGTCTTCCACAAAATTTCACAAAAGGCTTTGGTAAACACCCTACTGAAAGCCACATACACTATATCAATAGCCTTCTCTTAGATGCCAGTCTTTCAAGAAAAATGAATTTAATTTATTATTATAGCCTCAATGAATCTGTGCTGGGTGATTCTGCTCATGAACTCCATCTTTATTAGCAAACACTAGAATTTTAACTGTAATTAAAATCAAGTTCTATGTGCTGCCCCAATCAGAAATGCAACAGTATTTGTTTTTAAAGGCAAGAAGGCAGCAACTCTTAAAAGTAACTCTAATGAGGGAACCAACCAACATTTCCCCAATCCGAAGATGCCTGTGGAATGTTAATGAAAGCAGGTCTAACCCAGATTTGTAGGATAGTGTCAGTAAAGGTACCTATAATTTCATAGAAGAAAGGTACAGAATCAGGTAAGTTTTCTTTGTGGTTGAGCAGCTCAATTCAGGGGAGTTCATTTGAATGGTTTTCCCTATGCGTTTCCCTGTATTGTGTGTGTGTGTGTGTGTGTGTGTGTGTGTATGTGTATGTGTATGTGTCTACGGAAAGTCTTGTGAAATGTCCTGTGTTGGGTTTTAAGGCAGAGCCTCCACTAAAAGGTTAAAAAGCCACAAAATCACAAATGCAGAGACATCTGTGCCCTTGGCCACACCCTCTGAGTCCTTCATTATTCTCTTGGGCATGCCTGTGCTAGAGTTCAGTGAATTTTGGTGGTAAGCAATCATAATGACCTGGCCGTTAGTTTGAAGAATATAGCTTTTTCCCCTTTTGAAATTTGGGATATTTGCCCATAACCTCTCTAAGTTCCATTTCTTCATCCATAAAATGAGGAAGTTAGACTAGGGGACCTGTAAGCCCTTTCTACCTCTAAATCAATGATCCTTTGATAATTTGCTCTACCATTTCTTCTCCTATTCTATATCATTTGTCAAAGTTCACTGACAGGGACTCAGCAATCAAATCTGCAAGTTATTTCGGTACCCTGAAATGTAATTTGTCCAGGTTTTGTAAATTGAACTCATTGAGGACAACTAGGTGCCCAGCCAAAGCCTTATATATCATGACTGAATAATCCTAGGAGGTGGCATCTGATTCAATGATTGGAAAGAAATGGTTTCCATCTACTATAATGTGAATTCAAGATGAAAATGAAGTGGTTTACAATCTCTCTTTGCATTCATTAAAATTTACAGGGCATCTGTCTTCATGATCCCTAAATGTGCTCCCTAACCCCATGGTACACCATGCTCAGTGCATTTTCTCGAATGAAGGAGACATTTCTATTTAGTGCACTCAGAACAAGCAAAAGCATGACAGTTCCTTTGCGTTGCATAAGGGAAGATATTTATTGTGGCACTCCTTCCCCTGCCACGTTCTGAAAGCCATTCTTCTGAATACATTGACTGACTCCCACACCCTTTTTGTACTTTGTGTTTATTCTGAATGAGTAGCCTTTTTCTATTATTTCTTTTGAGTTTTGTTATTATTGCACAGAAATGCTATTGGATTTCTACGGTTTTATTTTATATTCTGCTATTTTCCTGAAATCTTTGCTTCAATTAATTTCTTTGCAGATTCTCCAGGATTTTCAAAGTAAACCCATCAGGCCATTGGCCCTTACATGCATTTAAAGCAAAATAAAGACAACAGGGTAGAGAGGAGGAAATTTTAATTGTTTGTATGAATTATTTGTTCAGTCCATACTCTGAGACTTTGTAATGAGAAAGACTGAATAGCACATACGTGACCAGAACAATACACCCAACTCCCTTCAATGAACAACTGACAAAAGGAACAATTACATTTTTTTCTATGTGCTTGTGGGTAAGAATGTACAGTTTCTCTAGTTTTCTTTCAGTTTCCAACCCCTCCCCCCCAATCACTGACAATCGATGTTTAGGACCATTTCTCTGGACCCTCATGAAACTTCCTGGCTTATAGCTTTTTTCAAAACAGAAATCCATATTCTTCTCCTGATTACTTTGAGTACCAACAGGCTCATAAGACAATCAGAAGCCTGTTGTGTGTGGTTATATGTTAGTGTGTGTGTGTGTGTGTGTGTGTGTGTGTGTTTTCTGCTCTTAAAATCAAGCTAATTCTCACCCTGTCACAAGGCAGGACAAAGCTCCCTACTCTCTGGGTGTCATTACAGGAACCAGAAGCTGGCAGGCCATTATTATGTACAAGGGAACAATGAAAATGGCAGGGGGGAATCTATGAATGTCAGATCCATAAGTTTCTAGGAATTGTGCAGCAATGAGAAATGGGATAAAGTGAACTTCACCCACCAAACCGACACCTTGGAGTTGTATTGCTAAACTAACATTACAAATCATCTATTCAGGAAATGCATTTGCCAATGAAATATAGAAAAAGAGATTTTTGAAGCCATTTACCCACTTGTTCCTCAAATACCAGATCTATGAGTATGGGTTTTGTTTTGTGGTGGAAGAAGAGATTTTTAAAGGAAATATCAATTAGTTGAAATCAGGGGATCATTGGGTTCCCACAGATTTGGTTCATTGTCCTTTTGGGAGCTGTATTCCAACCAACTTTAAAGTGCCTAGGCATATTACATCTCTGTTTCCTCTCTTTTATTTTTGTGACTGACATTCACGAGGTGATTTGTTAACACAGTGGAAATTAAGGTTTAGGAAATGCAGAGGATAAAAGAAAGATCATCCATAGGCCCCTTGGGAGAGAAGTTTTTTTAAGTAGGTCTCATTACTTTTCAGCTACTCATTTTCTTAACTTCCTAAGGCCTGAGGCTACTCCATCACTAGAGGGCGTTTGATCATCGATTCATTTAAGATTAAACCTAATGAAACAAAATGTACTTCTTCTGGCACTGAGGCTCTCTTCTGGAATCCAGATGTAGTCCCATCTGCTGCCTGATCAGGTAAGCACCCTTATGAGAGCAATCCATTGGCCAGACATCAACATCCCAGTCCCTAGACTCTCCTTTCACACATGTATTCTCATTAATATCTTCCCACTGCAGAGGAATCCTTGGCCAAGAAATTTGAGCGTGTCTATCCAATGCCAAAAATAGGTTGATTCTATTTGACTTAGTCTTGAACAATTTAGTGAGAGAGGGCAAAAATTAACCAGTCCCAGTTAATGGACTTCATTGTGATATGTAAAGACATCAGAGCGAATTGAGTTAACTTACTTACCTTCCCACTCTTCAAACAGTTGAGAGAGCATCTAGGGATCAGGCAACACAGAGCAGAAGACTTCAATTAATTTCTTCTAGATACTTGCAAGGAAATGAATTCCTGGAAACTTCTGTAAAGTGTATGTGATAAGCCACAGGGTTCGTATCACTGACTGAACTACATTTTATCAAATTATCATGGTATTTAGAGGTTAAAGGGACCTCAGAGGCCATCTAGTCGAACCCCCATCATAAAGATTAGAAAGACGAGACCCCAAAAGGTTAAATGTCTTGCCCAAGGTCTCCCAAACTGAGTGGCAGAGCCAGGAATTGATGTTAGGCCTTCTGGATCTAAATAAAGAACTCTTTCCTTTGTACTAAACAGCATCCCATATAATCTAACATTGAAAGCTAAATGCAGCAGATATTTTTGAGTGAAATACAAGTTAATATTCAAGAGGATTTCTGAGAGCCCATGCAATTAAATGAAGGTTCCAAAAATTTGAATCCTGGGACTTATAAAGAAACAAAGCATTCCTATAAACTTTGTTGGGGGGTGAAAACTATGATGAAGATTGTTTACCTTTGAATTATGTACAGGAACCCCATATCACTCAACTCTCTTTCAGTGCATAATCATGATGAAGATGACCCTGTGTTCCTAAAAGGTATGCTTGAAGATGGCTAATGTTAGCAGGATCTCTTAGATGAAAAATGTGAATTAACTTATTACACTTGTGCTGGAAGGAACCTCAGGGACCTTATTTTCCAAACATCTCATTTTATAAATATAGAAACTGAGATCCATAAAGGTTAAATGACTTGCCCAAAGTCTTACAGGTAATATGAATCTACCCATGTGGGGACAATGATGGATAATATGTCTGCTCTCTAAGGCCCAGTCAAGTAAAATGTGGCAAAGCTAACTACTAAAATGCTAGCCACCAGGTGATTGTTAGTTTTATCATCATCATCATCATCATCACCACCACCACCACCACCACCACCACCACCACCACCACCACCATCTTTGTGGACTTTGGGAAATTAGGTTTCCCTTATTGGGATGGAAGAGTCATACACAAGGTTGACTAATGTATCTGATCAGAACCTAAAACAATGGGCTCCTACTCTAAGCAAAGTGACTGGATGCATGCTGGGATTGATTGGTAAAGCTTTAGCTGTCAACCTCTTTCTTGGATAGATGATCTTTTAGCAATTTGAATACATTTATCTATTGTCCTATGGAAGAGACACTATCATGAATTTTCTCTAATAAAGAAAATCTCCATTAAGTTCAATCTACCTTGGATGATAGAAAAAGGGGAGCAGAGAAAAGGGAGTAGATGTCATCATCAAGTGATGTCACAGAAGTAAGGGGGCAGTACCAATACATTGGAATTAAGTTTGTCAAAGGCTTTAAATGGAGAATGGAGGCAATGAGTAATAGATTCTTTTAGTGGGATAGATCTAGACATAACTATGTCTCTGAAGAAGGAACAATGAATTTGACAAGTTCAAGAGAATCTCTTTACAGGGCCTGGATGACAAGTCATCAGAGCAAATTCTCCTCCACTGGAAAGAGTTTAGACTTTGGAGTCACAGAATCTGAGTTTAATCTTTCTTTTACAACCTGTTTGACCTTAGACAAATCATTTAACATTTCTGAACCTCAGATTTTGATTTAAAAAATGAAGAGTTTGGACCAGATGGTCACTATGATTTTACCCAGCTCTAAATCTGTTATCTTACTGCATGACTCTGGCAATAGGTTAATTTCTTCATTTAAACATAAAGAACTGGGGATACAAAACATCCAATTAGAAAGTGGGGCTTATCTGTACTCCTTTTGCCAACTGGAGATTTCTATCAACCATGGGAACCAATTTCGATGTGGTAGGTTAATGACCATATTGTTATAAGGTGTTAATATGATATTAACTTGAGAAATGAAAAGCTGTGATGAAGGAAAGTGTTCCCATTATAAAATATGTCCTGATAAAATGAAGACTTAAGTTAGGCTTGTTCCCTCATTAAAAGCAAAACTCAGCATTTTTCTGCTGAGACTCCAAAACTCTTGCTGACCATGAATTTATGGAAGAGTGCATACAGTAAATGGGGTTACTTTTAATGGAAATTAGCTATTTGGCTCCATTTTCCTTCCAAATATTACATTATTTCAAACGCCCTCTTCAGAATTTATGGAAATAACACCACCAAAAGGACTGCTTGTTTTTCTTCCTCTTCTTCCTTTTTTTTTTTTAAAAAATCAGAGGTGATGTCATAAATACAGATTCTAGGTGGTCCAATGGTTAGAGCTTTGGACATGTAGTCAGAAAGACCTAAGCTCAAATCTGGACTCATATTATGTGATCATTTACAAATCATTTAACCTCTATCTGTTTCAGATCTTTGTCTATAAAGCTGAGATAATAATCACAGAAGTAAGGGAGCAGTACCAATACATTAGAATCACATCTTCTCTTACCACCACCACCCCTAGAGTTATCATGAAGATAAAAGGAGACATTTGTAAAGCACTTTACAAATACTTTACAAGTGCTACATAAATGCATTCCCATGTTGGTCAGAAGAAACAACGCAAGGACACTCTCAAGGTCTTTCTTAAGAACTTTGGGATTGATTCTGTGACATGGAAGACAACTGGTATAGGACCACTCAGCATGGCATGATCACATAAGAGAAGGTGCCATTCTCTATGAGCAAAGCAAATTGAAACGGCTCAAAGGAAATGCAGGATGCACAGATTTGTAGAATCTGCCTCAAATGTTCACACAGACTATTTGTTCCTCATCTGTGATAGAATATTCCAAACTCATACTGATCTGATCAGTCACAGTTGGACACACTGAAACTTGACTCTAGCATAGTGATGTCATCTTGTGTCTCCTTGAGAATGAAGGACAAAACCCCACCATGCTGATAAGTTACCATTACATGCTCATCAGTTACATCAGCACATACATGTTTTCACCCAGGTGAAGACCCCTTCTTTACAAGAGTCTTTACAAGACTCATCTTTACTTTCTTGACTCATGTGAGCCTGGCCCCTGCCCTCATCAGAATCCCCCACAGAAAATCTATTGGAAATCCCTTAGGTCTTCCTTCCTTTAGGGACTCAGGCTATATATTTCTTATCCCTTGCTTTTGCTACTTGGCTATATCGCTTCCTTTTTCTATCAGACAATTCTCTTATTTTTTACGTCAATTCTTATTTAAAATCTGAAAATCCTTTCACATGTGAATCCCCAGAAAAGCAGCCCAGATTGGAAGCACTCTGTGGTCAAGTACCTACTATATACCAAGAAGCTATGTGCCAAGAAGATAGCAGCAGCAGATATTCCTGCTCTGGGTAGATATGTGGCAAAAGCAACTCGTCCCTAAAATGCTACAAGGCTGTCAATCCCCCTCCCCCACAAGTGATGTTGTCATCAAACTCTCTGTCATTTTCTCTGGGGGTTCATGACTCTGCTTTATGCTAAATGCTTCATCTACATAGATGAAGACTTTCTACTTGGAATCTCTTGCCAGCTTCAAAATCATGCAAATTATTTACCACCTTCTTCCCTCTAGCTTTTCAAAGCCAACTGTTAGGATCTAAGTTACTCTTTTCTAAAGTTAAATGACTAAAAATCGTTTTGTTTATTAGGCCAGGTAAAAAACTCTTCAGTTCTTGGCCAATGGAAATCACCTCATCTACCTAAGGAAAAATCAACAAGACAGAAGTGGTGTCCACAGGCTCAGGTTAATTCTATTCTGTCGTTGTAATGTGTAGCCTGATTCAAAGTATGTGGGCCAAGATAACTATCTGATTCCAGATTATAACATGCTTTGTAGCTCATTTAACCCATGATAGAAACACCATACCTCTAGAATCAACATAAATGACTGTCCCTCCAAAATAAAAAAAATATATAAATAAAGAATAAAAACCTATAGGAAGTACATGGAATCTGGGGCTACCAAGCACAAAAAATCCTGTTTGATTGGCATGGAGACAAAGTTGGTGGAGAACAAAGAGGCAATGAAAAGGGTAAAGCCATTGTTCTCTAGCTTCTTGGTCCTCATTCCTGCTTTTATTATGGATCGTTGCCTGCAAAAACAAATAACAGAGCTACAATGAACCTGGCTTCTGCAGTACATTATGGCCAGTGTGAAATGTTGCTTTCTCAGTACGCTGGTATACAAGTTATTGTGGGTAATTAGAGCTGCAGCCTGCTTTTGTCCACCATCTATCACTTTCAAGCTTAGGAATACGATTCTTCTGAGATCATGAAGTTCCATGATTGGCAGACACATGCCATTCCTGGAAGAATACTTCAATAGTTTTCGTATGTCTTTGATAGCATTGATGTGTATTCCTTTCATTTATGATGACTATAAAGCACCCTTGTCTTCTTACCTGTACAATTCTTTTCCTTTCATAGATCCTCCCCTCCGACATTCTTACAAGTACCGGTCTATTAATTGGGTACCGATGGACAACATAAGACCACTAATCAGTCACCCCTCTCTCTTGCCTCCTAACTGACCCATTTCTCTTTATGATCATTTTTTTTCCTGGATGATCACTGTACCCATTTGCAGGGCCTATGCTATCAATGCAACCATACTGTCCAATAACCATGGGTACCCAACATCGATTTTTTGATGCTCTTTAGGTTACCCATAGATTTAACTATTCATAGGATGTGAGACTTTAATTTCATGCCATAGTCTAAGTAGTGAGTCGTGATTTCTTAATGATTTTTGGATTATTTGTCATAAGTGAAGTAGATAAAACAGGAAGATTTGCTAAAGGTGTTTGCTAAAGGTGCTCAACAATGAAACTACCGCTAGCTAGGTAGCACACTGGATATCGTTCCAGCCTGGAGTCAGGAAGACCTGAGTTCAAATCCATTCTCCAATACATCAAGGTAAGTCAATTAACCTCTGTTTGGCTGAATTTCTCCATCTATTGTTCATTATTTCCAACATTTATATCTCCCATTTGGGATTTTCTTGGTAAAGATACTAAAGTGCTTTGCCATTTTCTTCTTGAGCCCATTTTAGATAATGAGACTGAGGCAAACAGGGTCACACAGCTAGTAAGTGTCTAAGGTCAGATTTGAACTCATGAAAATGAGTCTTCCTGACTCAGTGCTCTTTCCTCTGTACCACCTAGCTACCCCTTGTAGACTGAGAATGATAACAGCATTCCCTTCCAAGGCTGTTATGAGGATCAAATGAAATCTGGCTTCAGGCACTTCCTAATTCTGCTTCCCTGTGCAAGTCACAGACTCAGTTTACCTCCACTTCTTCTTCTATAAACTAGGGATAATAATGCCACCTACTTCCCCAGGTTATTGTAAGGATCAAATTAGATAATTATTGTAAATCCTTAGTGCAAAACAGGTCACATAGTAGGTACCATATAAGTGTTAGCTGATATTATCAAATAAAGTTGCCCTGTCCGAAATTGAAATGAAAGAAAAGGATTCCTGATAGGTGGTGTGGTCCTACAGCCAACCTTGTTTAGGAATGGCCTTGCACTGCTTATATCAAGCCCCACAGCCAACATTGGGGAGACTCCACAATGGTATCTACAATCAACTAAAAGATTAGCCTATTAAGGTACAAACTAGTAAGAGTCGGAGGGAGGGGGAAAGGGAGGAAGGAAACTTAAAACCTTTTCCACAATGGAATAGACTGAAAGGTTGAGAATCAGAACTGTGTGGTGAAAGGAAAAACACACACATATACACATACATACATATACATATACACATATGTGTAAATACACATATGTGTATACATGTGGATATATGTGTGTGTGTAGCCTGAACTTCCTCATTTACAAAACAGAATAGTATGGAATGTGTGTCACAGGACTCTTGTGAATGTCAAATAGAAAATGCCAGTAAAGTGATATTTTCTTTTGGAGGCAATTGAGAGTAAATGACTTGACCAAGGTCACACTGCTAGTTTTTGTGTTAAGTGTCTGAGGCCAGATTTGAACTCAGGTCCTCCTGACTCCAGGGCCATTGCTCTATTCACTGCACCCCATAGCCTCCTCCAAAGTGATATTTAAATGCAAGCTATTATTACTTATTCTTTTTACACCAATTAGCAATTCTCTGATGGTGAAAATTATAACAAAGGAAAGAAATTTGCCACCTTACCGTACCTCACTGATATCCTAACAGTGTTTCAAATGTGTAATGTTCAAAATTAAGTTCATCACCCCCCCATTGCTTGTAATTTTAATATCAGCCTCCTATTTATCTATGCTCAAATTTAAATCACTTTTGCTCCCTCATGCTTTCTTATATCCCATGTCGGCTGCTAAGTCATATCCTTCTACCTTCAACTCAAATCAAGTCAGCATGCATTTATCAAGTGCCTACTATATACCAGAGCCATCAACACTAGTGTGTCTTTACAGTGTTGTTAATCTGAAAGTGCTAACTGCCCTGGGGAAAAGGGGGCATAGATATTTTGGACTTCAAGGTTGAAAACCTATAGAGTGGAAGCCCTTATCTATATACATTTATGTTAATGTTTCTGAGTCCTTTCAGTCCTGTCTATTTGGGGTTTTCTTGGCAAAGATACAGGAGTGATTTACCATTTCCTTTTCCCGCTCATGTTATAGATGGAAAGCTGAGGAAAACAGAGTTAAGTGACTTGGCCAGGTCATACAGCTAATAAGTGTCTGAGAACAGATTTGAAATCATGAAGATGAGTCTTCCTGATTCAAAGCCAAGTGCTCTATACACTGTACCACCTAGCTTTTCCTATATTAACTTGTACAGGAAGAGAAATCTGACTGTTTAAAGGCAGGACTGATTTTTCTGCTGTTTTGGAGGAATTGCAAAAGGCTTATTTCAGCTGTTTACCCTTGACAAGAAGGAACAATATCATGCTTTCATCTATTTGGATACCCTGTAGACTGTGGGTTTATTAAGGTTTGAAGACCCTAGAATTTCAAAATTGAAGCTATAAAGCTTTTGTGGCTTGATGTGGTATTGTCCTCTAATTGGACCATGAATAACAACTACATTATAAAACTTGACAGACATTTGTGGACAATTAGAGTTCATTTTGTGGTGGGTGGTGAGCAGGATGTACAATAGTTGAGGAACCAGACTAATCACCGAGTGACTTTCACTCTCCATGAAATGCTATAATCATCCTAAACTGCTTTTCAATACTGCTTATGAAATTTCCTATTGAAATTTTAATCCCTTCTGGGGAAGACAAAGGATTGTAAGAAATATTACCATATATTGAAAACTATCTCTCTCCTTGAGTAGCAAAGACACCATAAAACTCAAAGGACCATTAGAGATGAAAGGGACTTGAGAGATCACCTAGTCCATTCCCTATCCTGATTTTACAGATGAAGAGATTGAGGACCAAAGAAATAAAGTGATTGGTGGAAGGAAACACAGTTTCTAAGGAGCAACGTAGCAATTTCTTTTCAGAGTCTTCGGGATTACTCGGTGATGAATTGAGTACCTCTTCCATTCAATTCAACCATGTAACTGATCAAATATTCTCTGGACCTCAGTTTTTCTCATCTGCATAAAAAGAGGTAGAGAAGGACTGCCCTAAATCTTCTATATCTCTGACAACTGTGACTGTGATCTATTGCTCCCATGTGGTGTATTCATAGCTAAGTATGGGCTCATTCTGGTTAAACCAGATGACTATTGGAGGGGCAGAGCCAAGATGGTAGATTAGAGGAAACTCAACTGAACTCCATCAATATGCCCCTCAAAACAACTTTAAAATAATACCACACATCAAATTTTGGAGCAACAGATACAAACAAAAGGTCAAGATGGGGCATTTTTCTGACCTAAGAAATCATAGGAGGTCAACAGGAAAAGTGTGTGACACTCAGGTGGCCAAAGCAGTGGCGACAGCTTCCAGAGCTCTCAGCACAGAAATTGTAAGGGGGTTGGAGAAATGGTCTGAAAGAGATTACAGGGAACTTTTGCTGGCACTGAGTACAGGTGGTTTTAACTGACAACTATATTACTCACAAGCAATTCTGGGTCAGAGTTCCAGGGTTGAGAGGAGTGCTGGTACTGGTCACCAAGGAGCAGGAGCTCTGCTCTTAGTTTCAAAGCAAATAGAAACATTAGTTCTTGTAGTAGCTGCTAGCCTTTGCTCTGGTTTTTACCTAGGAAGGCCCTTGGTCCCCTATAGTAGGGCCTTCCTAGGTAAAGACCAGAGCACAGACTAAGAGAGGACTGACCATGGCCCTGCCAGGATCAAACCACCTTGAAAGGACCAAAAACTTGTAACCCCCAACCTCCCCCAAGATCTAGATCTGAAAATAGCAGTAAGAAAATGGCTGAAGCTTAGGACAGTGCCTCCCCAGCCAGAGATGAGCAGAGCCCAACTTTAACATAAAGTTCAAGGTCAAGAAATAGTCTGGGAAAATTAGCACACAACAGAAATAACAAAGAATGACTATAAAAATCTATTACAGTGTCAGGGAAGACCAAGTAATAAATTCAGAAGAAGAAAACAATGTAAAAAGAGCTGCAGACAAAACCTCAAAGAAAAATGTTAATTGGATACAAGTGCAATAAGAATTTGTGGAAGGGTTAAAGAAAGAGAGGAGAGTGACAAAGAGAAAGTTGGGTAAAGGAATGAGACTGGTGCAAGAAAATGATGAAAAGAGAATTAACACCTTGATAAAAATAGGTACAAAAATACTGAAGAAAATAACATCATAAAATAGAAACAGAATTGGTCTAATAATAAAAGAGCCCCAAATATTCACTAGAAAAAAAGCACTTCTTAAAAAAGAGAATAATCCAAATGGAAAAAAGAGGTACAAAATCATACTGAAAAAAATAATTACTTAAAATTAGAATTGGGCAAGTGGAAGCAAATGAATCTATGAGACATCAAGAAAGAAATGGGGGAGAATCAGGGAGAGGTAGAAAACAGAAGAAAATGTGAATCATCTTATCAGAATACTAACCTAGAAAATAGATAAAAGAGAGATCATTTAAGAATTATTGGTCTATCTGAAAACAACTATCAAAGAAAGAACATGGACATCATATTTGAAAATATTATCAAGGAAAAGAGATATTATATCTTAACTGAGAGGATAAAATAGAGATAGAAAGAATCTGCCAATCACTTCCTGAAAGAGATCCCAAATGGGAAACTCAAAGGGCTTTAGCCAAATTCCTGAGTTCCCAGGCCAAAGAAGCACAGGACTTGGAATATGATATTCTAGAGGGAAAAGGAGCTAGGACTACAACAAAGAATAAACTACCCCCACAAAACTGTGTATAATCCTTTAGGGGGGAAGAATGGATATTTATTGAAATGGAGGACTTTCAACTATTCCTGATGAAAAGAACTGAGTTAAATAAAAAATTTCACATTCAAACATGCTTCTCAAGAAAAGCATAAAAAGGTAACCATGAAAGAACAATAAGAAGAGACTTAATAAAATCCAACTGTTTATATTCCTATATGGGAAGACAATACATGTAATTCCTAAGGACTGTATCATTATTAAGGCAGTTAAAAATAGTTTACATAGACAGAGGGCATATATGTTAGTCAATTATGTTGGAATTACTTCAAAAATAAACACAGGGGTCAGAAAGAGGGATTTCCTGGGAGAAGAGAGAAGGGAAATTTTTCTCACATAAAATAGGCACAAAAGGAAAAACTTTTGTAGTAGAATGGAAAATGGAGTTGAGTGGTAGCAACACTTGAACCTCACTCATCAGAATTGGTTAAAAGAGGTGTATATACACACACACACATATACACACATATATATGCACACACGCATATACATATATATATATACATACACATATGTGTGTGTACTTAATATGCACTCAGTTCTATATAGAAATATACCTTAACTAATAGGTAATCTAACTTACCAATAGATAAATAGGAAGGAGTGAGGATAAGAGAAATGAGGAAGATGATTAAAAAAATGGGGCAGATTAAGGAAAGCCATGATAAGAAGCAAAATAAACTTTTGAAGAGAGACTTTACAAAAAGAAGAAGTGGAAGAAAATGCAATGGCATCTCAGTAAGCATAACTGTGAATTGAATAGGATGAGCTCACCCATAAAAAGGAAGAAGATAGCAGAATGGATTAAAAATAAAAATCCAACATTATTACATTTAAAAGAGACACACTTGAAACAGAAAGAACACACAGAGTTAAAATAAAGGGCTGGAGCAAAAGAATATATTTCAGCTAAATTTTTAAAAAGCAGGAGTAGGAATCATGATCTCAGATAAAGTAAAAATAGAACCAACTTAAAGGAATGATCAGGGAAATTACATTTTGATAAAAAGTACAGTAGACGATGAAATTATGTAAAAAAAATTGTACAGCAAGCTTCTCTAATAAAAGTCCTATTTCTCAAATATGTACTGAGTATAGAACTGACTCAAATTTAGGAAAATAAGAGTCATTCCCAAATTGGTAAACCATCAAAGGATATGAACAGGCAGTTTTCAGAAGAAGCCATCCAAATTATCTATAGACACATTGAAAAAAAATGTTCTAAGTAACTATTGTTTCTAGAAAGTCCAATTAAAACAGCTCTGCGGAACCACCTCATCCCTATCAGAGATGACAAATGCTGGAAAGAATGAGGAGAAAAGAGGTAGATTAATGAATTGTTGGTGGCATAGAAAACTGGTCCAATCATCTGGAGAACTATTTGTAACTATGTGCAAAGGACTATAAAACTGAACATTTCCTAATACTCAACAATAGTACTACTATGTTTATATCCCAAAGAAATAAAAGAAAAAGGAAAAGGTCCCATATGTACAAAAACGCATCTACCAGGTCTTTTTGTAGGGACAAAGAATTCTACATTGAGGGGATGCTTATCAATTGGGGAATGGCTAACTAAGTTGTGGCATATGATTGTGTTGGAGCACTGTTTTGCTGTGGGAAATGGCAACATGGGTGATTTCAGAAAAAAAGCAAACATATTAAGACTTTTATGGTCTGATGAAAAGTGAAGGAAAAGAAGCAGGAGATCATTTCTGTAAGAGCAATGTTGTAATGATGATCAACTATGAAAGACTTGGCTACTCTGATCATTGCAACATTCCAAAACAATTACAAAGGATTATTAAAAGATGCTATCCAACTCGAGAGAGAACTGATGAACTCTGAATGCAACTTGAATTATAATTTCTTTTCTTTATTTTTCTTACTGTTTTAATTATGGCTAATATGGGGGGGTGTTTTGCATGATTTCACATGTATAATTGATATCATATTGCTTGCCTTCCCCGTGTGGGGCCAGAGGGAGGGAGAGAATTTGGAACTCAAAATTTAAAGAGAAAAGAATCCTAAAAATAAATCTACATATGTGTGTATATATGTATGTATGTATTTGTACATACAAACAGACAGACAGACAATGAAAGCAGTAAAACCCCTAAGATTGTTCTGTTGCCTTCACAAATGTTCCTCTCACCTCCAGCATGCACTGGGGTATTTTCTTATAACTCAGTGGGAGGTTGGTTAGAGGAACTGCCAGAATAATAACCTGGGGATGAAATAGCTATAGCATCCCACAAAATAGAGAATACATAGCAGATTTTCATTGGTATAGAATTCTCCAACTGCAGTAAACCTGAAATGCTCTATAAATGTGAATTATTGTCATAAGCTGGTATCTTAGGTGGAATGGAATCCCCATTGAATATGCCCCAGAAATTCTAGCTCATTCTTTCTAGAAGACACATATCTCTAACCTCACCTATAACTGTTGCTGGTATGGGGATGATGATAATGTAGATAGCAAAGATGAGAGAGAACATTTACAGAGCCTTACAATGTTTTAGATAGCTTGTTCTCTGTACACTCACAGAAGCATTTATAAATAAGGGAAGAAGATCATAGATATTAAATGATTTGCCCAGGGTCACTCAGTTAGTAGGTGCCTGGGGCAGGACTTGTACCCAGGTCTTTCTGATTCGAAGTCCAGTTTTTTATCCATTATAGTACCTACATGACGCAGTGGGTAAAGGGCTAAGTATGGAGTCAGGAAGACACAAGTTCAAATCCTGTTTCAGACAATAACTAATTGCGTGAACTTGTACAAGTGACTTAACCTTTCTTCACCTATTTAACTACAACATGTATCTTCCTAGGTTTTTGCGAAATTAAAATTAGATAAATTTGTAAGATACTTTGAAATCCTTAAACCATTATATAAATGCCATCATGATCATCATCATGCTTTTTCTAGCATTATTTTATTATATAACATAATATAACATAATACATTGCTATTTTACAGTATAATAACATTTCATATTATTCTATTATTATAAATTTCAGCATGCCTCTCCCTACTTAGCTATTTTCACATAACCCCCAAGTCAAATATTGTAGTCACTATGTTCCAGTATTATAGATTCTTAACCTGGATATATAAAAAATGAATAAAATATTTTTAAAATTCTTTTAAATATACATCAAAAATATATTTTGATAGCTGTATTTAAATATAATTGGTATTTTTTGTAATTTTATATATTTAATTTATGTTATGTATATAATTTAATACATTTAATGTTTTATTTGTAACTTTATGTATTTAATAAATTTATTTTGTGTATTTAATTTATGTAATTTAATAAATTAATTTATGTAATATATATTTAAATTTATGTATTTAATGCAATTTTGTACATTTATTAACTTTATTTAAGTTTTTACTTACAGTATATACTGTGTGCCAAGAATTGTGCTAAATATTATCTTATTTCATCCTCACAACCACACCGCTAGGTATTGTTATAATCCCCATTCGACAATTGACGAAACTGAGGTAGAGATTTAGTGATTTAGGTCACCTAGCTAGTAAGTATCTGAGGTCAGATTTGAACTCAGGGCTTCCTGACTTCAGGCACTGTGCTCTGTCCATTGTGCCACCAGCTGTTTTTTACGCACTTAAACACCTTATCCTTTAAAGGTTTCGATAGAGCGAACTTCACACAATTCTCTAGGTTTTAACAGACTTCACATTCCACAAAAAGGTCCATAATACATAAAGGTTAACAACCTCTGAGCTAGTCCAAATTGGTGAGATAGAGCAAAAATTCTTGCAATGCAAATATTATGGAAAATGTTAAAAATTAAAGTTTCTAGTACTAAGTCATTTCTCTCCTTTTTTACCTACTGAATTCTAACATCCTTCATAGTCAGATCAAAAGTTATCTCTGGTAGAAATACTCCTGTGATTTTTCCCTAGTATATAATGTCCCTTCCCCTTCAAACCTCACATAGAACTTTGTCCTTTATTATATATTTTCAGTATAATTCTGTATTGTAATCATTTGTGTGTCCATAACATATTCCTAAATACTCTCCATGAAGTCAGAGGTTATATCTAATATAAATTTTGTCAACATGGGACTCTGGAGACAATTTTAGAATCAGAGAATTTGAGATTTGTTGCTTTTGTTGTTATTTGTCTTTTGTTTAGGAGACCAGTGACATCACAGGGTAATGTCTTGACTTAATTGTGGAGTGGGTTTAATAAAGGTAGAGTTGTGCAAAGTCATCAGACTCATTCTTTTTTCCAGAGTCATTGAAGTTCAGAGTCCATTGAAGTACCACTGCAAGGCAAAAGTCAAGAAGACTATGATGTAGCAGATGACCATGGTGTCTTCAATATCTGATCAAACTCCAAGTACTCCACAGCATCTGCTTCAGGAGTTTTCATGGCCATCAGAACAAATAGATCTCACCCACCCATTTTGCTCAGGGAAATCTTCAACTTGATTTAGCCCATCTACTGAAATGATTTTACTGGGCATCCTTCTGTGCATGCTACAGATTCTTGAAGCCACAGGTGAGAGATGATTGAAAGGTGGGCACAAAAGGTGGATGAGCAGCCCTGAAAAGGCCTCAGCAAACTCTCACAAAAGAGGTGTTAATTCTCTCTGGATACCCCAAGATGAAAATGACCTCCATAACCATACAATTTATGTTTTCAAGTATTTTTATTGATTACTTATTTTTAACATTCTTTTTAAAATTTTGAATTCTAAATTCTCTCCGTCACTCTCACCTGGCCCACCCACTGAGAACACAAACAATATTATATCAATTATACATGTGAAATAATGCAAAACATATTTCCACATTAGTCATATTTTTTTAAAAATCAAGAAGAATAAAAAGATAAAAATCGGCTTCAGTTTGCATTCAGAGTTCCTCAGGTCTATCTCTGGTAATGCAGTTTTCATCATGAGCCTTTTGGAACTGTTTTGGAACATTGCATTGATGAAAATAGCCAAGTCTTTCACAGTTGATAGTCATCACAGTATTGCTTTTACTATGCACAATGGCCTAGTATTTCTCACTTTATTTCACATTAGTTCTTAAAGGTTTTATTTTCTTTTTTTTTAATGCCCCCTCATCATTTCTTATAGCATTATGGTTCTCCATCATAGTAGTACTCCACCTAGCTGTGGGGAGCTAGGTGACCCAGTGGATAGAGTACCATACCTGAGGAACACTTTTCTTTTTCAGTTCAAATCTAGTCTCAGACACATTACCTGTGTGACCCTGGGCAAGTCATTTAATCCTATTTGCCTCAGTTTCTTCATCTGTAAAATGAGCTAGAGAAAGAAATAGTAAACCACTCCAGTATCTTTCCCAAGAAAACCCCAAATGGGGTCACAAAAATTAAACAAAACAGAAAGAACTGAATGGCAACACTCCGTGACAATAAATGTACAATTCTTCACCACTACAAAAAGACCAGCTAGAAATATTTTTGTACATATATGCCCTTTTCCTTTTTTATGTCTTTGGGATATAGAACTAGCAATATTATTGCTGAGTCAAAGGGTATGTTCACATTAATAGCCCTTTGCACAGAGTTCCAAATAGTTCTCCACAATGGTTGCATCAGTTCACTATGACAGCAACAATTCATTAATCTACCTATTTCCCCTCATCCCCTCCAGTTATTGTCATTTCTGATAGGGGTGAGGTGGTTCCTCAGAGTTCTTTTAATTTATCTTTCTCCAATCAATAGTGATTTAGAACATTTTCTTTCCATATCACTTTAGATAATGTGGATGATTTATTCTGAAAACTACTTGTTTATATATTTTGATCATTTACCAATTGGGGACTGACCCTTATTTTCATAAATTTGAGTCAGTTCTATACTCAGAATATATTTGAAAAATGAGGGTTTTGGGGGGAGGAGCCAAGATGGCTGCGTAGAAGCAGCAAAGGGCCATAGCTCCCACACAAACACGCTAAAAAACTCATAAAATGGGATGCTAAACAATTTTCAAGGTCCAAAACTCTCCACAAGACTGAAAGCACATCTGTTGCTACAGGCAGCGCAGCAGGCAGGGCTCTTCACAGCAGTCTGGGACCCTCTGCAGAAACCCCGGCCAGGTCAAGCCCTGGGGCATCGGGCGGGGAACCGCAGCTATAGGAGAGCAGATCGGCTGCACTGGAGCCACAGTTACCACATTTATCAGGCCAGAAGAGAAAAAGGCTAAGAGAAAGGTCAGTGGATTTTGCTAACTGGGGAGGAGAAGAGCGGGTCCGGCCAAACTGCTCCCAGGGCAAGGAGGCAGCAGGAGGCGGCTGTATAG
>CM053598.1:31326170-31342496 GCA_028646575.1 Pseudocheirus occidentalis | reverse complement strand
ATAATCACACCTACACAACCTGTATTGAATTGGGTGTCCTTCCCTTGGAGGTGGGTGACAAGGGAAGAATTGAAAGAACCTAGAATTTAAAGCTCTGCAATACCTGCAACTAGGAATTCAGATATACAGGGGCTGGGGTAGGGAGACCCTCTCTGCCCTACCAGAAAGTTAGAGAGCAGACCAGGGGAGGGGCTCTACAGTGGGATCGCTGTTTTGGGGTTGGGGTAGGGGAAAGACGGGGAGAAATTTGTAATTCAAAAATCTCATGAAAATGAATGATGTAAACAAGAAACAAATAAAATTTATTACATAAAAAAGAGAAATAGAATACAAAAAAGAAAAAATCAATGATGATTTACTTAATGTAAATGAGAAACAAATCGGTGGTGTCTCAAGGGTTATAACTGTGAATAGAGTGTATCTTCCCCCTTTACAACCCTCTACAATCTTGAAATAGCTCAAGGAATAGCTATTCTTTGGCAGCTCCTCCCTATGAAGCCTAGAACTACAAATATGAATATAAGTTGGATGGGGCAAGTCATCCCTGAGAGAGATAGTAGCAGGGTGAGTATTGTAATATAGTCTATTGGGGTTACACATGGATAGCTGGAGTCCATCCACATGGATGCAGAACCTATTACTTAATGAATTAATCAATTAATCCCTTTCTCCTCCCATTCCCATTAACTCTTAAAGGCATTACCCTCCCTTATATCTCCCCAAATGTCATTCAAACATTAGTTGCTGATACATATCTCAACTGTTTGTCTTCTTTATATCATTGACATGTATGGATTAGGCATAAATATGCTTATATCAAATTTTAGAGGTCAGGGGTCAAGTGGTGGGGGACATTGTCCATTTCCTAATACTAGCAGTTGATCAGCAGTGACTCGATCTCTCTTCTCATAATATTGACCTTTCCAATGATTCCACGCTCTTGTGATTAGTGTTTTGTGATTCTTTTCTCGTATAAATATCAGGGAACCTGTCTTTCAACCCCATAGACAAAAGACCCTTATTCCTTTCATGTTCTTACCTCCCTTACATCTATGAGATAACATGCTTGGAACAGTATTTTTTTAAAGGCTCAGTATTTTAAAATGAAAAAGTTAACAAAGATATTGCAAATATAGGATCCTCTATTTTTCATTCTTGTACTTGGGTTAACCCACTTACTAACTGCTGTTCAATCTAACCTCATAGACCCAAGTTGAACTCTTTGGCTTTTGAAATAAGAATAGTAATATAGTAATATAGCTGACTCTGCTTTCTATCTGCAGCTCCACCTTATTTCTACTCAATGGAACAAGATACCTCTACTCTGGGTACCCTTGATATCCCGCTCCCCTTCCCTTCCCAGCTTCTTTCTGTGCATTGTCTTGTTTCATTAAATTATAATACAAGCTCCTTGATAGCAGAGACTGAATTTCTTTTTTTTCTATTTATATCCCCAGTGTTAGCACAGTGCCCAGTCCCTACTAGGAATTTAATAAATGTTTATTGAATTGAATATAGCTCTTTATGATTTGCAAGATGCTTTACAGACGTCAATGTTTTAAGGAGCCAGTTGATCCTTAACACAAGTTTGAGAGGTAGGTGTTTTATTCCCATTTTACAGATGAGGAAACTGAGGCAGACAGAATTGACATGACTTTCCCAGGGTTGCAGAGCTAATAAATATCTGTAGATGCATTTGAACTCAGATTTTCCTGACTGGATCCAAAACTATTCATAGGGCCATACCTAATTTCCTTCATAACAACAGAGAGAGCTGAACACAGTACCATAAAAAATATTGTTTGAAGGAGCTGGAGATAGATTAAGAAGAAAACACATGGTAGCAGAAGTGGTTATCTGTCTTCAAAAAATTGATATGCAAATGAAAAAAGGAACCACATGTACAAAAATATTTACAGCAGCTCTCTTTGTCATGACAAACAACTGGAAATTGAGGGGATGCCCATCAATGGGGAATGGCTGAGAAACTTGTGGTATATGAATGTATCAGAATGATATTGTGCTATAAAAAATTATGAACAGGCAGACTTCAGAAAAACCTGGAAAGACTTTAATGAGCTGATGCTGAGTGAAGTAAGCAGAACCAGAAGAACTCTGAAAATTGTACACAGTAACAGCCACAATGTGTGATCACTAACTTTGATAGACATATACAACTCCTTAGCAATGCAGCCAAAACAACTCCAAAGGACTCATGATGGAAAATTCTACACACATCCAGGAAAAGAACTATAAAGACTGAATGTAAATTGAAGCATATTATTTGTTATTTCTCTTTTTTGGTTTCTTTTTTTTTTGTTTCTTCTGTCTTGTGATTTTTTTTTGTTTGTTTCTTCTTTCTTGTGATTTCTTCAATTGGTTCTAATTCTTCTTTATGACATGACTAATATGAAATTAGGCTCAATATGAATGTATACGTAGAGTCTATATCAAATTACAAACTATCTTGGTCTGGGGAAGGGGAGAGATGGGGATAAAATTTGAAACTCAAAATCCTATGAAAGTGAATGCTGAAAATTAAAAATAAATAATCTAAAAAATTTAAAATGCTTGATGATATAAGGATTGATGATATAAAGGATTAGATTTATTATTCTTGACTCTGAGGACAGAATCAGAAATATTTGGTTATTGTACAGACGTGGATTGGGGTTCCACATAAGGAAAAACTTACTAGCAATTAGAGTTATTTTAAAAAGGAACAAATTAGAGTATCTGGGTGGATCAATGGAGAAGAGTGTTGGACCTGGAGTCAGGAAGAATCATCTTCCTAGTTCAAATCCAAACTCTGATACTTCCTAGCTGTGTGATTCTGGGTAAGTCACTTAACCTGTTTACCTCAGTTTCCTCATCAATAAAATGGCCTGGATTAATCCAGTATCTTTGGAAGAGGTCATGAAGAGACAGATATGACTAAAATTACTGAACAACAAAAAGGGAATAAATTGTCCCATCAGGTAGGGAATACCCTTTTACTGGAGGTTTCTTGTGGATGCTAGAAGATCATTATTAAAAATATCGTAAAGCAAGTTCTCATTCAGGTTTGTATTGAACTAGATGACCACATTCCCTGAGGTCTATTCCAGTTCTTAGTTTTCTGTGATTTTGTGACATCATCAAGTAATCAACAGGAATTAGGAGAAAATGCAATCTAAGGATATGGAATCCCACAACTGGAAGTAAAACAACTTGCTATGGAATTCTTATCATGTATCCTGATGCCTTTTCCCTTGAACTCTGTCTTTGTTTTTAACCACCAGTTCCTCTGAACAATTTTCTTTGCCGCCTGATGTTGGCATGAAGAAAATCCTGTGTCCCATGACCCCAGGAGGTGCGCTCACAAGCTGGCTGTTTTCTCAGACCTCTACATCATAGAAAAGTAACAACAGAAAGCAATGGGACAGCTGTCCATTGAGAATACCTGTCAGAAGGTATTGTGGTCATCCTTTTTCCCCTGGGATGAATTCGTCAGCTCTACCTGGGGGATGATAGTGACAGAGCAGCCAGTGTCAGCAAGTGTATTTGATCTCTGGACCAGCCATAATCATCTCAGTGTAAATGTGGCCCCTGGAAAAAGAGATAAATTGGTGTCCAATATTCCACCGTGGAAAATGAAAAAATTTTCTGTTCAGTAACAAGCACTGTGTAGGCAACCATTGTTCATCTTGAGCAACCACACTCTAATAAATCTTTATCTACTCCGAAGATAAGTGGGAGGGCGGCAGCAGCTTCAGAATTTATTCTCTCTTGGCAGCCACCTTCCTTTTACTGGTGTTGGTGTATTTATTTTCAAAGTCAAAATGCATTTGCCTGGATCCCCCCAAATAGCTCCTTATTTCAGGACCACTGCATCTTCTTGAAATTTTTCTGCACCCATTGACTCCAAATCATATAATGAGCATTTTCTGGCACAGGTGCAAGGGGTTTGTGTTTGTGTGTGTGTGTGTGTTTGTGTGTGTGTTTCACAAGACAGGTCTACACTTACAAGTCAATCACTAAGTTTATACTAAGTGCCTACTCTAGGCCAAACACTTTGCTAAGTGTGAAATTCTTTGGTTACAAAATCAATGTCTAGAGTAGCTAGGTGGTGCAGTGAATAGAACACTGGCCCTGGAGTCAAGAGGACCTGAGTTCAAATCTGACACTTAACACTTACTAGCCGTGTGATATTGGGCAAGTCACTTAATTCCAACTGCCCTGTCTTCCCCCCTCTAAAAAGCAAAAACCAAAACAATGTCTTCTTTAGCCTTTCTCCACTTTTTGTTGAAAATAGAAAGTATTTATAAATGGTTTTATTGGTATGTCTATGTAATCCAGGATTTAGTCCTGACTACATGAGTAGAAACTTATAAAATGTCTATAGTGTAGACCATAGCCAATTCATTTAGTGATCTATACTAGGCAAAATAAATCAGATTTTCAATTCTGGATTTAACAAAATAAATCAGTTAATGCATCTAACTCTTCATGAATCTGTTACCTAATCACATTACTGAACACTTCTTATCTATCATGATCTACAATATTGATAAAATACCAACAAACCAGATTTCATTTGGGGTAGGACTATGGTGGGGAGTAGGGGGAAACAGAAATCAATAAGTATTTTTGGTGACTTTTAATAAAACCTTCTGATTATAATGATGCAAACCCAAGTCCCTTATGAATCAATAACAGCAATCCTTAGGTGTATATTAGAACTGCTTCAAATTGAAAAATTGCCTTCAATAGTGTAGAGTAGCTTTTAAAACACCCATGTGATTCAGTGGTCTAGTCCATAAGCAAGACTCTTACATGCAACTGTAATTGAAAAAACAGTTAATGTAGCAGAAACAAATGCCAGCCCTTAAACAAGGATTTGACAGGGGCAGCAGAGATAGAAGCACAGATTTCAAGCTGTCAGGGACCATAGGGGTCTTTTAGGTTACTTCCTTTGATTCTGTAGCTGGGGAAGCTGAGGCCCAGGGAGCTCAAGTTATTTGCCCAAGATCATAAAGAACACTTGTGGAAAATAAAAATCTTGAACCCAGATCCTCTGGCTCCAGAGCCAGTGTTCTTTGAACGGTAGCAAACATCCTAGAGGGAGAAGAGCACCTCATCCTAGCCCTAGGGAGAGAGGCGCACTTCATCCTCAAGTTCAATTCACTGATGTTTAATAGAATAGTTTTAAGGGTTCTGTTTGCTTATTTTTTTTAACCAGTTCTGTGATTCCATTGGATATGCAAACTCTTTGCAAGGAAACTCCCTTTATCAATGGAAATCAGCCACTACTTTACAATTTTTAGTCTTAGAACTGGGCATATACAAAGTACAAATCTGGGTGGCACAGTACATAGATCAGTAGGCCTGGATTCTGGAAGACTCATCTTTGTGAGTTCAAATCTTGCCTCAGACATTTCCTTGCTGCTGTATCACCCTGGGCAAGTCACTTAACCCTGTTTGCCTCAGTTTTCTCACCTGTAAAATAAACTGGAAAAGGAACTAGCAAATTATGCAAGCATTTTTGCTGAGAAAACTCCACATGGGGTTATAAAGAATCAGATATAACTCAACAAAGAAGAGATAGTAAACCCTATAAAAGAGCAAAGGTAAGTATCCTTAGTATAGAGAATATAGACACCTATTTTAAAAGAGAATCTGGAAAAAAACATAGAGAGAAAAGTGAGCTTGCATCCCTCATTTTGTGCAACAAAATAATGTCCAAGAAAGGAACAGGGATAAGAATCTGATGACTTCTCTGATTACTGAGCACTGTTCAATCCAATTTAATCCAACAAATAACTAAGAAGCACCTATATGCAATATGCTAATCTAAGCATTGAGGACATTAATAACAGTTTTTAAACAATTCCTGCTCTCCAAAAGTTTATATGCCACTAGGATATGCATATGCACCTAGAGTCAGGAAATCTCACTTCAAAACCAGCTTCAGACATTTACCAGCTGTATGATTCTAAACAAGTCCCTTGACCCCTGGCTCACTTACCTCATCTGTAAAATGGGACTAATAATAGTCCCTATGTCCTAGGGTTGTTATAGGAATTAAAGGTGATACTATTTATAAAGTTTTTTGCAAATATTACATCAAGATTTTTATTATTTATTATCATTATTATTTAATTAGTGTAGGGTACAGAAATCAACCACATACAATTTCTATTTGTTTTTACATTGATGAACAACAGAACACTGAAACATGGTGGGGTTGGCAAAGATTATCTTTGGTTTTTCCAGTTGCTACTTTTCCTTCGCCAGTGTATTCCTTCACCTCCACCCATTTGAAGGAATCTGAATGACCTCATCAAAACAGTAAAGAGTCTGATATTCTCTTACATATGTTGACTGTGATTCATTCACACTAAAGTGATACCTTTATGAATATTTTTTTCTGATAATCCAGGGGTTCTTAATTCTTTTTTGGTCATGTACCCCTTTGTGAATGTGCTAAAACCTACAGATTCCTCGGAATCATATTTTGTTGCGTATATTAATAATGGAAGGAAAATATCAATTTCATTTAGATGTTAGCAAAAATAAAGATGTATTTTCACAGGCCCTTTGTAAACTGTCCACAGACTCCTTTTTTAAGACCCCTGTAATAAAGGAATGAATTCACTTGTCTCCCCTTAAGGAAGTTTCTAACACTTTGAAGCAGATAACTAAGTGCTGTTTGAAGGAGAGATAGGTGAGTTTTCCCACTGTCTTCCAATAATACTACATCTGAAGCTAGCCCTGTTGTTAGTTATTTCATGATGCTTTGGTATGATAGGCCAGAAAAGATGAGCATTGGTCTCTTGTCATCTCCCTCAGATCATCATCTGGTACCCAGAGAAGTTGAACCAGGCATCAAAAAAACAAATAAATAAAAGTCCTATTCCCAGGAAATTGCTGGGGATGATGAAGCATGCATGAATCTTAGGCACTAGGTGACCAGAACGAGGTGAGATCCTCAGGGAGTATCCAGTTCTCCAGAACTATGGGGATAGAGGCAACATGGAGACGGTATCTTTCCTTTGGAAGGAGGAAGAATCTAATAGGCAAAAGACGAACAGTACTAGAGTCAGATGGCATCCATTCAAACCCAGCTTGAACAATTACTCTCCATGTGACACTGAACAGACTCCTGGGCCTCCAGTTCCTTATATGTAAAATGTGGGGGTTGAATGGACAATTGAAGCTCTAGACTGATCTCATGTTTTTATAACATAGGGCTGGCTGTCCCAACCTTGGTATGCTCCACTTGTTCACTCTTTAAGGACCTTAAGGAGATATTAAGATTTTGAAAGAAATAATTCCTAATTAAGTTAGTATTGATTGTCCTGATGATTTATTTTAGCTTGGAAGGCCTAATTCAGATAGCTTTTAGATTAAGAGATATATAATCACTGTAGTCAGAAACTAACTTCCTCAATCTTTGCCAAACTGAACCCCTGCACCTGAGCTGAGATAGCATAAATGTTACCTCATTTCTCAAATGTAACATACCCTCTGTATCCAATTAAGTTAACCCTGTGTGTTTAACTCTGGATTCAGCGAAGGTACTGTCTTCACCTTGCTTAACCATAGTAGATAGTTCAGGTGACTCAACACTTCCTTCATGGACAGAATGACATGGTCTCTTGACCAATGAGATAAATAGCCTGATAAGTGATTCTACTCTGAAATGCTCCATTATGCCCCCAATATGCCTATGCCCCAAATATTGGTAATAGTACCTAACTCCACTCAGAATTTAGGGTTAGAATGTTCCAGGATGTAGCTAGCCTAACCACCAGTTGAGTCACCCAAATCATTCAATCAAAATATGTTCAAAACAAGTTTCTCAAGACTGCCATTTCCCAGTTACTGGTTTACTACTATAAAAAGAAGCTCTGTAACCCTCCTATCTGTCCCTGCCTACTGAAGAGTCATTGACCTTAATTGTTGGCAATACTAGCTTTACTAATAAACCAAACTTGTTTAGAACCTTGTGCCTCAGTTTCTTTCTTTTGCAGACTGTTTATTGTGACAATTTGCAGTTTGGTTAAGTGAAAATAACACAGACTCAGAAAGTTGGCTTCCCATTCTACATCTGCTACTTGTCATTTTTGTGACTTAGAACAAGCCATTTCCCCTCTTTCAGTATCAGGATCTTTTATGTAAGAATAGGTGATGACAGGGTGGCAAATTAGATAGAGTTCTGATCTTGGAGTCAAGAATGCCTGAGTTCAAATCCTGAATGAGACACTTAATAGCTGTGTAACCCTGGGTGATTCACTTAACCATTCCGATGTTCAATGTTCTCATATGAAAATGGGGCTAATGACATTGCCTACATCCCAGAGTTATGAGGAACAAATAAACAAACCAATAGAATGCTTTACAAATGTTAAATCACTATATATGGGGGTGTGCATACATTTATGATGATGATGATGGTGATGATGATGGTAACTACAATTCTAGCATGTTCTGAATTCTTAAGATCTCCTGTAGGATCTCAAGTTCTACAAGGATGGCCATATAAGTGCCTTCACTTTGGTTGAGAAAAGGAAGATGTTTGAGTCAAACACAGGAATTCCAAGCCCTTCAATTCAAACTTCCTTCTGGATCTTTACGTTCCTTGTGTGTAGACTCCTTCCATAGAGACCTAAGAAAGCAGCACAAAACCAAGGAATTATGAACATTTCAGGTCAGGAAGCTAAGAAACTTTTGTTAAACAGGTTGGGGCAATAGCTTAGTGGGATCTCCAGTGGGAGACTTGAATCAGTTGAAATGAGGGTGTGAGACTAACTCCTATGTCATAGCCTCGTCAATTCTAGTTTACAATGTTCTATGACCATATCCATTGTGCCTAGAGTCTAAAAAGCTTTTTGATTACCAATTATCTGAACCCTGAACCAAACCTAATGATTGCATGGTACTCAGGGTATGAATGAGTGAGGAAATATGGAAGTATACTAGCTCAGGAAACCCCAATCCAGCCCCAGATCCGCTTGCTTTTCTTCCTTTTTCTGTTTTCTTCATCCTTGCATGATCACTACTAATGGTCAATATCATAAATCATTATTTTATTCAAAATTTCCTCCCCAGAATATGAAGAAATGATTTTGAAATCCATTTCTGATCACCCCTCTCTCACCTCCAGATAGCTGCCCTACTCTATATGTACAAGGTTTTATCATTTTGGTTTCCTCCTAGGTTTCACTTATATCTAGTCTTCATGCATTTATCCACATAAGTCAGGAGGTTCTGAATCAATCCTGACAATGAGCTGAGTCATGATAACTGAGTCACTGTTAACATGAAGATGTTCAATGACAATGAGAAGATCATGTCTCACTCAGGTCATTCTCAACTCTTATTGCCAGTATGATTACTTCCCATGTCTCATAGACTGAAAAGGATTCAGAACCTAAGCCCCAATCTGCTTCTCCAATCTGCCCCAATTTTCTTCTCAATAATCTGAAGTTTGGGGTGAGTTTCTATTATTATTGCCCTCCCAAGTCTAGATTCTGTTCCTGTACTTAGAGTCTATATTTAAAAAAAAAATTATTGGAGCCTTGTGAGAGGCTGATACAAATAAGACCCAAAGGGTGAGAGAAGGGAGTCACACAGTGTGTCATTACATATGTCTGTATATGCATCATATAGATATATACGTACATTATAAATACATATGTGACATATAATACATACATGAGTCAGCTAGATGGCTCAGTTGTTAGATCACTAGACCTGGAGTCAGGAAGACCTGAGATCACATCTGACCTCAGATCTCTGCTTCCTTTATCAGGAAGTGCTATGTATTCAATGACTGAGGGCTTGATCACTAAAATTTGCAAGGCCCTAGAGTTCCACATAATTAGCAGCCAAAGGCTCACTAGTGTAGAAGCAAGAACATGATGCTCAGGCCCAAAGGAAGGGCAGGGGAGCTGATTACAGAAGAGGACTGTAGCAGGCAACACTTGTCAATTCCTTTCTCCCACTGGAATTTTTTAGAGTGCATAGGGGCAGAACCTGAAAGCCCACAATAAAAGCACAATTTGGGTCAGAGGTGACATCAGAAAGACCTGGGGTTAGGCCACTTGGATCTGTGTTGTCCCTGGATTTGTGAATGACAAAAGGCAGTTTATCAAGGGATTTAAGACCCCAGATGAGGGCTCTGATTCAGGAGATCAACATTTCCTGCATCTGGAGAATGGGAAAAATCAGGGCAAAGGTGATCATTGCCATATGCACTTAGGCAGGTTCATTCTGGATAGAGTGGTCAAAGTCTTTGATATGGTTGATCAGCAGAGGCTCACTATCATGCATTTACTAGTCAATGCTTGACTGGGACTTGGAAAATCCAGAAGAGGTCTTTCCTAGGCTCTGGTGGTTCTTCAGTGGGCAGCAAATGATGAAATCCTCAGTCAGTGAGCCATGATGTACTCTAAGAGGCATTGAGATTAACAGGTTGACAAAGACACTAGGACCCGACAGTGTAAGGCTACAGCAGCTGAGACCGCGCCAGTAGCAACAGCAGGACGGATAAGCTCACTGCCTCTTGCTGCTTTCCAAAACCAGTGACCTGTGAGAAGCTGTAAGAAGTACACTCAGCTGTGTGGTTTTCAGCAGCAGGAAGGAAAACTGATGAACAGATGCTGGTCTAGGCAGATTGGGTGAGATATGAGAGCCAAAAGGTATTTCTCTGGGGGGTTCAGGTTTAAGATAAGTCATAGAACAGAGAGCCGAAGCCCAAGGAAAGAGATCCTCACCAGCAGGGGAGAATCAAGGCCAAAGAGAGATATAGCAAAGGAGATTAGATGCCAAGGTAGAAGTGCCAAAGGTAACTGACACAGACAGTGACTGTGAGCTCAGCTGGTTTAAAAGGCTCCAGGATGCTCTTGGGGCCCTGCACCTTCTGTAGAAGCTGGAAAGGGACTCAAGTGGGCTTGCTCTGCTGCCCATCTGGTGCCCACTCCTGCAGTAAGAAGGGTCATTGCTAATAGTCACTGTTTGAAATGGATGATACCTCACTCAAAGAAGGTGCATGTGTTAAATTGTCAGAGATGTCACAAAACAATGGAAGGAGAGCTGGATCTGGAGGCAGAGTGCATTGATTTGACTCTTACCTTTGTCATTTATTACCTGTAGGACCTTGGGCAAGTCTCTTAACTTGTCTGGGCTTCAGTTTTCATAGCTTAAAATAAGATTAAGTGGCCTCTAAGGCCCATGCCAGCTCTAAAAGTCTTATCCTATTATTTAGGTAATGCCTTTTCCTCCCCATTACAGTGGATCAATCTCAGTGCTATGCTAGCATATTTTTCCTTGGATCACTCCTACATCTTGAACCTTGGAGGGTAATATCCTGTTTAATCTCTCCCATCCGAACCATGGACTACACCCCCTTTTGCAAAGGCAGTATCAGTGTCACAGAAGTTGAGTTGGAAGGGATTTCAGAAATCACCTGGGTGGCCCCTAAGTCTGAACAACACAGAAAAGGAATCCTTACTACAACATGTCCAACAAGTACTCACCCAACATCTCCTTGAAGACCTTTATGGGAAAAGACTCTATTACATTTCAAATCGTGCCCTTCTATATTTGGAGAGTTTACATATCACTAATAGGTAAGGTTATTTTTTTTCTCAATTCAAATCTAAATTTGCCTTTAAAAAATCCACTTATTTCTCCTAATTCTGTCCTTTGGCTTAGTCAGAATTAGACTAATCTTTGCTCCAAATAATAGGCCTTTAGCTACATCAACACAGAGAACATACCCTCTGGCACATAGTATGTGATATATAAATGCTTATTCCCTTTCTTGCCCTCCATGTCCTCTCTTCACTAAGCTAAACACCCAATTTCTCTTCTACTTCTTCTCATATATAATAGACTCAAGATCTTTCACCATTATCCTTGTTGCTTTTTCTAGATATTCACCAGGTGATCAATAACTTCTTACACTAAAGTGAACTGAACTGACAATAATATGCCAGATGAGTTATGATGAAGGCAGAATATAATAACCCTATCATGTCCCTATTTCTAGTAGCTCTGCTCCTGTAATAACATACATAGATTACAACATACAAGATCAAATTAGCTTTAGCTTTTTTGATTGCTTTATCACTCTGTTTACTTACATTGAACTTCTAGTCTATCGAAAAGAAAAAAAAAGACCTTTTTCAGAATACGTGATATCTAACATTGTACCCAATCATATCTTCTATTAGCAAATTTAATTTGCATGTAAAATCTTCAGGAGAATTTTTTTTCCCTAGAGACCTCTTAACTGACCCCATTTCCCTAGTGGTGGTGGGCATACATTCCCTTGATTCTGACAAGCTAGTATCTATCCTTGAGGACAAAGGTTGTGACTCAGTCATAGAGGAAACTAGGAAATCTATTTTTGCACTATCAATGGGGGACTCTGTTTGCTGGAAGCAACTGCTCAAAATAGTAAGAATAGATTTTGATTAGACTGGATCTCCCTCTCTTACCCAAGCTGGAAGGCCTAGGGTTATACATCAGTCCAATCCTACTGATGATTAGAATGAGAACTTCTACCTGCTCCATATCCAACCTGGTCCTAAATTTACTTAAGCAACTAGATGGTCCCCTAATCCCAGGGGCTCACCATACCAATGCCAAACTTTTAAAGGACACCTGATTGGCAGTCCACTGTAGCTTAGAACTCCCACACAGAGGAGATCCACCAGCCTCACTTTCACCAGTTGCTAAGATTAGAAGCATGAGTCACCATGGCTGGCAAAAGAGCAGGAAGAGATGAGAGTGAAAAAGTGCTTTTTGATTTATAAAGTGCTTTTGTTCAAATAAAACAACCCTGTGGGGTAGACTATAACAATAATGACTGATAACAATAATAAAAATTTGTATTTCTGTAGTGCCCCAAAATTGGCAACGCATTTTATTTAAATTAATTATCTCATTTGAGATTGGCAGAAATAAAGAAAAGAATCCAAGAGTTTTGTTCTACAAGTCTTTTTATTCTCATTATGAGAAGAAACCCAATGCTCAGAGAGAATAACTGGCAGAACAAGTAGTGCAAACGTGATTAACCCCATCTTTCAGATGAGTATATTGAGCTTAAATCACTTGCCCAGAATTCTAAAGCCAATAAGTGTCTTAGTTGCTACTTGAACCTGTCTTAAATGATCAGAGTTCTTTCACCTGTACCACATTCCCTCTCTTACCAGTGTGCTTATTCCTAGACACTAACCAACATCCCTGTAACCCCCTACAATTTTTCCTGTTTGGCCATTTCAGTTCTGCCTCAGTAATAGAGAATCATAAGAGTTCTCTCAATTAGTAAAAGAGTATTTAGGATCTGGGATTCTCCTCATTTTTCCTCCATTGGGGGCAGAATATGCTCCTAGAATCTAGTGTTGTCCTTCTCTGGGACCATATTATTACGGTATCACAGCTGAAACAAACTATTTAAAATGGACTCAGGAGGGTCCATTGTCAACAATACTGGTTCCAGTTTCTCTCTAAAGAGAAGAAAGGAAGATATGAATTATACGAAAAGATCAAACTGAGCTTCACTATAAGACAAGTTAAGATACATAGACTGTCTTGGGGCAAAACAGAATCAAAATGATGGCCCATACCTACCAAGATCAGATCAGAGGAACAGTCATTGAAAATGTCAAACATCCTTGCCCAGGTTTTGTCCTTCTGAACTGGCATCATACTATTAGCAACCTCTCAACCAGTTCTGAATCGAATTGTTCTGTCACCCAGCTTTCATTTCTTCACAGTTCCCCAAGAACATTATAAAAGTCTCTATTACATAATTTGCTAAACTCTAGGTAAATTGAAGAAGCTAGAGATTTTTTTTACCTAATCTATAGAAACCTAAACAGCAACTAAGATTCTCAAAAGAAACTCTTAGTTTGGACAAAAAGACCCAAAGAAATTATTTGGGAGCAGTCCCTCAAAAGAGAAATCCAGATCTGACATATGTATTTTATCATTCCCTTAATTAGATTTATCCTCACTGAGATCAGAGTCTATGGCATATCTTGCATGTTCATCAGTTGTATGTTATAGTGGAAAGACCACTGACTATCAAAGGTATCATGCTGGTGTTCTAGGACTAGCAAGCAAAAGACTTTACCACACATATACAGTCAAGACAATTCATGGGTTAAATCTTAAGAAGGCTGTGGAGAGAGCCCAGGATATGACACGCTTAATATTTATAGATATAGACTCAAATACTGGAATGTATCTACCACACTTTTCTCCAATGAGCTAGTTCTTTCCCCCTACTCTTTTGTTCTCTCTCTTAAGTTAAACCACTCTCATCTCATCCCTCTACCAAAATATCACCAAATGCCAAAAACCCAGAACCTTTCTGTAACTTCTTTTATCCTTAGTGCCATTAAAACTATCCTGGATCTTATTGCAATCTACCTCCATCCACACAGTATAGTAACTATAATTTCTCTCTGCAGATTCTTATATTTTGGCCCCAGGAGGTCCAGGTATTTCTAGACCTTCTGCATGAAGGATAGTTGTACCCCCAGGCTCCCTGTGTGGAAAAAGCTAAATGAAAGATCACAGATCCAAATGAAACCCAGAAACAATCCACAGAATCTATGGCTGTGGAGTATGGGAATGGATGAAAGAACTTTGGACCCTAAATGGTTAAATATGGAATTTTGTCTCTGTGTTTGTGAGAGAGAGGTAAAGAGATGTATAGATGGGGAAAAGAGGGAATGATTTTTTTTAATTGTCAAAATTTCTAATCCATCAAATCAATCATTAAACATTTATGAAGCACCTACTATAGGGATGGAAGAGCCTAAAAAGAGAAAAATGGTCTATTTATATCAAAATAAGATTAATCTCATTCATTTATGTAAAATTCTTATGCATTTTGCCTAGTCAGCATGCAGCACAATAACAATCATGTCATTAAATATGCATTAGATTGAATTTGTGGTGAGGGTTATTTGATTAAAAGAGTAAATTAAGAAAAGTTAGATAGTGCAGTAGATAAAGCATAGGCACTAGAGCCAGAAGGACCTGAGATCTAATATGCCTTTGGATACTTGACACTTAACTAGCTATGTGACCCTGGGCAAGTTACTTAACCCTGATTGCCTTGCCAAAAAAGAGCAAATATTATGATTTCTATGAAGTTTAGCATCACTAAAATCTAATAATAAATCTCAAAACCCATCCAAAAATGTGCTTCATTACTATGGAGTAATTATATTATTAAAATATTATATTAAAAATATTATAGAGTAATAAAGTAAAACCTTTTATATTTACTCTATGTAGCAGTCCAAAAAAGGAAAAGGTTTCCCACTGTATCCATGGCCACTAGACCCAGATGGCTCTGAAGGAGAAAGTGAGAGGATGGTGACTTTGCATAACCTTCCCTCACTTAAATCAAATTCACTTCCAAGTCAAGGCATCACCATCTTGATTTCATTGTCCTCTTATAGAATGTAGAACAAAGAACAAGCTGTGAGTAGTCTGAGCTGCCCACTGGGGATCCAACTGACCAATTCCAGTCAGGTAATGCAGCTCTTTCATTTCCCCTTCATGTTCCCCCTTCCCTTTTCCCTTCAAATTCCCTTCCCTCCTTCTTCTCCCTCTGTGCACATATGGTATCAAACCTTTACCAGTGGGTGCTTTGCCCAAAGGAGTGTAAATTTTGATGGCTGAAATCGGGCAAGATTTATTGAGGTTTCTTAAATTCAATTCACTTTGGCTCTCATTGATTAACCAACTATATGTCTCAGACCAAGTCTCATATACTAGTCATTGTTTCTGTCCAGATGGCTCAGAATGAACGTAAATAGCAATTGTTTCTGATTGGCATGGAAACACTAAGGATCTTCTCTTCCAAGTTTGATATTTTTTATTAGGTAAGAGGTCCATTTCTTACCTAGCCTTCATCACTGCCTCAGTCAAAGTGAGAATTTTAAAAGGCTGTAGCTTAAAAATGCCAAGGAATCCCACTGAATCTAGGGCCATTGTAATAGTAATCAGTTTATCAGATACTTAGGGTCAAGTAGCACCTAGTAATTTAGGGCTAAGTATAGAAGGTATGAATTCTGTCCATTGGTGAAAAGGTGTGAATTCCCCTGTTGACTTGGAATAAGGCTATTGGCTGAGACAGGAGGCCAGTGCTGTATATAAAGAAGAATTTTAGAGAGAGAGAGGAGAGGATTTGGGATTGGCTCCTCAGTGAAGGAAGATTCATGGAGACTGAAGTCAGCTGAGAAAGAGAGGGAGAGAGAGTGTTCCTCTCCTAGTATCTGTAAGCTGACTGAAACATGAACAGGATGGGATTTT
>CM053598.1:31309008-31325670 GCA_028646575.1 Pseudocheirus occidentalis | reverse complement strand
ATACGTATATATATATACATTTGTATTCCCTTCACCTATCCTCATGCTAAGAAAAGTTTCATAACTTATTATTATCGTTTTTCCATATTGGCATGTATTCATTTTTAAATGGAAATCAGTATCTTTTCCTCAGCTCCTCCACTCTTAAAGTTTTCCTATGAATGTTAAGGGTACTACTATCTTCCCAATCACCAAAACTGGCCAGCTTCGTTTTGCCCTTTCATTCTAATTTGTGCCATCCTCAAATCCAATCTGTTGTCAAATATAGTCATTAACACTTTAACAATGTCTCTCACACATCTTTTTAGTCATGTTGTCACCATCTCAGTAATGGATTGCACTAGAGATATTATAATAGCTTATGCATTGTTCTCCCAGGTTCATCTTCTCCTACTCTAGTCTATCTTTCACTTACCTACCAAAGTGATTTTCATAAAGCATAGGTCTAACCAGGTTACTACACTATGCAATAAAATCAAGTGATACCCTATCACCTCCAGTGTCCACGATAAAGTTCCCTGTTTGGCAAATAAAGCACTTTATAACCTGATCTCTTCCCATTGTTCCATTATTCATACACTTTGCTCCACTACATGATCTCTACAGTTTAGCTAAACTCAAATTTTTTTTTGGTTTTCCACATGACACTCTACCTTCTCTTTCCATGTCTTCCCATAGGTTGTTCTCCATTTCTAGGATACTCTCCTGCCTCAGCTGCACCTCTTAGATTCCCTGTTTTCCATCAAAACTCAGATTAAATCCAGACTCCTGCAGGAGGTTTTCTTTTTGTTCATCTAGCTATTCATTGCTTTTCCTTTTCTGTCATGTCATCACTCATCTACTCTGTACATATCTTCTATGTACTTCATTATTTACCCATTTTCTCTCTCATCAATGTGTGCACTGCTAAAACAACGTAGTTGTTTTGTTTTGTTATTTAACATCTATTTGTATTCCTAGCATTTAGCACAGCTTGGCACATAGTGAGCCTTTAATAATTACATTTGGTTGATTGATCACTGGAAGATATACCAATCTCCATAAGATTAAAAATCTTATAATGTGTAACTATTCATTCACACCCAGTATCATTGATTCCTGGACTGTCTCCTCGAATGCTTTGGATAAATATTAGTTAATCAAACCATACTCATCAAAAAAATGAAAGGTGATCCAAGTTTTATAGATTAGACCAATGATTAAATTATCACTAATGAGCACACATGCTTTGTGTTTGCTTCTAGTTCTTCTGTGCTTCTACATATATTCACTTCAGGAAACCATTTTCTAGAAGCTCAGAAGATACCTCATTCAAAAAAGTTGTGTGAGACAAAATATGATTGCCATCAATTCATCATTTTTCTCTATATGCAGATTTATGTATATGGCCTGGTGTTCATGTATGTTTGTGTGTTTTGCTAGGGTAACTTATCAGATATGTTTGTGCATTTAATATAGCTTGGGTATGTATTGTATCTGGATGATGATGATGATGTGTGTGTGTGAGTGTATGTGTAAGAGAAGAAGATGGGTCTTGGGAGTCTGTTCAGAATGATGGTATGCATTTGACAACTGGTTACTCATGCTAAAGAATAATGAGGATACCCTATGGAAATATATAATTGAGGAGAAACATTCTTATGGCTTTGTAAAGCAACTGAACTTTTGTTGGAAGTATCAACAGCTACGAAGCCCTGCCTCATATCAGAAAGAAGACTACCCTTTCCATATGCACTTGTATTAAGTAGGAGTACAATATCTGCCAGATTAACCCATATCTTCAACAAATTCAATGTGACAAATATTTAGTAAGTTACTACTGTGAAAAGTAGTATATTATGAAAGAAGGATGACTAATATCTTACCTTTGCTTTCAAGGATCCCCAATTTCATTATATGGAAATTAGGGGAAATAGCAGTTTTACTTTCACCAAATCCTACTCCATGACTTGTTATGTCTGTATTGGGTGTGAGATGTCTTGACTAGAGAATAAATAACTGCATATTCACTCAATTCACTATTTATATCTCATCCAACACCAGTTCATGCATCCCATTCTTTCCATTCATCTACTATCACCATCTTCTCTGTCACTGCTCAATTTTTACTCATCTACAACAGCAGGTTCATTTTCAGACATCCAGACACTAGGCCATGGAGAGTTGAGTTATAGCTTCTAATTGGGATTCCTGCCACTTGTCTGAATTATTGTGATTCTTTATTTGTGAATGAAGGTATTCAAATTCACCTACCTACTATATCTACTCAGGCCTTTATCATGTGAAGCATCTATTCATTCTAGATATCTTTCCCTTCTTCCTCTCTGTCCTGCTGCCATGTATGTATGTTTCTCTCCTCTGTCCTCCGCATTCCTCATTTCTTTCTCTAGGAACACTCATCAATCAATACCACCATTACTTATGAAAGGGCAACTGCCCTATGACTCCTCTCATCATTCCTGTGACTCCTAAGACAAAAACATATTTTTTCTGTCTACTGTTCTGCAACATGTTTTGTCTGTCACTATTATAATGTTAAATCTTTGAAGGCAGACTGTATTTTAGAATATGTATCCTTAGTACTTGGCATAGTATTCATGACATAGCAGACACAATACATTTATTTATTTGTGATCTCTACATTCAATCATCCATTCATAGAAATAAACATAGTTCTCAATAGTGCACCAGCATAGCCAAAAGTCTGACAATTTCTATGTATCTGGAAAGCATTGGATTATAGCTCTGCTGAGTTCTTTTTCTGTTACATCAGGATTAGGCTAAGACAGTATTTACAAAGAGACTAACTCCTCATAAAGTTGGCAATCAAGTGATAGCTTTTTGTCTTTTTCTTAAAACTTTTGTTTACTTTTGGTTTAAATCATTCATTTCCATGAGAGTTTGAGTTATAAATTTTCTCCCCATATTTCCCCTATCCACCACCCCAAAAACAGTGATCACACTGTATAACCCCTCCCCCAATCTGCTCTCTCCTATATCATCCCCCATCACCCCTCTGACTTTCCAATAGGGCAAGATGGATCTCCCTACCCAAGTACCTGTATATCTTATTTCCCAGTTGCATGTAAATAATAATAATGATTATATGAGTGTATATATATATATACATATATAAGACATATATATATATATATATGACTGACTATATTTCCCTCCTTCCTATTCCTCCCCCCAACTTGTTCTATTCTCTACTTTGTCCCTGTCCCTTTACAAAAGTGTGTGCTTCTAACAACCCTCCACCCTCAACCTGCCTTCCCCTCGTCCATCATCCCCCCTCATATCCCCTTTCCCCCTACTCTCCTGTAGGTCAACATACTCAATTTAGAGGGTGTCATTCCTTCCCTAAGCCAAATTCAATGGGAGTAAGGTTAACCTGTTCCTTTTTGCCTTCCTGTTCTTCCCCGCCATTGTAACAGTTATTCCTTGCCTCTTCTACATGAGAGGATTAACCCCATTCTGTGTCTCCCTGTCTCCTGTCCTGTCCTATTCTATATATATTCTATACTATTCCTGTTCCACCTCTCAATTTCACCTTTTGAAATATTATCCCATCCTATTCAATTGATCCTGTGCCCTCTATGTACACACATAAACACATACTTATATATGTATTCTTATGCATATATACCCTCTTATACAGACATATGTGAATGTATACATACATATATACACATATAAATATACATATACCTATATATTCCCTTCAACTCTCCTCACACTAAGAAAAGTTTCTTAAGTTACAATGACTGTTTTTCCATGTTGTTATGTAAATAGTTCAACTTTGATAAGTTCCTTATGATTTTTTTCCATGTTTACTTACTCACGCTTCTTGTATTTGAATTTCAAATTTTCTATTCGGTTCTGGTTTTTTCATCAAGAATGTTTGGAAGTTCTCCACCTCATTGAATGACCATATTTTTCTCTGGAACATTACACTCAATTTTGCTGGGTAGGTGATGCTTGGTTTTAATACTAGCTCCCTTGATCTCTGGAATATCATATTCCAGGACCTTCAGTCCCTTAATGTAGAAACTGCTTGATCCTGGATTATCCTGATTTGTTTCCACAGTATTCAAATTGTTTCTTCTTTGTAGCTTGTAATATTTCTCCTTGATCTGGGAACTCTGGAATCTAGGTATAACATTCCTAGGAGTTTTCTTTTGGGGATCTTTTTCAAGGGGTGATCAGTGAATTCTTTCAAGTTCTATTTTGCCCTCTGGTTCTAAAATATCAGGACAATTTTCCTTGAGAATATCTTGAAGGATGTTTTCTAAGTTCTTTTTCTGATCATGGCTTTCAGGTAGTTCAATAATTTTTAAATTACCTCTCCTGTATCTATTTTCCAGGTCAGTGGTTTTTTCAAGGAGATATTTCACATTGCCTTCTATTTTGCCATTTGTTTGGATCTGTTTTAATAGCATCTTGATTTCTCATAAAGTCATTTGCTTCAGTTTGCTCCACTCTAATTCTGAAGGAATTATTTTCTTTAGTGAGCTTTTGTGATTCTTTTTCCAACTCACGTATTCAACTTTTTAAGGAATTCTTCTCCTCATTGGATATTTAGGCCTCTTTTGCCATTTGAGTTAGTCTAATTTTAAAGGTGTCATTTTCTTTGGTCATGTTGTTGACTCTCTTTTCATGATTTTCTTGCATCCTTCCCATTCTCTTCCTAATAGATGGGGTTTTGAAGCTGCCAGAGCTAGTAGGAGGCCACTGTATCTGTAGCCCCCACCAGCTTTGGCTCATTGGTCACACACCTCAGTACCACCACCCAAAACCACAATCCCCATGCAGGTAGCTTAAGGCAAGAGCACTTAGCCTACGAATGATTGCTTGGCCCCCCAGCAATTTCCAGGCCATGAACTCTGAAGCAGCCACATGGAGGTAGCTGCAGGGTCACCATGCTGCTTCTTGCCTTGGCAGCAGTTGGCCAGACTGCTCCTTTCCCCCAAATTTAGCTGAGTTCCACTGACCTTTCAATTTATCCTTGTTTCTAATGGGTTGATAATTCTGGAAACTGCCACAGCTACTGGTGATCCACCCTCTGGAATGCTTCAGCTGTGGTTTGTCCTGGCCACCCTGGGACTCCAACCTTGACTGGTCTCAGCTCTCAGTGCCCTTCAATGAGTCCTTCCTGTCCTGCCTGCTGGGCTGCCTTCAGTGGGAGCTTGGTTTCTCTGAAATTCTGTGGGTTCTGGAGCTCTAAAATTTGTTTATTCTCATATTTTATAGGTATTTGAGGTGATTATGAGAGGAGCTCACAGAGTTCTAATGCTTCTGCACTGCCATCTTGATACTGCCCTCTATTTTGTCAATCTTTAAGATACAGAGTTGTGAAACATATGCAATAGCTAGACACTACTTTAAGGGGTCAGCACCTTTTCAGGGGGAGAAGTTATTCTAAATTGATATCTAAGGAATATTGTGAACTCTGAAATCTTACACTATCTTAAAAGTGATGATGAAATATGCATAAGCCTAGAATCTTTAAATCCATACAAGGGAGCTGACATTGGTGCTAGAGTTATCCCGTTAAACATTTCTGTCCTCTCATTTTCTTGAGAATGTCCACATGACTGTCAAAGGATTTCAGGGGAATGAAACTGACACCCTCTTCTCTGCCAGTGGCATTTCAATTTAAGTTTGGTCCTTATTAAAGTAAAGGCTTACAATAAAAGCAGTTGTTATTTTTCTCTCTCAACTCCAGCATCTCTAATTTCCTGTGACTCAAAACAGAATACATGGCCCATGCTCCAGAGACACATGCATTTGACTTGAAAGTGATAAGAATAATAACTTGGATTTTTTATCTTTTCAGTTCTACCTGATACTCTCCAAAATGACAGAGGTGGCTAAAAACATATAAAATAAATGGAGGAGGGGGAATAGTAGAAGGGAAGTGTGGCAGGTTCATTTGAAAAAGAGTATGAGATGGTATAAACTCACTCTAAAACTAAAGATTTGGTTTCTGGGGTCAGGATGGTACAGTAAAAAGTATATTGCCTTTAGAGTTTTAAGAGCTGATTTCAAATCTGATTTCTAATTCTTAACCTCTTCTTTACCCTCCAACCAACCTGAGCCTCAGGTTCTCTATCATGCTGAACTAAAGGTCTTCTAAGGTATAGTCTATGTCTAAATCTATGCTCTGACAAAAAGATGAAAACCTGTTCAGTTGTTTAGTCATATCTGATTCTTCATGACCAAGTGGACCATAGTTCCTGGGGTTTTCTTGGCAAAGGCACTTGATTGGTTTGACATTTCCTTCTCTGATAAATTAAGATAAACAGAGGTTAAGTGACTCACCAAGGGTCACATAACTAGCAAATGTCAGAGGCCAGATTTAAACTCAAGTCTTCCTGACCCAACACCCAACACTGTATCCACTGAGCCACTAACCGCCTCCAAAATCTGAAATAGCTTATGTAATTACTGGCTGAAAATAGAGTTAATATGATTCTTTCAAATTTTGAGACAGAAGACCAAGGTTTTAATCCTGACTGTGACATTTACTACATATGTGACCGTGGGTAAGACAGTTTGAAAAATAAGGTGGTTTGACCAGGTGATTTCTAAATTTACTTATAGCTCAAAAATATTAATTGAAAAGGAAATGCAATTAAGATGGTCACAATGTCAAATCCTATTGGAGTGTGTTCCTTCATTTGTTTGTCTTTCATTATTTCCTTTGTTTATTCAATAAATTAGACATGTTTTGTTTTTGTGTACATGTTCATTTGATGTGTTATGAATATACAATTATAGTAGTTATAATAGAAATAATGAAGATCTGGAAAGGAAAGTGACCCCTCTATGTTAGATTTTCTATAGATAAGGAAAGCATTGTGAAGACTTAAAAAAAACCCCATGGAATCTTATGAACTAAAAATTGAATGAAATTCTGAAAAGATATACAGTGATAATGCCAATTAGGCACTGTTCATATGATTTTTTAAAAAATTTATTTACTTGTTTATTTACAATTAGTTTACCAGATTCAGTTACAGAATCACTTGAGTTTCAGATTTTCTCCCCTCCCTTGTCCCTTCCCCCCCCGTGGTGGTGTACAATCATGTATAGGATCTGCAAACACTTTCACATTGTACAATAGTGTACAGTTCTATACAATAGTTGTATAGAAGCATTGTAACCAATGGAGCAAATAATGAGGAAAAGAAGAGAAGAGAAAAGAAAAGAAAAGAAAAGAAAAGAAAAGAAAAGAAAAGAAAAGAAAAGAAAAGAAAAGAAAAGAAAAGAAAGGAAACCAAAAATGGAAAAGAACAATAGCATGTTTTGCTTCAGTCTCCATTTAAACTCTGGTTTTTCTAGATCTTTCTCTGAATGTAGATATCTCCTTCCATTGTGAGACTTGTAGAACTATCTTTTAACTGTGTGTTGCTGAGAAGAGTCCAGTTTATCAAGGATGATCATCACACATATGATGTATCTGTGACTGTGTCCAAATTTTTCCTGGTTCTGCTCTTCTCACTTAGCATCAGTTCTTATAAGCCTCTCCAGGTAATTGTAAAGTCCATCTCCTTCCCATTTCTTATAGCACAATAGTATTCCATCACATTCACATACCATAACTTGTTCAGCCATTCCTCAATTGATGAGCATCTGCTAAGTTTCCAGTTCTTAGCCACCACAAAGAGAGCTGAAATAAATATTTTTGTACATAAGGGTCCTTTTCCCACTTTTATGATCTCTTTTGGATACAACCCCCAAAGTGGTATTACTGGGTCAAAAGGTATGCCAATTATTTATAGCCCTTTGGGCACAGTTCCAGATTGCCCTTCAGAATGGTTGTATCAGTTCATACCTCCACCAACAATGCATTAGAGTTCCAATTTTTCCACATCCTCTCGAGCACTTGTCTCTTCATATTATCTTTAACAAGTTTATTTTAAGCCCATGAAGTTTCTGTTTATATAAACAGATGATGTAATAGATGTAGGAATAGAATTTGTATTTACAGTGGTTTCCATCTTGATCATAGTTGGGTGGAAAGATCACTGGATTTAGTGTCAAAAGACACAAATTTAAACACTGGTTCTGCAGCTCACTCTTATGACGTTTTGCAATGTATTTAACCTTCCTGGGTTTCACTTTCCCCATTCATTAGTGGGTAGAATTCAGAATTTCACGTCAAGTATTTCCAAAAACAATCCTAGGGGATTTCTTCACTCCCTATCTGTAGAAAAATGTGGCATGAGCAGGGGGAGCTACACACATGTATAGCAAACCTTTGAGTTTTTGTTTGCTTCCCCTATGCAATGGGTATAGTAATGTATTTTAGTACCAACAGAACATGATTCAGGTGAGGCTCAAAAAAAAGCCTCCCATCCTCCACTTAACCTATGGTTTCAGTGGTAAAGGTGAAAAAGTTTCTATGAAGAAAATCCCTTCCATCAATACGAGTTGGGACCAACTCTGAAAATTATAGTCTTAGAGAACTTCCTGGGACACTAGGACCCTAAGTGACTTGCCCAAGGTCATACAACCACACAGAGCTGGGACATTCACATAGATCTTCCTGATTTCAAATTTCTCTCTGTCTCTGTCTGTCTCTCTCTCACCTACTCATGTTACAACTCTGTTTCAGCTATTAATATCAGTAAAATATAGGGGATAATACCTGCCAGCTTCAGCATCTAGAAGTCTTAATATGAAGGCTTTATATATTAGATGTCTCTGCACAGTGCCCTCCACCCTTCAGGGAAGCTTTTACAACACTATGTTGATGTCCAAGTTGTTTTCTTTGAAACAATTTCCTCTTATTTCCTCCCTCTCATTAGCAAGAATGAGGCATAAGAGGAACATTTTGTTTCATGAATGGATTTGTGATAATTGCACAGTATGTTATGTGCTCAAGTCACTTTAGTTTTGAATTTTGTTTGTGTCTTCAACAGAAGAAAGCAGAAAATGAAGAAAGAGATGGATAAGCCTTCTTGGGGAGGCAATCCCTAGATGCCTCTGGCTATGCTATTGCCTCCCTGAAAGTCAGAGGATGAATAATGTTTCATTGCTTGTAGGAAAAAAATGCACTCCAAAGGTTTAAAGACCTTTTTCTTGGTCCATTTCTGTTGTCTGGCAATTTAATTGTAGTTAGGTTTAACGGCTTTTAAATTGTCTATATTGAAATTGCAAGGGTTTTTAAGGCTTTGTTTTCATTTAAAGCCACATTTTTTTGGATGGGTCACAATAAAGGCACTTGGAAATATTTACTTCTGTGCTGCTTCAGAGACTTTGCCTTTTAAGGTGGGTGATAAGAATTTTCCCCAGAACAAATCACCTGTTCCTCATCAAATCCAAGTCCGATTCTCTAGGAAGGGAGCACCCATTATTGTTTGTTCTTTGTTCTCAAAGAGGACCATAGCATCAGGAATGTGATGTTACAATTTCCAAGGAAGTTGGACTTAAGTGAGGTGGGGTTGTGAAAAGTGACCAACTTCACTCTCTCTTCTCAAGCCATCTGGATCCAATGGAAAGATATAGATCAAAACAATTGGAAATGGACCCAGATGTAGTGGAGACTTTGGCCTTTTTAAGCTGAGGTCTTTCCCAGGTCTCAGGTTGTCTGAGACAACGCCCATTCAGTGATTCAGGCTAGGTAGGAAATGAGGCCAAGAATGACTGGTCCCTAGAGGAATTAGGATATCAGGTTTCTCCTGTATGAACCATTGATTTTTTTTCAAATTCAAGTGCCCTCCCCATGAATGAGATATTTATATTTTGGAGATACGTGATAGATCAGGTAAGACAAGATAGATAAGTTGCCTCCTTTCATAGAACATAAACTCCTTGAGTTCAGAAAGATTTTTGCTTTTGTCTTTATATGCCCAGTGCTAAATAGAACACAGAACATTGTAAGCATTTAAATAATTATTGATTGATTGGATGGCAGCAGGTTATCCCTTGTAATTTTAAATGTGGTGGAATATGACTGATTCTCCATAAAAGGAAACTAGGAAGAGACTTTCCTCTTCTTAACCATCTTCTTCCTTAAACTTATCTCTCTGACACAATTTCCTCCTCAGTAAAAAGAGGGAATTAAATTAGAAGGTGGTGTAAAATAGCTTCCTATGATTCTTATATATCACTGTTTCTGTCTATTTCCTATATCACTCACTTCTGGCTTGTATGTGCTTCTGCTGCAACCTTGCACCCTAATTTTTCCACAGACATTGTAGCCCAGTTATATGGACATGGCATCACTGAAACCAATCCTATTTTAACCCAGGAGGCACTAGTTGAATATTGGTGACTTCTCTTTCATTCTGTAGCGGAGACAGAACCAGAACCAGAATGAATGCAAAGTTGTAACAAGGGAAGTCTTTTCTTTTGGATCCTTTTTCTTAATTTATGCAAAAAGGAACCATGCCCTTAGTCTTCCTATTCTTTTCTCCCAGGAGTCAAAGAAGCAGGAAACCTAACAGCTTTTGCTTTTTCTCTTTGGAGTGGCTGCAACATAGAAAGTCTAATAAAAGCTTTTTTGTATTTCTCTCTGTCTGTTTCTAACTCTCTGTCTCTCTGTCTTTGTCTATGTCTTCCTGTCACTTTTCTTCATCTTTCTTTTGTAGCAACTGAGAAATTCATGTAGCTTTCTCAAAGAATTTCTAAATCTAGGCCAAGTATTGGAATAAGAAATACCATTTCTTAAAATTCCTTAATTTTTATTAAATATTTCTTAAATTTTCTCAATTTATTTATTTCTTAGAATTTTCAGCATCATTTCTGAAAATAATGGTGACATTCTCCTTTTCTCCAGTACAAAAGATATTATTTTATAGAAATGACTTGGATGGTTTTGTATGTATTGAGCAAGCATTGTAGGTTCAGTGAAGTGTCCATAGAAAGGGACTACAAAGATTGATGGAGATGACTGAATAAAGATGGTAAATGTGTTCTTATGATCTGTTTAATTGTGTCTGACTCTTTGTGACCCCGTTTGGGGTCTTCTTAGCAAAGTAATTGGAGTAGTTTGTCATTTCCTTCTCCAACTTGTTTTATAGATGAGGAAACTGAAGCAAACAGGACTAAATGACTTGCACAGGGTCACACAAGTAGGTTTCTAAGGTTGGATTTTAATTCAGTGTTCATGATTCCAGGCACTGCACTTTATCCACTGAGGCACCTAACCATCCAATTCTTATGACATCTCACACTTTATCTTTCTATTTATATAGAATTTATACAGAAAACAAGTTTTATTAAATAGGCACAGTGAGCATCATATTATCCACCATTATAAAAATTTGAAGAGGGATGGCTAGGTGGCACACTGAATAGATCACTGGCCCTGGAGTCAGGAGGACCTGAGTTCAAATCCAGCCTCAGACACTTAACACAAAAAACAAGTCATGTGACCTTGGGTGAGTCACTTAACCCTAACTGCCCTCCAAAAAAAAAAAAGCAAAAAAACCCAATAAAAAATTGAAGATACAGCATATATGGCCCTTAACTTATTTGGGTAGTCTAGGTTATTTTTCTCTTTTTTCCCTTTATTTTTAATATCCTTAAATTTTTTTTTCGAGTTCCATATTCTCTTTCTCCCAATAGTGCCACCCCTAGCCATTGATAAGGCAAGTGTGATATTTGGATATTTTGTTATTGTTGCTGTTTTATCTTTTGTTTGTCTGTTTTTAATGAATGAAGGAGAACAATGCCAATTTTATACTCTAGTCATACTGAGATTTGTTAACTAAAATTCCCAAACTTTTTTTTTTTTTACACATTCTGTTGTCCAATTATGTCTTTACCATTTTATATTTGTGCAGATAACTTCTTGGAACTTATATATGATGTATCATATTTAGCCACTTTATATTCAATTTTACTCAGTTAAATTTATATTTTAACCATTTATTTTTATCACAATCATGTTTTACTATTCATTAGCCAGAGAAAATAGTATTTTTGTACATAATAGTATTTCTTTCTCCAATTAAACATATAGTTTTCAACAATCATTTCAGTAAGATTTTGAGTTCCAAATTTTTCTCCCTTCTTTCCTTCCCTTCCCTCTACCCAAGACAGCAAGCAATCATGTATAGGTTATATATGTACAAATATATTAAACATATTTCCACATTAGCTGTATTATTCAAGAAGAATCAGGACAAAAGGGAAAAATGTGGGAAAGAAATAAAAGTGAGAATAGAATTCTTTCATCTGGATTAAGACACCATAGTTCTTTTTCTGCATGTGGATGACATTTTTTATCATGAATCTTTTGGGATTGTCTTAGATCATTGCATTGCTAAGAAAACCTAAGTCTATCATGGTTAATGATTGCACAATTCTGCTATTGCTATGCACAAGGCTCCATTCATTCTGCTCACTTCCCTTAGCATCAGTTCATATAAATCTTTATAGTTTTTTGTGAAATACATCTGTTCATCATTTGCTACATCACAATAATATTCCATTACATCCATATACCGCAACTTCTTCACCAATTCCCTAATTGATGAGCATCCCCTCAATTTCCAGTTCTTTTTCACAACAAAAGGAGTTGCTATAAATATTTTTGTAGACATGGGCCCTTTTCCCTCTTTTATGATCTCTTTGGGATATAGACCTAAAAGTGGCATTGCTGAATATGCTGAGCATGCAGTTTTATAGCTCTTTGGGTATTGTTTATACTGCCTTTTAGAATGGTTGGATTGGTTCACAAATCTACCAATGATACACTAGTGTTCCAATTTTCCTATATCTTCTCCAATATTTACATTTTTTCCCTGTTCTGTCATATTAGCCAGTCTTATTGGTGTGAAGTGGTACCTCAGAGTTGTTTTAAATTACATTTATCTGATGAGCTGGCAGATTTCAGAAAAACCTGGAAAGCTTTACATGAACTGATACTGACTGAAGTGAGCCGAACCAGGGCAACATTACACACAGTAAGCGCAACAATATGTGATCATAACCTTTGATAGACTTTGCACTTCTCAGTAATTTAATATAGTTCTAAAAGATTCATGATGGAAATTTCTATCGTCATCCAGAGAAAGAAGTATGTAGTCTGACTGCAGAGCAAAGCATTCAATTTTCAATTGTTTTTTTTTTCTTTCTCATGTTTTTATTTCCTTTTTGTTCTGATTTTTTTTAAAACATGACTAATGTGAACATATTTTTAACATGATTTTACATGGTACAGCCTATATATCACATTGCTTGCCATCTTGGGGAGGACAGAGGGAGGCAGAAAAACATTGGGACTCAAAATCTTATAAAAGGGAAAGTTATATATGCACACACACACACAAACACACACACACACACACACACACACGTTTTTAAAAGTCACAGAAGTACTTTGTATATATGCCAGAATCCATTATATAGAGATTTCTTAAGAAATCAGTATGGCCTGTTTTATTTTCACAATATTGGTTATTGTATCCATTTTAATAATTTGTTTGGTGGGCTTTCAATATATACTATATGGAAAAGTAGTAGATATTGGTGGTAAAGAGTGTCTCTCACTCTATAGGTATATATGTATATTGCACATATATGTATGTGTGAATATATGTATATTTATGCATAAAATAATTTGCATTGTGCTAACAAATAGTAATTTAAAGCATTAAAAAAATTAACTATAGATACCTTTAATTTCTTCATTTGAAAACTACCTGTTCATGTCCTTTGACCATTTATCAACTGAGGAATGACTTATATTCTTATAAGTTTGACTCAATTCTTTATATATTGAGAAATTAGGCTTTTATCAGAAACATAAAAAAATGTTTCCCCTTCTAATCTCAGTTGCAATTATTTTGTTTTTCAAAACCTTTTTAATTTAAGGAAATCAAAATGATCAATTTTGCATTTAATAAGGTTCTCTATCTCTTGTTTGGTCCTAATTTCTTCTGTTCTCAATAGATCTGACAGGTATACTATTCTTACTCTCCTGATGTGCTTATGGTATCAACCTTTTGTGTCTAAATCATGTGCCCATTTTAACCTTATCTTGGTATACTGTATGAGATATTGGTCTACGCTTAGTTTCTGTCATGCTATTTCCCAGTTTTCCCAGTAAACTTTTGTCAAATACCAAGTATTTTGTGTTTGCTGAATATGCAGGGCATGCAGTCTGAAATCTTTGGGTACATCAAACAGTAGATTACTATAATTATGGAATACTTTGTCTTTTGCACCTAACCTACTCCACTGATTCAACGTACTATTTCTCAGCCAGTACCAAATAGTTTTAATGGTGTCCATTTTATAATATAATTTTAGATCTGGTACACCCAGGTCACCATCCTTTGCATTCCCCTTCATTAATTTCCTTGATATTCTGGACATTTTGTTCTTCCAGAAGAATTATGTTTTTATTTTTTCTAGCTCTATGAAATGCTTTTTTGGTAGTTTGATTGGTATGACAATAAATATGTAAATTAATTTGGGCAGAATTGCCATTTTTATTATATTAGCTCAGTCTACCCTTAAGCAATCAATATTTTCCAGTTGTTTAAATCTGACTTTATTTTTGTGAAAAAGTGTTTTGTAAATATTCTCTTATAGTTCCTTGGATTGCCTTGGCAGTTAGAATTCCAAATATTTAATACTGTCTACAGTTATTTTAAATGATATTTCTCTTTCTATCTCTTGCTGCTTGGCTGTGTTGGTAATATGTAATATGCTGATGATTTATGTAGATATATTTTATCTCCTGCAACTTTGCCAAAATTTATAATTGCCTCACGTAGGTTTTTAATTGATTTTCTAGCATTTTTAAGTATACCATCATTTCATCAGCAAAGAGGGATAGTTTTGTTTCCTCATTGCCTATTCTAATTTCTTTTTCTTCTCTTATAGCTAAAGCTAAAATTTCTAGTACAATATTGAAAGAGTGGTGATAACAAGCATCCTTATTTCACCCCTCATTTTGTTGGGAATGTTTCTAGCTTATCCTCATTACATATAATGCTTGTTGATTTTTTTTATAGATACTGTTTATCATTTAAAAAAAACTCTATTCCAATGCTCTCTAATGTTTTTAATAGGAATAACTGCTGTATTTTGCCAAAAGATTTTTTTGCATCTATTGTGATAATCATATGATATCTGTTAGTTTTGTTATCAATTTGGTCTATTATTCTGATAGTGTTAATAAAATTGAATGAGCCCTGAGTTCCTGGTATAAATCCCACCTTGTCATAGTATGGTAAAATTGTGAGATGTCATCAGTTTGGTCTTTAAAACTTTTTCATCAGTATTTGTGAGGGAAAGTGGTCTATAATTTTCTTTCTCTTCTTTGGCTTTTCCTGGTTTAGTTATCAACACCATATGCAAATCATAAGGACTCCTTCTTTGCCTATTTTCCTTATAGTTTATAGAGTACTGGAATTAATTGTTCTTCAAATGTTTAGTAGAGGAGGGAGGAGCCAAGATGGCGGCATAGAAGCAGCAAAGTTTCACAGCTCCCACACAGCCACCTTAAATACCCAGAAAATGTAACTCTAAACAAATTTTAGGGCTCCAAAACTCACAAAAATACAGAAAACAAATCTCTGGCTTAAGGCCACTCAGCAGGTGGGGCTCATCACAGCAGGCTGGGAGCCAAGGCCAGCCCAGCCTGAAACCACAGACTGGCCCCAGGGAGGTTGGGAGAAGACACAGATGGAGTCTACAGTAGATTGGATCAGTGGCATCTGGAGCAATCTCTGCATTTATCAAGCCAGAAGAAACAAGACTAAGAAAAAGGTCAGTGGAATTCAAGCTAAATTTTTTTGGGGGGGGGAACAGTCCAGCTGAACTGCCCATGGGGCAAGAAAACACCCCAACCAGCTGATTCACAGCTCCTGGCCTGCAGACCACAGGGGGGCCAAAGCAATTGATTAAAGGCCAAGGGCTCTTGCGTTGAGAGGCCTGGATCCAGATTGTGGTCTTGGGTGGTGGTGCTGGGGTGCACTTTCAGTGAGCTGAAGCTGGTGGGGGTTGCAGCACACCTCTAATAGCTCTGGCAGCTGTGGAAACCCCAGCGTTTTGGGATAGAGCTTTCCCCCCTGGAATCAGAGTTCCACAGAGCTAAAAAATCAAGCAATTAATTGACTGACCATCATGAGGAGAAGGGAGGAAACTAAGAACAGCAATGAAACTCTAGAATCCTTTTTGCGGGACAAAAAGGATCAAAGCATGGAATGGGAGGAAGACAACACAGTCAGAACTCCCACACTAAATGCTTCCAAGAAACATGAAGATTACCTACAAGTCAAATATCAACTTAAATAGGACTTTGCAAACCAAATAACAGAAGTGGAGGAAAAATTGGGAAGAGAAATGAGAATGATGCAAGAAAGAGTCAACAACCTCACCGAAGAGAATAACACCTTAAAAACAGATTAACTCAAATGGCAAAAGACACCCAAAAAGCCAATGAGGAGAAGAATGCCTCAAAAAATCAAATTTGCCAGATGGAAAAAGAATCTCAAAAGCATTATGAAGACAATAATTTGTTCAGAATTAGAGTGGATCAAGGGGAAGCAAATGGCTTTATGAAAAACCAAGATATTATTAAACAGTTACAAACAAATGAAAAAATAGAAAGCAATGTGAAATATCTCCTTGAAAAAAACACTGACCTGGAAAATAGATCCAGGAGAGACAATTTGAAAATTATTGGTTTAC
>CM053598.1:31292587-31308508 GCA_028646575.1 Pseudocheirus occidentalis | reverse complement strand
CAAAGCACTTTCCTAACAACAACCCCATGAAGGGCAAGCTGGTGGGGAAAGGGTAATTCTCTCCATTTTATAGACGTGGAAACTGAGGATCATGGAGGTCAAGTGGCCAGACTGGTCACATGTTTTGTAAGAGCTAGAGCAGACAGGGTCTAGGGGAGGGTTGCTGTAAGCACACACTTCAGGAAAGGGACAGGGACAGAGTAGAGAATAGGACAAGGGGGGGCAGGATAGGAAGGAAGAGCATATAATCAGCCTCTCACAATAGGTCCATTGTAGAGACATCCTGCATAATTACATATGTACAGCCTGTATGGAACTACTTGTCCTTCCAGTGGGGGGTAGGTGACAAGGGAAGAACTGAAAGAATCTAGAATTTAAAGCTCTACAATCAAATGTCAAAAAACAAAACATACATATATTTATATACATATAATAATAATTATTATTAACTACATGCAACTGGGAATTAAGATATACAGGGACTGGGGTAGGGAGATCCTCTCTGCCCTATCAGAAAGAGTGGTGTTGGAGGAAGGCATAAAAGAGAGCAGATTGGGGGAGGGGCTTTACAGTGAGATCTCTGTTTTGGGTTTGGGGGTAGGGGAAAGACAGGGAGAAAATTTGTAACTCAAAATCTTGTGGAAAGGAATGATGTAAACAAGAAAATAAAAAATTAATTAAAGAGCTAAAGCAGAGACTTTAAATCAATTAATCAATTAACAAGCATTAGTTAAAGGATATGCCTTATGTACCATGGAGACAAAGAGAAATGACAAGGCAATCCTACTCACAAGTTTACACTCTGCTGGAGTATTTAGTTACATGTAAAAATGGTTCTATATAGAATAAATGCAAAAGAAGGTGACAAGATACTAGAAGTCAGAGTATCAGAAAAGCTGGTGTGTTTAAGGATGTGCTGAGTTGTGTCCTGGGCAAGAAGAAGAATTCAAGGAAGGGCAGAGGTGAGGATGGAGTGAATTGCAGGAGTCACAGGAAGCCAATGAAAAGACATAGAAATAGGAGACAGAAATCTAGATGTGAAGGGTAGAGAAGAGGTCAATTTGGATGGACCATCTAGTAGACGAAGGGAAAATATAATGTGATTGGAAAGAGATTAAAGCTACATTGTGAAGGGTTTTAAAAGCCAAACAGAGGAAGTTGCATTTTGTACTAGAGACAATAGGGACCCATTAATATTTATTGAATAGTGGAATAAATGAATGAATGAAGTATTTGTTAAATGCTGACCGTGTGCAGTGTTATGGTGAGCAATGGAAATCCAAATAATAAAGGAAGACAGTCCTTCCATGCTGTTATTTGTGCTGTTCAGTCATTTCAGTTCTATCCAACTCTTGGTGACCCCATTTGGAGTTTTCTTGACAAAGACACTGGAATGGTTTTCCATTTCCTTCTCCAGGTCGTTTTATAGATGAGGAAACTGAGGCAAACAGTTAAGTGACTTTCCCAGGGTTACACCACTAGGAAGTGCCCGAGGCTGGATTTAAACCCAGGTCTTCCTGACTCCAGACCCTGGTACTCTATCCACTGTTACCATCTAGTTGTCCTTTTCTTACCGTTATCGAGTTCACAAAAAGTTGGAGTGTCAAGTCAGATGCAAAGGTACTGAAAGTCCTTCGGTTAGTGCCTCTTCTTTAATGACATTTCCACTGAAAAGTTTTATCAGTTTGTGATGCTAAACTTTTTTCAATGCCAAGGACTTTGGTGGCAAAAAGCTTTCTTTTCTGTGTCATCAATAACCTGCAGGAATATTTGCCAGGTTTCACTGCTGCAGGGATTGTTTTCTGGGATTATAGCTGTGGTCACTGTCCTGGAAGCACAATACTTTCACAATGCCTAGTATACATGTTAGGTGCTTAATAAACGTTTCTTGACCAGTGAAAACACTGCTATTCCCAGAGCTCTTTCCCCCCCCCCCCGCCCCGCCCCTTCCAATTTATTTATTTATTTTTAGTTTTTAAACTTCATTTTCACAAGATTTTGAGTTACAAATTCTTTCCCCATCTTTGCCCTACCCCCACCCCAAGAAAGCAAGCCTACAAAATACCCCTTCCACAAATCTGTTCTCTATTATATCCTCCCTCTCCCAACTTTCTATTAGGGCAAGATGGATTTCTGTACCCCAGTGCCTGATATACAGGCACTTATTTACCGGTTGCATGTAAAATAAAAATTTTTTTTAACATTTGTTTTTAAAACTTTGATTTCCAGATTCTTTACCTTCTTAACTCCTCACCCACCCCCAATGGGAAAACAAGGAGTTCAATATATGTTTTACATGTGTAGTTATGCAAAACATTTCCATAGTAGTTACATTGTGAAAGACTATATTTCCCTCCATTCTATCCCACCCCCACTTGTTCTGTTTTCTACTTTGACCCTGTCCCTTTTCAAAAGTGTTTGCTTCTAAATACCATCTCCCCCAATCTGCCCTCCCTTCTATCATTCCCCCTATAATCTCCTTCCCTCCTACTTTCTTGTAGCGTAAGCCATATTCAATGAAAGTAAGGTTGACCCATTACCTTTCACCTTCCTGCTCTTCCCCTCCATTGTAACAGTTTTCTCTTTCCTCTTTTATATGAAATAATTTACCCTATTCTGTTTCTCCCTTTCTCCTTCTCTCAATATATTTCTCTCACCTCTTCATTTTATTTTTTTGGATATCTTCCCTTCATATTAAACTGATACTGTGCCCTCTGTCTATGTATACATGTACAAACATACACACACACACACACACACACACATATATATACATACACCCTCCTATATTTACATATATGTGTATACTTGTATATGCGCAAACACCACCCCCTACATATTCCCTTCACCTATCCTCATAGTTGAAAAGGCTCATGAGTTACAATTATAACTTTTCCATGTAAGAATGTAAGTAGTTAAATTGTAATAAGATCTTTATGATTTCTTTTTCCTCTTTACCTTCTCATGCTTATTTTGCTTCTTGTATTTGAAACTCAAATGTTCTGTTCAGCTCTGGTTTTTTCATCAAGAATGCTTGAAAGTCCTATATTTCATTGAATGGCCATATATTCTCCTGAACTGTTATACTCAGTTTTGCTGGGTAGGTGATTCTTGGTTTTAGTCCTAGCTCCTTTAAACTCCAGAATATCACGTTCCAAGCCTTTGATCCTCTAATGTAGAAGCTGCTAGATCTTGCATTATCTTGATTGTGTTTCCACAATACTCAAATTATTTCTTCCTGGCTGCTTGTTTTTCTTTTTGACCTGGGAACTCTGGAACTTGGCTATAATATTCCTAGGAGTTTTCTTTTTGGGGATCTTTTTCAAGAGGTGATCAGTCAATTCTTTCAATTTCTGTTTTGCCCTCTAGTTCTAGAATATTAGGGCAAATTTCTTTAAGAATTTCTTGAAGGATCATGTCTAGGTTCTTTTTTTATTATGGCTTTCAGATAGTCCAATAATTTTTAAATTATTTCTTCTGGATCTATTTTCCAGTTCAGTGGTTTTTCCAATGAGATATTTCACATTGCCTTCTATTTTTTCATTTGTTTGGATCTGTTTTAAAGTATCTTGATTTCTTGTAAAGTCATTCTCTTCCATTTGCCCCAATATAATTTTGAAGGAATTATTCTCTTCAGTGAGTTTTTGAAATTCCTTTTTAATCTAGCCAATTTAACTTTTTAAGGCATTTTTCTCATTGGCTTTTTGGGCCTCTTTTGTCATTTGAGTTAGTTTATTTTTTTAAAGTGTCATTTTCCTTAGTCAGGCTTTTGACTCACTTTTCATGATTTTTGTGCACCATTCCAATTTCTCTGCCCATTTTTTCCTCCACTTCTCTTACTTGATTTTCAAAGTCCTTTTTGAGCTGCTCAGGCAAGCAATCAGTTCATATTTTTCTTGGAAGCTTTTGATGCAGGATTTTTTATTTTTGTTGCCTTCTTCTGGTTCTATGTTTTGATCCTATTTGTCCCCCAGAAGAGATTCTATAATCTGATTCTGCTTCCTCTGTTTGCTCATCTTGCCAGACAATTACTTGACTTTTGAGGTCTTTGCCATGATAGAACTCTTCTTCCAGAGTGGGGAGATCTGTGTCCAAATTGTTGGGGGTTTTGTGGCTGTCAGAGCTGTTGACATCAGGAGGGTACTCTCACTACAGCTACCACAAGCTCTGGCACAATGGCTTTCCTCACCCCAGGACCACAACCCAAGAGTGTAACCCAGACCCAAACAGGTCAAAGAAAGAGCAATTACCCTCTGAATGGTTGCTTGGACCCCTACAATCTGTGGCCAGGAGCTTTGGAGGCAGCCACATGGCAGCAGCTGCAGTTGCCATGCCACCTCCACCTCTCACCCCTAGAGTCAGGGACCGGACTGTGCTCTTCTCTCACCTGCTTCAACAGGGTTTCCCATTGACCTCTCACTTTATCTTTGGCATTTATGGGTTGAGAAGTCTGGAAATCACCAGAGCTGCTGATGATTCACTCTCCTGAAGTCTGCTCTGGCCAGTCTGGACCACTGGTTGGGGCTGCCCTCAGTCTGGGCCCACAGCTCATGTGGGACTGAGTTTTGCTCCCAGCTCAGCAATAGACCCTTCCTGTGGGCCTGCCAGGCTGCCTTCAGTGTGAGATTTGTTTCTCTCTGTCGCTTTTTGGCTTTTGTAGCTCTAAAACTTGATTAGAGTCATTTTTTACAGGTGATTGGAGCAGGAACACCAGCAAATTCCTCCTTTTATTCCATCATCTTGGCTCTGCCCCTATTCCCAGATCTCTTAATTTCATGGACCTGAGCTATTCTCAGGGTCTGAGGAGAGATGGTAGTCAAAATATTGTTGCTGGCACAACTCCCCCAGTGTACACTACTTCCTTTCTCTCCCATAGTGTCCTATTTATCCAGCTAGGCTGTTTCACACACCTTTACTGAGTAGGGGATACCATGGTGTGTCCTTTACTTAAGAAAAATCATGTTTATAATTGAGTGTAGGATGGATTCCCATGGGGACAGACTTGAGACTGGAAGATTAATTAGGAGGGCATTTTAGTAACCCAGGTAAGAAGTAATTGGGGGCTGAACTACTATTCTGTGTGAGGTAGTTTTGTGAGGGAAAAAGGAATCAAATCCAAGATTTGAATCCAAATCTCCTGATTTCAAGTCTTCTGTTTTCATCTCTTACATGGCACTGCCTTTCTCGATAACCTTGTCTACGGGGGCTTCTAATGAACTGACTCTTTAATCCAGCTGTCTTTTCCTTTGAGAAGAGAAATTTCCTGCACATGACATATTAGGTAAAAATCAGTATTTTGCATTTTTGTTTGTTTTATGGGATATCTCCATGACACTATACACCATGCAATGGAGGACTCCCAAGATGGACAGATCATAGAGGAGAACTCTGGCAGAAAACAAAAGATGATCCACTACAGAAGGAAAAGACGAGCAATCTTGTTGGGTGAATGCTATCATTGGTTCCGTGAATATCTAAAAGAAGTACAAATTCTTTAGGGGCGGCTAGGTGGCGCAGTGAATAGAGCACCGGCCCTGGAGTCAGGAGTACCTGAGTTCAAATCCGGCCTCAGACACTTAACACAAAAAACTAGCCGTGTGACCTTGGGCAAGTTACTTAACCCCCAACTGCCCTCCAAAAAGCAAAAAAAAAAAAAAAAAGAAGTAAAGGGTAGCTAATTTGCAAGTTTTGATTTTGACTCCCTGTTTGCTTGTGCCTCCAGACATGGTCCTAGGAGAAAGTCTTTATGCATAATTAGCTTTGGGACTGGAGTAAGGAAGTGATTGTTTCCCAAGAGGGTCTTTGTATTCAGGTTATATAAGAATCACTCCTATAGGGAATATAAGCCCTGTGATTTTCTTGTATCCTTGGCTCCATATGAAATGGTTCTGTAATAAACAGACTATGGAATACATCTCCATCTCTCTTTCCTTTATTCAGCTGGTAGCTAGGCCATACAACTGTGCTGGCCACAACGAAGCAACTCTAGGATCTTTGCCAAGAAAATCTCATAAAAAAAATAGTCTGTGGGGTCAAGAAGAGCTGGACACAATTGAATGACTGAATGACCACTCAAGAAATTCTAGGCCATTCACTTGCTCTCTTTGGGTCTCAGTTTTTCATTTGTTAAATGAGGGAATTAGGTTAGTTGTTAGTTGGCCTCTGTACTTCCTCACAACTCTAAACTTATGATCCCAATTCTTACTGAGAGAATGAAGGATAATGAAAGAGGCCTCACTTGAAGACCCCAATTCTTTTTAAAAGTTCAGGCAGAATTCCTCATCTAGATACATTTTCAATAACAGAGGAGATGGTGAAATTTCCTCCCTATGACAATATGTTCCCCAGATTATGTTTCTTTTTGTGCCTTATCCATAGACTATAATTTTATTGCTTTTTTAATCTCTCCAAATAGCCTAGGGTTCAAACTTGTGTTTTTTAAAGCAATGGCATTGGCCACCAGGGAGCCAGAGTCAGCTGTGAGCATTTACCTCGAGACATTTACTGAACATGTTTAAAGGGAAAGATGGGGAAAAGATGTTCCCAGAAGCTTGTTTCTACAGTTTATCTAATACAGTTCCCCACCCCACACTCTCACTTCAGCTAATTAGTGTGGGGCAAGGTCACATTTAAAGAGTTAGGAATTATTTTAAATGGAAGTGATTCTTCCCCTTCTCCCACACTCAGATTCTTTCAAGTGAATCAGAGCACAATCTTTTACTCCTTATTATTGTACTATCATTCCCTCAATTTGTCTTTGGGGAAAGCAGAGTATTTCCAAATACCTGTATGTTGGAGTATCAAAAGAATTTATATTTTCATTTCTCACAAGGTATATCTAAACAGCATAGACATAGTCCAGTGGGGAAAAATAAAAATAAAATAGTTTTATTTCATTTCATAAGATCATAGATGTAGAGCTAGTAGGGTTCTCACAAGCCATCAGCTTCAGCTCCCTCAGTTCACAGATGAGGAAACTGAGTCCTAAAGTAGTTAAGTGAGTTACCCAACATCACACATCTAAGTTGCCACTCTTTGCATTCCATTATTGCTGATTTTTTAAAAATCTACAAGTAAAAATTAGTTTCACACTTTTAAAAACCTGGATTAACTAGTTTCTCTGACATTTGTAGATAGAGCTTATGTCTCCATATCAAGAGATGTGTAAGTGGAAATGTCTGACTGACATTCTCTCTTTTCTGAACTGTTGGGAGGCTGAGTTAATCAAATCAACACATTTTTCAGTCTTTCATACTTAAATTATTCATGATATGAGTCTTGTGGGTATTTCACCCATTGTCTGAGATCTCAAAATTTGTTGTTTTTTCAGAGTAATTGTGCCCCTAACAGCAACAACAACACACTGTAGAGAATTGAGGGTTAAATCCTATGGATTTTAGCTAAGTTGGTCATAGGATGAAAAACATGGTGCAATGACCATATTCAAAGACATTTCTGGTGTGGTAGTGTCTGGAGGAGCTTATTATCCCCTGGAGTAGCCTTTAGGAACACAGGATTACATCAATGTCATATTTAATTAATCTCCATTATTCATTTGGTGCTATGTGCCAATCACTGGGTGCCAGGGAGTATGTGCCAGGCAGATATGGATACTAAAGCATTGGGGGAGGACTTTAATGCAAGAAGTCCTATGTTAGAATAATTTGTTCTCCTTTATTTCCACAATCAGTGGTCCCAACCTTTCATTGGTAGGTCATGCACTTGGAGTGAATTCCCTAGTAATGGGGAAAGGTTTGCACTGAATTATCCACACTCCATTGCCCAATCCATGTTTTGACAAATGGCACATATTTATAAGACAGCTGGTTGGGATTAGGTGGAGAGGTTGTGACTGGGCAAGGCCCATGAAGGACTCAAATGTGTGACCTTGGTCTCATTAGCTCTAGCACATAGCCTGAGACAGAATGGCAGAAAAGAAACAGAAGTGGACAGAGAAACACACACACACACACACACACACACACAAACACAGACACACACACACACACACACACACACACCTATACATGCAGAGAAGGGGAAGTTGCCTAGGTTGGCAGGATTCAATTCAAGTAAAGCTATGTGGTGACAGATTTTATTGGGTATTGACCTGAATGTCAATGGGCCTAACTGTTGAAACTGAAATGGTGTGGCTCTGGGGAACTAGAGCTTAAAGAAAAAAAATCAATCCTTGTATTTTGCTAATGGGCCTATACAAAGAAGGCTGGAAGAAGGGCCCTGCTTGGGTCTGGTAGGGTAAAAATTGAGAGAACAGATTTAAAGGGACAACCTTGTCAAAGTTTTCATTTTCTAGGAAATTGGAGTTAAAAATAAAGCAACCCAGTCTCTGGGAAAGTTTGACACTGATTAGAGATGATCTTCCCCATTTTCAATACTGCAGATTAAAAAAAATACAAATCCATCCCTTCTTGGAGGTGACTGGGCACCTCCTGCCTCTGGCAGCTACTCATGGAGCTGACTCAAGATTTCATCCTTCACCCTTTTCACTGAGCAGGGCAAAGGTGCTCATCATAGAAGAATGAAATGTTCTAGTATGGAAAGTGAGCCCAGAAAATCATTCTTGTCACAGTTATTGTCTCTGAGAATCTGTGTCAACCAGAGACATAATTAGGAATGTTTTCACTACTGGCAAAATGTTTGGGCTGGAGGAAGGGTCCACAGTAGGGAGCTAAGAGCACAGTCTAGAATGGATCCAATTGCACCCTTAGGGAGGATAGTCTGAGTCTCACTCCATTTAGAGTAGGCAAGGGGGACCCTTTGAGGACACCAGGGGAGTTGAATTCTGAAACATGAGCCATGGAGATGGTGGTTGTAATGGAAAGAAGTATGATCCTGAATATATTGGTAGTCTGGGACAAAGCTCCCATTACCCCATGCTAGTTATGGTGCTGCCCCAGACTGTTGAGGCCAGAAATCCATTTTGAGTAAAGTCCTTGATGAGAACCTTGAAGAGGTCACATTACCCTGAGGATGTGGGGTTGTTAACAAACAAAACAAAATGAAAAGTTGTGCTTATACCAGACCTTGGGATCTAACAACTCTATGAGGGTGGGGTGATGTGATGTCGTTAGGTCTTCATTCTCTGCCAGGCCAAATCCTCAGATATCATGGTTAGAGGCTGTCCCTCTGTTGCTGCCCCAAGTCCTTTCCTGGAACTAGAAAACTCCCATTTTCCCACATCTCCTGGCCGAGATAGCAAACAATTGGTACTAATTATTAATTGTCATATATGTGTCAGGCACTACACTAAAGGCTGGGGATAAAAAGGTAGTAAAGAAAGAGTCCCTGCCCACAAGCAGCTTACATTCTATTGAGGCAACATGTGAATAATATGAAAAATATGTGGTAAACAAATACATAAGCACAAGATTATTTTTAGGGGGAAGGCACCAGCAGCACAGCTGAACTTTGAAGGATACTAGAGACAGCTGACATGGGAGTGAGTGGATTCCAGGCCTGAGAAACAAACTGTACAAAGACACAGAGATGATCAATGGAACTTTGCATGTTTAAACTCCTTCTTTCCCATAGTTTACTGGAGAAAAAAGGTTCATTTTTTCTTTTATTTCACAATTTGAATAGCAACTAGGGGGATGAGAAGGTAAGAGAAAAAATTAAAATGTTTAACTTTCATGAGTTCTCAGAATATAGGAATCTTGCCTTCAATTTTACATAGTCTGGGGGTGGCTAGGTGGCGCAGTGAATAGAGCACCGGCCCTGGAGTCAGGAGTACCTGAGTTCAAATCCGGCCTCAGACAATTAACACAAAAAACTAGCCGTGTGACCTTGGGCAAGTCACTTAACCCCAACTGCCCTCCAAAAAGCAAAAAAAAAAATTTTACATAGTCTGGCCTTATGCTGCCACTTTTAGACTCAGAAGAATTATAGGAACGCATCACTAAGTCCTTTTGACTTCATTTGGGTTGAATCTGTGATGCATCTCATCAACTGGCTCCTTCCTATTGCTTCATAATTCTTCTATTCAATTATCATTGATCTCTGATCAAATTTCCCAGAGCAAGTATACATACAATCCAGCTGCCTCTAGCTGTGGGGTCCCTACAGAAGCACAGACTGTCTTCAGGGATGGTGTATAAGATCAGGCGGTATAGAGGAGAATTCTGGGAAGAGAATTACCTTAGGCCAGTCCTTGTAATTCAGTTCAATTCAAGGCATTTATTACTCACCAACTATGTGTCAAGGCAGCTTGGTGACTCACTGGATAAAATGATAGGTCTGCAGTCAGAACGACTTGAGTTCAAATTTGGCCTCATATTTATTAGTTGTTTGACACTGAGAAAGTCACCTAGTCTCTGTTTGCCTCAGTTATTAATTTACAAACTGAGCTGGAGAAGAAAATGGCAAATTACTCCAGTATCCTGCCAAGAAAACCCCAACTGGGGTCATGAAGAGTCAGACATGACTGAAATGATTGAACAACAGCAACAACTGTCAGCCCCAAGTGCTACAAATAACAAAAAGAGACATTTCTGGTCCTCAGGGAGCTTGTTATCTAATGGGAGGAGACTGTACACAAAAGGAGACTGGAATATTGGGAGTTCTACCAGAGAGTACCTAGTATGGAAGTTTGCTATTCCATGGATTAGAATCCAAGGAGACCTGCTAGCAGAGGTCCCCCAAAGTCTCATTTTAAATCCTCACTGACTCAGATTTCTTTAAATCCTCTGTTTATGAATCCTAGGCGTCTACTCTTAATTTTGTGTGTTGGCTGTCCTAGGTGTTGTCTAGGGCTGGCTTTCTCCATAAAGGCCCTGCTTTAAATGTGACTCTAACCCTATGTACCCCCAGGAAATGCAGTCTGATTTGTTTAGGTTCCATGGCCAGAGGTTGGTAGGTGAGTTACATGATAAGGGAATCAAAATTTTCCTCACTAATATAGAATTGTGTTTTGCATGCCTTCACATGTATAATTGATATAAAATTTCTTGCCTACTTAAGGAGGGTGTGCTGCAAGGAGGAAGAGAATTTGGAACTCAAAGTTTTTAAAAATGACTTAAATTTTTTCACTTGTAATTATGGAATATTTAATGAGATAAAAATTTATTTTAAAAAGCCTTTTCCTCAGCCATACCCTTATCACACATGTATTCAATTGATGACCTTGATTCATACTTCACTAAGAATATGGAGGTCATTAAAAATCTAATCCCTCAAATCCTCTCATCCAAACAACAAAACTTCTCAGTTTCAGCACTGATTTTTCTTTCTATTTTACCTTATAGAAACAAGTAATTCTTCATTTCTGTTTTTCCTCTTTCCTTTCCTCTCTCCCTCTTTCTTTTTCTTCTTTCCTTCCTTCCTTCCTTCCTTCCTTCCTTCTTTCCTTCCTTCCTTTCTTCTTTCCTTCCTTCCTTCCTTTCTTTTCCCATTGTGTCCTTTTCCCCTTCCTATAGCCTTCTTACTTCTCAGATATGAAGTATAGACCCTATTGACAATTATGATCCCATTACTGATTGGCATGGGAGCTTTGACCTGCTCCACTTTCTATCTGGACTGGTTTGCTCCTTCTTAGACAACCTGGTGACCCCTTTTCCTGGGGGTTCACCATATTCATGTCAAACTTAGTGCAGACACCCAATTAACATAGTCCAATACTGCTCAGACCTGCAGAGTTTGAGAAATCTACCAGTATCCATATTTCCAGTAACTGGAAAAGCTCCAATTTCTTTCAAAGGTTTTTTTCCCATCTCTCTGTGCTCATGACTGTCCCTACCTCTACTCCTTTGCCTCCATCAATAGGCTAAACTATTTAATAATTTCTTCTCTCCTTGGCATGTCCCATCATTGGCTCCATTTTATCTGTTAAGAAATATACACAGGTCTCCCCAATCCTAAAAAAAAGCAATTGAATTAAATTTTTAAAATCCATCATTAGGTAGCATGGTTTGGTTGAAAGAACACTGACTCTGGACTGGAATCACAGGTCACTTAATATCTGTGTAAAATCAGACAAGACATTTATTCTCCTTGAGATATGGTTTCCTTATCCCTAAAATTACTGGATTAAAGTAAATGGCCTGTGAGGTCTTTTAAGGCCCTAGGTCTATGAGCTTATACAATGACATCCTCTTCCTCAATTTGTCACTACATCTGTCTCTTCTCTTTCATTATTAGGTTTCTTGAAATAATTATCTACTTAGGATCATGGATTTTGAGTTGGAATATACCTTAGACATCATAGAGTACAGACATCATTTTGTAGTTTAGGAAAGTAAGCCACAGAGAAAAAAGTGGCTTGCCCAGCATCCTGAAGCAGCATTTGAACTCAGATCTTCTGACTCTAGTGCTCCATCTACTATGGCACATAGGTGGCAACATCTTCTTTTTCTTCCTTTTTACTGGCTATTCATTGCTTAGAATCCTGCAGCTCAGCTTCTCCCCCTGCTCCCACTCTCCTGAAATTTCATCACTGAAACCCTTATTGCCAAATGCTGTGTCTTTTTATTGTCCTGTTCCTTATGGAAGCATTTGTGACTGACAATAATACTCTTGCTTTCCATGACTCCAAACTATCCCAAGGAAGAGGAAGAAGGTAAGGCTAACACCAAAATATAACAGATGTGAATGAATGCCACAGTCAGCAATAGGTCAGAGATGGAGACTGCATATGGGATTTTACTGATATAGAGAACTCCAGAGTCTCACAGTGCAGGCTGTCTGGAGCTGATAGCCTTGGGATATCTCCTTGAGAACAGGCAGTATGTGTCCAAAGCAAAACTGGAACCCAGATCTTTCTGGCTTCGAGGCTGATTCTCTATCCATTTTGTCACACTGTCTGTCTCAGAGACAGATAGGGAAGCAGAAGAACTCTTTTCAAACTGTCTATATTGTATAGTTAGAACCGCAGGGAGACTGAAAGGAGTGTGTGTGTGTGTGTGTGTGTGTGTACACACGTGCACACACTCACATACACACACACACACAACACATTCTATTGTCCAAGATGGGAGAGAGGGAGTAAGAGCTAGAAAAGAACTGTAGTTTGGACATGGTTGAATTTAAAGTGTCTGAAAGGAAATAACAATGCTTAAGAGAAGAGGAGATGAGGGAGGTGAACTGGCGGAAGGATGTGAGGTCCACTGCCTTATTGCTTCAATGCAGATGGAAACCAATCTTTGGCTCAGACAGGCAGGCCTGCCAGTCCACTCTGTGAAGCAGAACGAAGCCTGGCCAGGGATGTTTATTTAACATGCAGATGGGACCTCATTATTTGCAGTCTGCATTCCCATCATGCATGCCTTCCTCTGGGACAGACCTGCTTCCTTTTTCTCCCTCCTGGATTTCAGAAACCCAGTTTTCTTGTCTTTTCTGTAATCTGTCTGTTAGAACTCAAGATCTAACTCTATGCTTGAAGTGGTGGGTTTTTTTAATTACCTACTAAAGAAATGTACTTTGTAATCTTAAACCACAAGTCTTGTCATCATAATAGCCTCAGGGCTTCCAGCATAAGGCCTGCCACTGGGGCTGTTATGTCTCCATCTTTGATGGTAAGTAGCGGGACCTCCTCTTGTTTTAGATTTTCAAAGTGGAACCTCATGAATATATTCGGCATCGAGTGGCCTGTAGGAATTGAGCCAGAGGGACCTACTTCGGTCCCTCTCTTTCTTTTTAAAGTTTTCATAGACAATTCCTATCTCTCATGTCAAACCAGAGCCCCATAAAACTGAGTTCCATTTCCAAATATCAAACCCACACAGGCTTCGTTTATTTTTGTTTGTGGGACCAAAGTTTACTTGGTAACCTGCTTGTCAGTTTTGTGATTTCTCTTCCCATTACAAATGGGGAGTGACAGGCAGAGGAGGAGGGAGAGAAAACCATTGTTTCAACAGGGAAATGTAGCAGAGACTTTTCCCAGCAGCTTCCTGATGGTTCTTCACACAGAGTTGACAACACAAAGGCATCTGAGCAATCTTCTCTTTTGGCTCTTTTTGCACAACTCATACTGTGAAGATTATTCTAAACAGGTGTGATCAAAGAGACAGAGGGGAAGTTTTAAGGCTTGGAAGCATGGCTGTGAGTAGATTTGATACCCCCACAGAAAAATGCCTGCTCTAATGAGAAAAAGAATCCGTTGACCCTCCCTATTCAGTTAATTTTGGGGTAGTTGTTTTTATCTCTATTTACAGATGGGGAAGTTGAGATATGAGATGCTTTAATGAGTCTCCTAAGAACACATGGTCCATTGAGCACTGAAATGAAGCTCAGATCCCAATACTTCTAGGCAAAATTTTACATAAAGGCAGTACAGTGAGATCTGTGCCTTTATCTGTCTCAAAGTTTCCCATGATTCAGATCACTCTTCATCCATGCCTGAGCATCCTGGATGACTATTTCCCATATCCTTCCATAAATTCACTACAAGTGATCTACCCAACATGTTGGAACCTTTCTTCGCTTTCTCCTAACATTGCAAGGGGACTAGTGAAGCACCCTGGTTTTTCATCACATGACCAGCTTACCTTCCCTTCCTATCACCCATTCTTCCATGACATCTCTTATTCCTGCTCTCCTTAGTAGTTCCTCATAGCTTATATGTCTTGGCCTTATCACACTCAATATGTGTGGGTGTGAGTCACTGCAGGCTACATGACACTCAATTTTACTTTATTGGATGTATTTGTAGTTCATGTCTTACTGACATAAAGCAAGATAAGTAAGAATTAATATTAATAAGATAAGCCTTTGCTCCTATGGACAGTTTGGGGTTAGTAAAGAAGTCTTATACTTTCCTGAAGTCAATTATTCTTTCCCCCCTATTTAACTCCAGATCCAAGTGATTGTCTATCTGACCCAGATCCATTTACTGATAAAAAAAAAAGCTCTATAGGCTTTCCATCCAAAAGCATGTTAAAATCTAGGGGATAGACACCCTTTATTGACTTGGCCTTTCCTGTATGGATGAATAGACCAAACTCATTTGAGTGATTACAGATATCTTCTGTGTGTGTGTGCGTATATATATATATATATATATATACACACACACACACGCACACACATGTATATATGTGCATGTATGTATATGCACACATACATGTAGTGTATATGTATACATGTACATATATACAGGTGTGTGCATGTATGCATATATGTATATGTATATATATATATAATCAGATGATCATAAAAGAGGGTTATTTATATTACTATTTCCTATAAGGAATTTTGAATGACTTTGATGTATGTAGGAAGGAACTGGTTATAAATGATTTCATAGTACAGCACATCCTTGTGTAGAATTCAATGAACAATAGTTAGGGCAATGGAATCTTTCATTCTCTACAGCTTTCATTTAAATGTAAAATAGTAAAGATGTGGTCTATTCTTAAATTTTGCTTTTGAAAACCTTATTCTTCTCTACTATTATAATGCTCTTATGGAATATTTATGTGTGGATGATTGTCATCAAGATTTTGTAGAAATATGAGTGTAGGCATATAGGTTGGTAGCTATTGATTTTCTCTTAGATATGTTCTCTTTTCTCTTAGTTAATTTTTTTTTATTAATTAGGTCTAAGATTTGTTTTTTACATGCCTTGGGTATCTTTACTTCCTTAGATTCTTCAGTGACCTCATGATTGTGTCATTTCCATTATGGATCTCCTCTATTTGTACTTGAACCAATTATATTACTTTTTTCTGTTTTTGTCCTCTTGAATTTTGTTTCTCTCTCTCTTACAAGCATACCTGGTACTGTTATTTTATTATTTTATTTTACTTTATTTTATTTTATTTTTAAATTTAGTTTTTATTTGTTTTCTTGTTTACATTATTCATTTTCATTACATTTTTTGAATTACACTTTTTCTCCCTGTCTTGCTCCTGCCCCAACCCTATAACAGCAGTCCCACTGTAAAGCCCCTCCCCTGCTCTGCTCTCT
>CM053598.1:31272896-31292087 GCA_028646575.1 Pseudocheirus occidentalis | reverse complement strand
TCCCGTCAGCTCCTCACGCCTTGGCAGTTGTGGAGGTGCTGGAGGCTGTAGAACCGCTGCAGGCTGGCTGCGGGGCTCAGCTCAGCTCCTTCCCACTGCCCCAGGCCTGGCCACGGTCTAGGCTTCTGGCTGTTCCAGCCTTCACTCTGGAGGCCGCCCTGAGCCCCCGCTGCCGAGCTGCCTTCAGCGAGAGCTGTGTTCTCTGGATTTTTGTGAGTCTGAGAGTCCTAGACTTTCCTAGACTTTGTCTGGGCTCATATTTTCTGGGTGTTTAGGGTGGCGGTGTGGGAGCTGTGGGACCTTGCTGCTTCTATGCCACCATCTTGGCTCTGCCCCCCTTGTACTGTTATTTTAGAATTCACTTGTGACTGTTTGACTAGCCAGGGTGAAGAAAAAAATTTATACAATGATTTTTTCAAATAATTTCCAATTTAATCCTTGGATATCTTTGGGATGACTTTGTGTAGTTGGATATCTTACAAAACTTTTCTTAAACTGTTTAACCCTGCATTGTTTCTACTGCTTTCTGGGACAATATTGCCCGTAACTATCCAATTTCGTAAGATTCTTTAAATGAGTTTTTATAATAATCTGAAGAGTTTTGTAAGTATTCAAATTTGCCTTTGGTGGTCATCTCTTTTTGGTAAATTAAATGAGATGTTCACTACATCATTTTCTTAGTTGTTTTGCTCTCTGTTGTAGAAAAAGAAAAACTTAGAGTTAAATTTCTGGGTTAAATTATTATACTCAGTACTAATATCATTTCTATTATCTATTTCCAGTACTTTACTTCCAATTACTTGTTTATATACTTCACACTATTATTTCCCTTCTACTTAAATATTAATTATATTATTATAATAAATATATTAATTTAAATATTAATTGTAACCTTAGGTGGTATGACTGTAATAACTCCCTCCCAGTCATACCAACATTAAATCTTTTCTTTTCTATTAATATGTAATCTATTTTGTTCCTTATGGTGTTATTTGGATATTACCCTGTCCATGTAATATCTACCAATTCTTCCTCAAAGGGATTTTTCATGTCATAAAGCAATGAACCTTCCACATAATGCATAGCTATTTTTGTTCTTCTTCCTTCTTCTTGATCCTGCTTTCTTTTCTAGATCTCCAAATCTTCATCTTTCTCCACTTTTGCATTGTACCATTGCAAGTACCAACAAATCTTTGATTTCATTTGGAGGGTCCTATCAAGTTCTTCAGACAGTTTCTCTACCACTTCATTCTCAGCAACTGATGTTGGTGCTTAAGCTGCAGTTATTTTCATGATGCTCTTTTAGCAAATACTTATCATTAGCACAGTCATTAGCATATCATATATCCCATTAAATGGGACTCCTTTTTTGTCTTTGTACGTACAACAAAACCTATTATTCTGCTTCCTTTCTTTGCCTCTCCAAGGAGAACATAGGAGATGTTTCCATTTGGTAGCAATGCCCTTCTTTGTTTTGTTTTCATTTATACTAACAAGGTCAAGATCAGTAAGGTTCATCTCCTCCAGAAATATATCCACCCTTTAGTCATCAATCAATGGCCTTACATTGAAAGTACAAAGAATCAGATTCAAGTTTATTGATGGTCTACACACTATGTTCTTGCTAGCCCTCTCTGCTCCTTATTCCTGTTATTATGCTAATATCACCACCGAAGCGGAAGGAGATGATGTGAACCTTAAGGACATCTTTAAATTGTTCTTTTCTCCATGGATCAGAGGATCATATTTTTGGAATGTGAAGATATGTGAATACTCATACTGTCCCCCTCCCCACCCCATACCACGCCAGGTTATAGATGAGGAAACAGAGATAGACACAGTTAATCACTTGCCCTGTATTACTCAGAGAATATCTGGGGTAGGATTTGAACCCAGGTCTCCCTGCTTTCAGATCCAGTACCTTATCCACTATAGCATACTACTTCTCAGTTTTCTATGCCTCTCTCTCAAAAAATCAACTGGTGCCCATCCTATACTGGTGAAGTGCCTCTATGTAGTTAGGTAATTTGGTTCTCAGAAAACCGACCCTGTTTGTTACTCAGACCATACTGAAGTTAACAAAATAAATGAAATAACCACATGATGTCTGTCAGTCAGGTGGTGGAATTGGGTTTATTCATCAGAGGGTACTAGGTCATGAAGGATGGTACCCAGTAGTGAAGTTTGATGCATTCCAGTGATTGAAACTTCATGTTTTGAAATACCATCTTTTGCTGATTCTTGACCATTCTTAAGTCTCATGCTGAGTCCCTTGAGTAATGTCTCTGGGGAGGGAAGGATCCTTATCAAACAGCCAGTTTTGTCAGAGATTTGAATTCCGTCTTTTATCAGGCTCAGTTCTGATCTGATCTGGTCTCCTAGAAACCCACTTGTCTCTCCAACGTTAATAAATCAACAAGCAAGCAAATTAAATTCCTACTATGTACCATGCATTGTAAAGGTCGTTTGGTAACTCAAAGGAGGTTGAAGAAAAAAATTGGGAAGGAAAGAAAAGAATAAGAACTTAAAGAGAAAATATTTGAGCTAGTCATAGCATCTTCCTTATATAATATGGAACTAATCCTAAAGAATGAGTTTGGTTTGGGAATAAGAGGTGGGAAGGAAATAGCATTTAAAAATTGGAGATCTATCAGGTTCTATGACTTAAACCATCTCTGAGGAAGAATCTTTCTGCACCCTTTTCAGCAAGTGGACATCTACCCTGAGTTTGAAGACTTCCAGCTAGCCAGAAACCAGGACTCCCTCAGCTGATTTTACTTTGGAATAGCTTTCATCATTAGAAGAGCTTTCCTTTTGTTGTTTTGATTCCTTATTTATTTTTTAACATTCTTTTTTTCTTTTAGTGTTTCATATTTTCTACCTATCTACACCCTCTTCCTGTCCACTGAGAAGGAAAGTGATATGATATTACACATGTGAAATCATGCAGAAGAGATTTCCCTATTAGCCATGTCACAAAAAGCAAGAAAAATAAAGGGAGAAAAATACACTTCAATTTATGCTCAGAGTTAATAATTTATCTTTCTGGAGATGGATAAATTTTAGGATGTATTTTGTTTTACTTTGATTATGACACAATTTTCCCCTAGAGTCCAAAGGTGGGACATAGAAACTTTGATAAATAGCTGTGTTCAGGAAAGGTTACAAGTTAGTTGCTGTTGTAGGATGAATTGGGCTAGGTTGGGTTAATCTCCTACTTTCTCTCTCTAAATATCCCCTTGCCCTCCAAATCAACTAGAAGAGGAGAAAAGATTCCTTTAGTAATTGGGCCTTTCTGGATAGATGGAAACCTGATGAATTCATCAGGTGTAAGCTAAAGAAATCAAAGTAATATCCAACCTCAAGATTCTACAATTCCCTAGATACCTGACTGTCATTTTCTCATTAAAATTGCATCATTACCACTACCACTAGTATATGATGCTTTATATTGTACATATAATAATTTATGGTTCATGAACTACTTAATGCATAATATTTCATTACATCCTGTTCACAGTCATCCAAATTCCTTTTAAGAAATAATAACATAAATAACCCTATTCTATGATGTTCTGATCATGTAAGGATCAGGCAAGGTATAAGAGAAGATGAACACTCAGTAAATATATTTGTCACCATGATGGTGAAGATGCAGCTATATGTGTATGCAAGTATGTGTGCATATATGTTTACACACATGTATATACACATACACACAACCCACATGTATGTGTATGCATATATATACACATATAAATATATCTCTATCTATCCATCCATCTATCTGTCTATCATCTGTCTGTCTGTCTGTCTACCTTACTACCTAATGAGGTAGGTACAATTATCCCTATTTTACAGATGAGAAAAATGAGGCTGAGTGAGGTTAAGTGACTTTCCAAGAATGATGCAGCCAGTAAGAATTTGAGATAGAATTTTAACACAGGACTTTCTGATTGTAATTTCAGAATTATTTTTAACCTTAAAGTATTAGAGGACAGACTACAGTTCTCAAGGGTCTTGCAGACAAAACAAGATGCTTGAAAGCATGGAGAGAAATCCTTTAAGTTTCCATTGTTCAGAAACTTTTGAACTTCAAATAACAAAATGAAGGCCATTAAGGTGGGACTATATTTCTAGCTATAGCTGGTAGGGGATATCATTTCAAGTGTCTCTGCTTCCTAGGGCACTTCACTATTCTATTTTTGCTGTTAGACTTCCATTTGTTATCTAAATTTACCCCCAACCTTCCTCTACAAAGTACTACTCCGATGTCTTATTCCTGTGTGGAAATATCTTTGACTTCTCAAAGGTGATTCCAGAGAAGCATAAGCCTGGCAGTTTATGGCTTGCTGAGAGGGCTTTATGTAGAATTATGACAGTGGACTGTGTGTTTTCCAAAGACCAGTCTAGATCAGCACAGAGATTCATAAACTTTAGGGAAGTCACTTGGAGATATTTTCTTTGGGTTCACCCATGAAATCATTCTATGAAGTTAGACTGAGATTTTTTGGGGGTGGGGGGAGGTTAGGGGGATGTAAAGCCACACATGAGCAGCTTTCCAGAAGAATTCTACTGTGAACAGATTTCAAGGTTCTGATTACACAGTATAGTGAACACTATTTATTCAATAACAAATCAGAGTAAAACATTCACAGAATCACTGTATAGCATTCACAATATTACAGCTTGTCACAGATAATTAAAATACATTATTCAAAAGGACTCATCACTAAAATAGCCACATAGTTTTCATCACAGTGGTCACACAGTTTTGAACAAAGTACAATCATTTAGTCAATCAATCACTTAGTAACTCAATCATTCAATCAACTCAATCATTCAATTATTCTTAAGGAGGCTTGCCTCCTTAAGGCTCACAAAATACAAAAGTCAAAGTTCTCCACTCATGGGGCACACTAAGTTACGATCTCAGTCACTACTCAGTACTCTCTTAAGGGGTAGTGTAAAATACACATGCCATGCAACACTCAGTCACAAATAAGTTACAATTTCAAGATCATAAGTAAGTTACAACTTCAATCAGTCACTACTCAGTACCCATGGAGAGATCTCTTCATCTTGACCTGAGGTAGGCTCTCAAATTCCCTGGATCCCCTTCTATAGTCCCAGATCCTATCTGGATTCATGAAACTGTTTAAAGATTTCAAACTTAGGTTCAAAGGCAGATAGCTCCCAACTCCTTGTCCAGCTCTCCATGCAGTCCCTGTTCCACAACGTAGCTCACAGTGTCCAGTCCACATTAAATCCTTCACAGTCTCTGTTCCTGGGAAGTCAAGGCTTAACAAAGCCACAAACAAAATACCAACACCACAGTCATGCTTCCTCAGCCTTTGGCAGCTCTGGCTGGTCCTTGGACTCAGCAGCTCCTCAGCAGCTTCTTAGCAGCTCTGATTGGCCCTCAGAAGAAGCTCTTGCACCACAAGTTCCCAACACATTCTGACTCCTAGCTAGTGTTTTTCCTTATATCAAGTATTGTGCCTCCCTATTCAGACCCTTTCTGTCATATCAGCAACAGGAGTTTCCTGTTCAGCCCCTTCCTGTTACATCAGCAACAGGGGTTCATACCTTCCAAGGAAGTTGTTGCTAAAAGATCATTGACCAGAATAGCATTTCTCTGAGTTTCAGCATCTTTTATGTTAAGGTTATTTTGGACATATTTTTATGTGTTTTTTATGTGTTCTTCCTGTAATATAGTCATGAGCTACCTGCAATTGGGATATCTACTTTTGGCTGACATTTCAACCACTCTCTTTGGAAAGAGAGTTCCTTGCCCTCTCCAGCCTCTCTCTGTCTCTGTTTCTATCGGTCTGTCTGCCTGTCTGCCTGTCTGCCTCTTCCCTCATTTTTTCCCATGGGGTAAAAAGCAGCAACATAACCACAATGATGTTAAAGTATTTGTTTTCAAGGGCAAATATGAAGATTTAGTCAGCCTCTATTAGAAAGGTTAATGGAGCTACAGATGAAAAGGTAATTATAGGTGACCTAGTCCAATGCCTGCTTTCAACATAAAGCAAAATGAAGGTAAGAGGTGTTAAATGATTTATCCCATGTCATATAGGCACTGAATGGTAAAGGTAGAATTTGAAACTTGGCCCTGTAACTCTCCTAATCTTGCCATTATATTTATTTGTGCCACAGTCTCTAGCAAAGTGGGAATGTTCTCTGGCCTTGGAGTCCTGACTCTGATAGCAATTGTGTGACCTGGGGCAAGTGATCTAAATTACCTGAACCTCAGTTACCTCATCTGTAAAATGGGATTAATATCTGCACAACTAACCCTATCTCCCAGCGATCTTATCAGTAAAATATTTGATACACACTACCATTCCATGTAAATGTGAGCTGCTTTTGGTCACTTCTTTGTGAGATTTAGTTTTCTTTCCTCAAAGAGGCCTCATCTATAAACCTTCATGCTTTACTAGTCTTAGAAGGAACATGCTTTGTTTCCTCTTTCATTCTTACAGTAAACTTCAGCCCTCTGTTTGTAGCTGAACATTCCCAGAAGGAAGAATAATGTGGTACAAATGGCTTTACACTACTCCATTTTAATTTTGTTGTTACAGTTGTTATTAGCTAATCTAAATATTGCCACAAATAATTAGAGTGTGCTTGCCTGTGGCTTGTTAATATCTGTCCAAACTTACCTTAAAAATGATTAAGCAGAAGGACTGCCCCGCAGGGCCTCAAATTTCCATGTGGCAGCCACAAGAAATAAGGCTTCATTGAAACCTTGAGCTGTCAAGCTTTGGAACCAAATGTGGTAACTTGGGAATTATTGATGGATGTATACCCAGGGGTCAAGATAAAAACACAGAAAGGTGATTTTTCCACAATCTTCCAATCAACAAGTGTTATGTACTTACTATATGCTAGGCACTGTGAAAAGCTCTGGGGACACAAGTACAAAGAATGACATAATCACCATTAGTACAGAGTTTCATATTTGTTCCTTTCAGATGTTTCTGATCCATTTGGGATCTTGTGGCCCCAGGAACATTTCTGAGAAGGCTATGGGGCCTTGGTAAGTCAGGAGGTCAGTCTGTCAGTTTAGGAAACAGAGTCACTGAAATACAAAAATGCAGACTCTTAGCATAGTTTACAGGTCCTCTCTATCTAAACCTTCACCTCAACAAAATTTACTTGCACAACAAGGCTAAACAATGGTCATCCACAGTTTGCTTGGGGTTGTCCATTACCTTCCAAGATACCCCATTCCACTTTGGGATTGCTCTAATTGTTAGAGTTACCTGCCCTTCTTCCTATGTATTTATCCCAAATCTGTCTTTCTAGTACAATATTTTATTCTTTTTTGTTTTGCCTTTGGGAACCAAGCAGAACCAATGTCATCCGTGGTCCACCTGACAGCCCTATTGATTTCTGAGGTCAGTCATCATGTCTTTATCAATTCTTCTCCTCTTCAGGCCAAATACTTCCAATTCCTTTAGCCCATCATCATTTGTTTCTAGGCTGCATTTGGAAGTTCCTCTACCAGGCCTCAGCTTTTCTTCCTGAAGCATCAATTTAGCTGATATAGATAACTAAGGTAAGAAGAGTTATAGTTGGATTTATAAGGATAGTAATAGTTATTCATCCTATAAAATTCACACATTTGAAGTCCTCTATCCTTTGTTTCCTCTGCTTCTTCCTTAATTGGATGGTTCTTTTCACTACTTCCTTCAAGGATGGCACAGGGCTAATCATTTCTCATTCCTCTCCAGACTCTTCTTGGTACTTCTCTTGGTTTTACCCTGCTCTGGGTACCTTTGTTTCTACCCAGTCACTATTCTGCATCCCTAACTTTTCTGTTTCTGCTTATATGTTTTCTTCTCCCATTAGAATGTAAACTTTTTGAGGATAGACATATCTTTCTTTTTTCTTTCATTTGTATTTCCAGTACTTAACCCTATGTGCTCAATGGAAGAACTTGATAAATGCTTTTTGATTGACTGACTAATTTGGCAGGACCCCCATTTCAGTCATCTTCCTCTTAAGAAACTCTAGGTGAATTTTCCCCAAAAGAAAGAGCATGGTAACTAAAAGCTAGACATCTTGGGGTCTGAGCTTCTCCTCTTGGTTTGATAATTTCTACCTTGCTTTCTTTCCTCCTGCCTCATGGTATTTCAAAAACCTCTTCTATAACCACATACTTTATCAAGGACAAATGAATGTGGGTGATACAAATAGGGAAGATGTGATAAGGTCATACATATTGTTTCTTTCTTTTAAAAATAGATTGGGGGATAAATCCATTGATTCAAATGGTTTCCAAGCTCTTTCCTTCTTTCTCCCACAGCAGATGGCAAAGTCCTCTAAGGAGTTCATGGCTAGACCATCAGGTAGTTCTGCAGGAAGTCAGCCTCATCACAATCATACATGGTCCCTACTTGTCACTCAGAGGCCCATGTTAAGCTATAAGTGTTTAAGCACCCCAAAAGGTACTTGTCAAGTAAGAAACACACAGAATTTCAGTTTAGTTCATTCATACATTCTGGGGTAGAAAAGCCAAAAGAGGGGTGGAAGAAAGTAGGAGTTATGCCCAAGAAAGGGTCTGAAAGAAGTTTGATTCCTTCTGAGTCTATGTTTTCTCTGATGAAATATATCCCTTACCCAGGAAGGGCATCCCTGCTTAAGGTATCAAGTTGTCATGCAAACTGTGCTTCTCATCCTACTGCCAGTACTTGGAATTTCCTTGCATAGCTTCCTCTGCACCCTTAAGAGGTTGTTGATTCCATCGAAGTCTGTGACAAGAACACTGACACACCTGTAATGTTTCCCTTCACCCTTTTTACCTTGACCTTGGGTGATTCTAGAAAGGACCTATAGTGTCAGAAGTAAAGATGATGGTGGGAACGATGGTCTTCAATGGGCTTCACTGATATCCCTTTATTCCAGATCCAGACTCAATAGAAATAGCCATAACTCTTGAGCTTGGTCTATATCCTGTGTCTCTCTCTCTAGAACAGGGGTCCTTAATTGGAAGTCTGTAAACTTATAGTTTAAATATTTGCATTCTTATATTTCAATAAAATTGGTTTTATTTTTAATTATATTCCTTTTATGTATTTAAAAACATTATTCTGAAAAAAGGGCCACAGACTTCACTCAACTGCTAAAGGGGTCTAAGACACATAATTGTTAAGAACCCCAGCCCTAGAGGTAGAAACAGCATGGTACAATGGAGAAGACAACTCATTATTGATAATGACCTTGGGAAAATCACTCAACCTCTATGGTCCTCAGATTCCTCTTTGGAAAATGAAGAGGGGGTTGGGATAGTATACTCTGTCTGTCTGTCTCTTTTTTTCTCTCTTTCTCCCTCTCTCTCCCTACACACACACACACACACACACACACACACACACACACACACACAGATACATACATACATGTATGCATGTGTGTATACACACAAATATGTGGTCCGTTATAGACTTAGTCCCATTAAATGAACATAAATCTTTGGGGGACTGGTTTCAAGTTCCCCAGTAAGTGTATTCTCTTTATTCTTATGATTACTCCTACTTTCAGGAGACATTGAAAATTGCCACAAGTTATTGGTGACTTGGTATGTATCTGTTTTGCATCATATCTGTTTTGAGGTTCAGAAACCTGAATAGGCTGGATTTGGCCATAGGGAGTAAAGTTTCAAAGTCAAAATTTGCACTTAAGAATCATAAATCTGGAAATAAAAATAGGGTAAGATCATTTGTTAATTCCATGTATATTACTTGCTTGTTTTATAGTATTTTCTAGTAGGGATTGAATCCACAGGGGATGCCATGGAAGTAATGGAAATGCAATACATTTCAACAAATAATTATTGAAAGCCTGTTATGTATGGTTGGCAACCTAGTTCTCTAGATGGATTGGATAGGAGATAGAGACATAGTTTTGGAACAAGGAGGAACTGGATTTAAGCCCTGCCTCTTACATGTACTGGGTGTAAGACCCAGAACAAGTTTCCTAATCTCTTAGTGCTCTAGTCAACTCTCTAAGCTGTTAAGTTGCAGAAAAGGCATTGACCTGTATTGGTTTAAGGGGTTTCCTCACCAAAGCTTCCCATATTTCAATGAAATCATGTCTGGTCCCTATCCTTCTATCCGTATTATGAACAAAATATAATTACAATGAAATCATCTCTCCCTCTGCTCTGAAAAAAATATCAGTGCTTTAAAGGAAAATTCATTTCACTAGAGGAGGGGGAAGGTGAGGGAATGCAACATCTACATAAATAGATGACAAATTCATGAGGGAGAGAAGATTAGCAGCTGAGTGGAGAGGGAGTGGTTGGAAAGGATCCTTTTGGAAGGTGGCAACTGAAGTAAGCCTTCAGTGAATGTAATGATTCTGGCAAGTAGACATGAAGAAAGAATACCTTGCAGACATAGGGTGAGAGAACCTGGGCTAAAGCCAACTCTGCTACATCCTTCCCTGCAGGAACTTGAGCAAGCTCTTTCACTTTTGTGAGCCTTTCATCCTCTGTGAATCAGGGGGCTGGAAGAGATGATTTCTAAGGTTCCTTCCAAAGTCTCAGTTCCAGAATGATAACAGCTCCCTCCCTCTCCCATCCTTTTTGCTTCTATCACAGAAACTGATTTTTTAATGTGATAAAAGAACTGGAAAATGCTTGTCTTTGGTTAGCTTAGTGCCTCCATACAAATCTGCTATTCTCCTCTTTTTTCCCCTAACACGTAACATTTTGGCATGGTCCAATCTTTGGTTCTCATGGACAACAAAATGAGTTTTCTGAAAAAAAATAAACAAATAAATTACTAAAATAAAAATGGCATAAAGACCAAGAAAAACTGATGGCTTTTCAGGATGATTTCATTCATTCTAGGGAAGATGAATCCCACAATCTAATATGATATTTAGATCCTTGACCCAAATAAGGAAAGTAATTCAATCTGAGTTCATTTTGTGGCCATGAAGGAACTGAGGTATCATCTCCAAAATGGAAACATTATTTTTCATGTTTATTTAATAGTTACAACTAGAACTCTAAAGAATGCTTAGACTATAAGAACTATTATGAGATCTATGCCTCTCAGAGTTTAATTTTGCCCAGCAAGTGTTGCTTTCTGTTATCCCTTTCCAGTCACTGCTTTCAACTTAATTGGTCATCATTGATCACCAGATACTACAGGGTCACCTACTGGGGATGCTGGAGCCATAGCTCTTTCTTGGCTTCTGTTAGGGAAATTCAGCATTCCCTGGGAGGTAGGGACTTTGGAGCAGGTTGATAAAGTGGTCAATAATCTATTTCAATATCCTCCATCATCCTGATCTTTTACCATCTTGCTATGCTTTAACTTTAATATTCCTAAGCTGAGGTTCTGTCTTCTGAACCACCTATGATTTCTTCCTTCCTCTCATGGTGCTATGCTTACTTAGTCTTTTCTCAAGCAGAGAGGGTGGCAGCTTTCCTTAGTCACATTTCTCATTTAATGACTATGAAAATCTCTTATCCTTTAGCCAATCTGCACCAGGCGGTGTAGATCATGCTTACCCTTTGAACTTTTCTTAGAAATCTTCTATAATCTATTTTTCATCTTATGAACTCTGGTCTGCTTTATTTTTATTTTTACCTCTGAAAGCTTCTGGCTCTTCTTAACTTGACTGTGCTGTCCTCACCTGGATTTCTCATTTCAACTGCCATTTAACATGGTCAGAAACCCATTTTTAAACATTTTTTTGGATTTATCATACCCCTGGTTGAGACAAATTTCTTCAGGGATCTACTTCTCTTAAGAAAAAGTAGAATAATTGAGACTGAGAGTTAAAGAGTCTTTTAAATTCTTAAAGCAGTCGTAGTCTATGCATACCATGCTAGCTAGCAGAACTCCAAAAGACTGTACTATGCAAATAATAATTACTGTGTTAGACAAATAATTCTGAGAGACACTGCTGCCTTTCTTCTAGTTTCCTAGCAGCTTATTACAGGTTGTCTTTCTCTGTCCTTTCCACATAAACAAGACATTATTTTATTAATGCCTTCAGTAAATGAAAGTGTCTTTGACCTACAAGCATGTTTGAATTTCACACCACAGATCGAGGCTCAGTAAACATTTTCATGAGCTCTCAACTATAATTATGGTAGAAGGTGTCTACTTAAACAATTAAGTTCAAGAAGAAAAGCCTGAACATAAGATATGGTAAGTTTGTGAATTCTTTCTCTCTTTAGTCATAAGAGGTAGAGATTGTTCTCAGTTGTAATGTATATATTTGGAATATCGGGAGCTCCAGAAAACTGAAAGATCATTTTTCATTTTTGTACCCTGTTCCTGTATACATGGGACCCATGCTTTTTGGACAATGAGGATATGAAAATGTGGAAGAAGTGGTTTCCCTGAATTCCTTCAGGGATTAGTTGGTGGAATGATAGAGAAATTAAGGACCACGGGTTTGTGCATCATAGGGGATAGATTTTTGGACTTGGGGTCAGGAAAATCTGAATTAAAATACCTCTCTAGACATTTTCTTGTTATTAAATTGTTTTAACTCTTTGTGACTGTATTTGGAATTGGGGGGGGTGGAAAAGATGCTGGAGTGGTTGGAGTTGGCCATTTCCTTTTCCAGTGCATTTTACAAATGAGGAACTGCGATAAACAGGATTGAGAGACTTGCCCAAGGTCACACAACTAGTATGTCTCTGGGTCTGGATTTGAACTCGGTTCTTCCTCACCCAGGGCCAGTGCTCTATGCATTGTAACCACTTCATTGCCCTCTCTTAGCCCACTACTTACTATGTGGCTGGAGGCAAATTACTTAATCTCCTGGAGCCCACCTCACAAGATTGTTGTAAGGATCACATAGAGTCATAAATAATACTTTATAAAACTAAATACTAGACAAGTTCTGAAAAAGTAAAATCCCACAAGGACCATTAAAGGGGCATCAGAAGTCATAGGGGTGAGATCATTTGAAGGTCTCACTCTTCTCTCTCCAGAAGTGCCACCACCTTTTTCAATGAGGTCAGAGAAACATGCCAGTCTGAGTTTTCATGTAAGTAGACTCTGAAAGAGCAGGATTTTCCATCTGCTTGTAGGGCAGACTAATTATTCAAACACTTTCCCTATACTCTGTGTCCTACATCAAATAAAGCCCTCAAATCTACTTCCCAGCATATGCTCTCCCCATTCCCACCACCAAGGGCAATGCTGGCCCTTTAGGAGGCCTGTTACATGTATTCTTTCAGCTTATAATTACAACAACCCTTTGAAGTAGGTACTATGGGTGTCTTTACTCTTGTTTTATAGATGAAGATACTGAGCTCCAGAGAAGACACAAAAATTTCCCTTAATTAACAAAAGTAATTTACAGTGGAAGAAGAATTAAAAACTTGGGCTCTTGTGCCCAAATCTTGTGCTCTTCTTTAGTTGTCTCTCAAGATACGTGATATATTTAAGCAGTGTGCCATTAGCATTTCCTCCTGAACCCCTTCTCAGTTTTATGATCAGCACTATTCAGCTCCAGACTCTCTCTGAGCCAGGTCACCCATCTCCTGAAGGACATCCCACTGAACCCTTTGAAAACTCTACTTCATTCCCAACAATTTTTTTCTTCTCTGAGATTTTCAACCAATATTTTTTTGCATCTTTTTACTTTAGCTGAAACCCAGGTGTGACAGAAGGTGGTATAGACTTGAAGAAGATAGTCTGACCAGTAATACTGTGTTCATTAATATCCATGATGATTATTTCTAGGTGTTGTGATGATAATGAGGGTGAAGCCGAGATGACAGATCAAAAGCAGGAGCACAACTGCACTCTCTCAACATTCCCCTCTAAACAGTTTTAGTTTTCCTCTGTTTTTGATTATTTATCTTATATTTTATTTGCCCTCAATTACATGTAAAGCCAATTTGTAACTTTTGGGTCTTTAAAAAAATTTTGAGTTCCAAATTTCTCCTCTCCTCTCCTCTCCTCTCTTCTCCTCTCTTCTCCTCTCTTCTCCTCTCCTCTCCTCTCCTCTCCTCTCCTCTCCTCTCCTTTCCTCTCCTCTCCTCCCTTTTGAGAAGGTTAGCAATTTGATATAGCTTATACATATGCAGACATGCAAAACATTTCCATATAAATCACAGTGTAACAGAAAACACAAACTGAAAAAAAATCAAGAAAAATAAAGTAAAAAATATGTATGCATTGATCTGCATTCAAACTCCAGAAATTCTCTCTCTGGATGTGGATAGAGTTTTTCATCATAAATCCTTCAGAACTGTCTTGCTGAGAATAGCCAAGTAATTCGTAGGTGTTCTTCTTATTATATTGCTGTTACTTCGTATAATGTTTTTTGATTCTGCTCATTTAATTTTACATCAGTTTATGTAAGTCTTTCCAAGTTTTTCTGAAAGCATCCTTTTCCTCATTTCTTATAGCACAATGATGTGCCAGTACAATCATATACCACAGCATTTTTTAGCCATTCACCAATTAATGGTCATCCCTCATTTTCCAATTCTTTGCTACCACTAAAAAAGCTGCCATTAATTTTTGCAGTTGTTGTTCATGTAGGTCTGTATCAACAATGAAGTATTCACAATGCCTACAATAATTATTTAAAATGATGATATGGTTATTAATCACAAAATATAACAGACTCTCTACATGGGGGATATAGCTGGAATATTTATTCAAACACCATAAAACTGAGTCCCCAAATCAGAAAGTCAAAGGCATCACAGTAGTTAGAAAGTTGGCACATGTAGTTAATGTAGTAAACACACACATTTTCAAGCCTTCAAAACAGGATAGACTACCTCAGGCAAAGCTCTTCCTCTCCTCACTCAAGGCAACTGCTCAGCATCTATGTAACTTGCTCCCAGCAGCTCTGGCCCCCCACCTTTCTTGTCCCTAGCAGTCCTCAGCAGGAGTCCTTAGCAGACATTTTGCTGCCCTAAATAAAGGAGTTTGCACCACAGCCACTGCTTCTAGTCACCTCACTGACTCTAGCTTGGCTCCAGCTTCCTCTTGCCCCACCTCTTTGTGCTACCTCAGCAAGTTCAAGGGGCATGGAGGATCTTGAAATCCCATAAACATTACAAGGTCCTTTTCCATTCTTTTCTTCATCTTTTTTTCTCTTGGGGATACAGACCTACTGATATTGTTCAGTTAAAGGTATGTATGGTTTTATAGCCCTTTGGACATAGTTCCAAATTGCTCTCAATAATGGTTGGATCAATTCAGCTACATCAAAAAGGCATTAATGTTCCCAATTTTCCCACATCTTTTCCTACATTTATTATGTTCCCTTTCTGCCATATTAGCCAATATGATGGGTATAAGGTGGTTCCCTGGAGTTGCTTTAATTTGCATTTCTCTAATCAATAGTGATTTAGGGCACATTTTTATATTATTATAGATAGCTTTGATTTCTTCATCTGAAAATTACCTATCAATATGCTTTAACCATTTGTCAGCTGAGTATTGGATCTCATTTTTTATAAAATTGACTCAGTTCTCTACATATTTAAGAAAATAAACCTCTATCAGAAAAACTTGAGGTAAAATTTTTCCCAGTTGTGATTACTAAGTATATTTTGTTCCATCTTCTTTTCTTCCTGTTCATTCTATTCTTTCTCCTTTTACCTTTTTACAGCCTCAAAAATGTTTTGCTTCTGAGTACCATTTTCCCCAATCTTCCCTCTCTTCTTTCAGTCTCCCCTCATCCTTTTCTGATTCTCTTTCTTACCTACTTTCCCATAGGACAAGATGGCTTTCTATGCCCAGGTGAGTTTGTATATTGTTATGTGTTAAGCCAATTCTGATAACAGTAAAGTTCAGAAGCTCCTTATCCCTCCTTCTTCATCTTTCTCTTTAATGTAAAAGTTCTTTTTGTGCCTATTTTATGTGAGATCATTTATTCCATTATATCTCTCCCTTTCTCCTCCCAGTGTATCATCTTTCTCACCCGTTAATTTTCATTTATTTTTAGATAATTAATTTTTTAAATAAATTTTATGTTTATTTTTAGTTTACAACATTCAGTTCCACAAGATTTTGAGTTACAAATTTTCTCCCCATCTATCCTACTGAACACCTTCTCCTGCTATGGGAGGAAAACAACAAAGTCAGAATTCCTCCAACAAAAGCATCCAAGAAAAATATGAATTGATTACAAGCCATAGAGGAGCTCAAGAAGGATTTTGAAAATCAAGTAAGAGAAGTGGAAGAAAAATTGGAAAGAGAAAAGAAAATGATGCAAGAGAATCAGGAAAAGACTCAAAAAACCCAACTGAAGAAAATAACACCTGAAAAAATAGACTAACTCAAATGGCAAAAGAAGTCCAAAAAAACCAAATGAGGAGAATGCTTTAAAAAGCCAAATTTTCCAGACGTAAAAAGAATTTTAAAAGCTCACTGAAGAGAATAATTCCTTCAGAATTATATTGGAGCAAATGGAAGCTAATGACTTTGTTAGAAATCAGGATACTATTAAACAGAACCAAAGAAATGAAAAAATAGAAGGCAATGTGAAATATCTTATTGGAAAAACCACTGACCCAGAAAATAGATCAAGGAGAGATAATTTAAAAATTATTGGAGTACCTGAATGCTATGATCAAAAAAAGAACCTACAAATCATCCTTCAAGAAGTTCTCCAGGAACTTTGCCCTGATATTTTAGAACCAGAGGGCAAAATAGAAATCAAAAGAATTCACTGATCACCTCTTGAAAAGGATCCCCAAAAGAAAACTCCTAGGAATGTTATAGTCAGGTTCTGCAGTTCCCAGATAAAATACAAAATTTTACAAACACCCAAGAAGAAACAATTTGAATACTGTGTAAACACAATCAGGATAACAGAAGATCTAAGACATTCTACATTAAGGGATCAAAGGGCTTGTAATATGATATTCTGAAGATCAAAGCAGCTGGTATTAAAACCAAGAATCACCTACTCAGCAAAACTGAGTATAATTTCTCAGGGTAAAATGTGGTCATTCAAAGAAATAGAGGACTTTCAAGCATTCTTGATGAAAAATCCAGAGTTGAATAGGAAATTTGACATTAAACACAAGAAGCATAAGAAGGCAAACATGGAAAAGAAATCATAAGGAACTTATCAAAGTTGAACTATTTACATGCCTACAGGGAAAATCAATAATTGTAACTTATGAAACTTTTCTCAGTATGAGGATAGATGAAGGGAATATAAATGTGTGTATGTATGTGTATGCATATACATACACACATATACACACATATACATATATTTGCATATAGGTATGTATATATATGTAAACATACATATATGTGTCTATATAGGAAGGTATATGTGCATGTGAATACATATTTGAGGGTGCATATAAATGTTTACAGGTATACATCAACAGAGGGCACAGGATCAGTTGAATAGGAAGGGATGATATTTAAAAATTAAAATTAAGAAGTGAGATCGGAATATAATGAGAGGAGATAGGTAGAGACATAATAGGGCAAATTATCTCATATAAAAGAGGCAAGGGAAAACTGTTCTGATAGAGGGGAAGAACAGGAAGGTTAACGAGAATGGGTCAACCTTACTCTCATTAAATTTGGCTTAAGGAAGGAATAACACACACACTAAACTGGGTATCTTACCCTACAGGAAAGTAGGGGGGAGGGGGATAAGAGGAGGAATGACAGAAAGGAGGGGAGATTGTGGGGGTGGGTAGCTAGAAACACACACTTTTGAAAAGGGGCAGGGTCAAAGTACAAAATAGAACAAAAAGGGGGCGTAAGATAGGATGGAGGGAAATATAGTCAGTCTTTTGCAATATATCCACTATGGAAATGTTTTGTGTAACTACACATGTACAACCTATATTGAATTGCTTCCCAGTAAGGGTGGGTGATGAGGGAAGAAAGGAAAGAATCTGGAATTCAAAGTTTTAAAATCAAATGTTTTAAAAATATATTATTATAATTATTTTTACATGCAACTGAGAAATATACAGGCACCGAGGTATGGAAATACACCTTGCCATACTAGAAAGTTAGAAGGGGGATGGGGACGAATATAGGAGAGAGCAGACTGGGGGAGAGGGTATTCAGTGGGATCACTGTTTTGGGGTGGGGATTAGGGGAAAGATAGGTAGAAAATTTGTAACTCATAACTTTGTGAAAATGAATCCTGTAAATGAAAAATAAACTTAAATAAATTTAAAAATTAAAAAAATTGTCAGCTCTTCCAGGAATTGTTTTTGAGCCTGAGATCAATTCACATTTTTCTTTGAGGCTTTTTATGTAGCAATTTTCAATTTGTTGTCTTATTCTGAGTTTGTGTTTTGCTCTTTCCTGTCACCATAGTAAACTTCTATGGTCAAGTTCTTTTTGTTTGTGTATTCTTCTTGACTTTAAACTTTATACTAAAATTGGCCTCTCCTGCCAGGGCAGAGGGGGCACTGTCACAAGATTCAGGTTTTTTTTTTTGAGCTAGTTCTAGGGATATGAAAACTCTCAGTACTTCCAAGGTAGTATGATCCAAAGAGAGGTGTGTTTGCTACTCACCTGGCCTGTGTTCTCATCTATTAGTAGCTACAACAACTTTTTTCTACTCTAGAACTCTGATCAGGATCCTTACTCCCCTGGGGCTGCAAAATGTCATATGTTTTGCCTTCTTCTCTTTGCCTTAGAACTGTAACACAGGACTTTGACTTTAATCAGAGTCTAGGCAATACAATAGATTCCCACACTCTTTGTCAGCAAAGGTAACCCTACAATCTTCTTCTGCTCAGTCATCTTACTCCTTTACATGTTAGTAATCTAATTCTGAATTGAGTGGGATGAGCTCACCCATAAAAAGGAAGCACTTAGTATAATGGATCAGAAATCAGAATCCAATATTATAATGCTCACAAGAGACACAGTTGAAACAGACACACACGGAGTTAAAATAAAGGGCTGAAACAAAGCTATATATTCTTCAGATAAGTTTTTAAAAAGGCAGAAGTAGGAATCATGCTTTCAGACAAACCAAAAGCAAAAATATAACACTTATAAGGTATAATCATGGAAACTACATTTTGTTAAATAGGCAATGAAGGGATATCTAAAACTTTGATAAAACCCTCATTTTTTTCTGTGTAAAATGAATACTTTATTCAACAAGATTCAGAGGGCATAGGACATAACTGAAGACTGAGCAACATAGAAGATGAAACTGACAATTGATCCTCTGGCTCAG
>CM053598.1:31254600-31272396 GCA_028646575.1 Pseudocheirus occidentalis | reverse complement strand
GGCGGGGTGGGGAGTGGGGTGCGGGAAGCACACATCTCAGTAAAGGGACAGGGACAGGGTAGAGAACAAAACAAGGTGGGGTGCAGGACAAGAAGGAGGGACATACAATAAGCCTCTCACAATTTGCCCACCATAGAGATGTCCTGTGTAATTACATAGGTACAGCCTGTATTGAATTGCTGCTCCTCCCAGTGGGAGTGTGTGAGAGGAGAGGAATTGCAAGAATCTAGTATTTAAAGCTATACAATCAAATACAAGTGGGAAATAATATATACAGGGACAGGGGCAGGGAGCCCCTCCCTGCCCTGCTAGAAAGCTAGAGGGGTGTTGGAGGAGGGCATAAAAGGGGACAGATTGTGGGAGGGGCCTTACAGTGGGATCAATGTTCTGGGATGGGGGGTAAGGGAAAAAGGGGAGAAAATTTGTAACTCAAAACCTTGTGGAAATGAACGATGTAACCAAGAAAATAAATTTTAAAAAAGATGTTAAAGTGATTTGCCCAAGGTCACATAGGTCCTAAGTGACAGATAGGATTTGAAATGAATTAATCTCCCTCCAAATCCATATTCTTCCTCATCGAACCACACGGCTTCACTCACACTGGGGAGGATCTGCTACCCTGGGTCTCTGAGCCTTTGTTAGTCCTAGTCTTGCCTCTTGTGGTCAGTCAGCGTAAGCTTGGGTAATATTATCCCATGATTCATACCCAGTAGTGCTCAGATTCCAAATTCATCACCCTTTCCACTGAACAACACTCTATCCTCTTGCTCACTTAGGCTCTGACCATATACTTGGAAAAATATAGTTTCCAGGCAACCAGTGCACACCACTTAACTACCAGATGATATATTTCCTTAGGCACACTTAAGATTAATGTTCCCTGAAAACATCTAGTTCTCAGGAAATTAGTGTGTACTTCTTATCTTTTACATTTGATTGATATGCCTCCCAATGGAAAGCAAAATAACAAACCTTGTATGCCAGCAGGGTTCTGTGCTATTCCCCAAAATAATATTGCAAGGAAATAGGCCTATAGTGGGATGCCTGTCTTGAAGGGTATACAGATTTGAAATTATAATTACTACATTGCTTTTCAAAAAGATTACATGAATCCATATCTCCATCAGCACTATAACAGGATGTCTTCCTCCATCACACTGAAAAGATTCAATTTTATTTTTTTAACTCATTTGCCAATTAAATGGGCCTAGAATTGTTGAAAGCATTGTCAACGTGTCTTAGAGGAAGGAAGCAGAAGATGATAGTTGGAGCAGTATTGCCTTACAAAAGACCAGAGAGTGGTCATGGGTAAAACATGTTATTGGAAAAAATAGCATGGTGCTCAAGGAACCAGATGATCTTTTGCCATGAGAATAAGGAGTTGGAATAGATTCAAGATTTTATTGGTATAGAAATTTTCTTCTTCCAGTTCTTGTCACCACAATCTGCAATTTATACAGTTAGAGAGTTTGCGAGAGAACAAAAAAGTTAAGTCATTTGACCAGAGCCACATAGCCCATATAGGACATGAATCCATAATTGTGAGTGCATGAAGAACCTGGAGGTCTTAAACAGTAATGGAATTTCCCACTAGCAAGTGATGCAATTGGCAGCCCAGGAAAGGGAGTGGTTGAGTGCCTGAAGTGGGAAACTTGGAAGCATCTAAGACAAAAGTGTCTAAATAGTGGTGGCCTCAAGGGAGAAGTCCACATCTTAGAGAGTATTGAAGACATTAAGTTCAGCTGATGGATTAGACAATATTAAAGTAGGTAAATTATAATGTAAACAACTGCTAGTCTTGCAAAGACTATTTATGTCCCAGTGAAATTTCACTATTTTCCATGCAGCTTACTCTGTTATTAGTAATAAGCAAGCTTCTAGATTCTGTTCTTTTCGTTTTGCAATGTACCCTCTGATTTTCTCATGCTTGTCATAGCTTTCTTACCATAGGAACAAATTGTATGTATTGTCCCTTGTTAATGTTTCTACATAAAAGATCTCTTTTTCTTTTTCTTTATTTTTTTAGAAAAATCATAGACTAGAATTTTTTTTAAAAAATGTCCCTGGTGCAGTCAGATAGCATGTTTACTGTAGCAGTGAATATGTGACCTGGTGGTCCATTCCCTGGAGGAGAGCTTAGGTTCCCCTAACAATGTTTTCTTACTTTAGGCACAAAATTGAATGCTATATTATAGACAAGGCAGATATTGGTACCTGAAGTCCCTGTGAATCCTCCAATTACAGTGTTTTTCAACTTTAAAAGATTATGTAAATTTCAGGGTCAGTTAGGTGATACAGTGGATAGAGTACCAGGTGTAAAGTCTGGAAAACTCATCTTCATAAGTTTCAACATGGCCTCAGATACTGACTTACTGTTTCATTTAACCATGTGTGCCTCAGTTTCCTCATCTACAAAATAAACTGGAAAAAGAAATGGCAAATCACTGTAGTGACTTTGCCAAGAAAAACTTAAATTGAGTCATGGAATCAGACACAATCATCACCACCATCACCAGAAATCAGTAATGATGTTTCCCCAAATTATTTGTCTTTAAGGAGCAGTAAATGAATCATCCAGGTAATATGCAATAGAAAAAAAAGGTGGCTGAAAAGTGAAATATCTTGAAGTGACAATGAGGAGTAACAGATGGATAGATTCAGGGTTTCATTGTTCCATACACAGTGTTTAAAGACCTTAAGGAAGATCTCCAGAATACTGAGGACATGTTCTATAGAGGAGATACAGGAAGTCATGGACCAGATTCATACAACATGAGAAATTCTGGGATCAAAGATATTCCTTCTTACACAGATGATATCATAGGGTCACTGAGGTATTAATGTTCATCTTAAGTCACTTTTTATACGTTTAGATAATCTAGGAGATGTCGAATAAATAGTTTATGGAATTGAGCTTAATATATTATCTTTCATTTTTTCATGCTTGCATTTGTATCAATAATTTTTGTTAACTATAATTTATACCATAATCTGAAATGAAACTGGTTGGGAAAGTCCTTCTTCTTCCATGTGTACTTGAAAAAATACTTTTTTATTATAAAAAATCTTCCATTCTTCTCTAATGTCTACATAATTAATTTTTGTCCCACTGAATTAAAATGTATATGTGTATATATGTATATATATTTTATGTGTATATATATATGTATATGTGTATACATATATATATAATCTTTAGTCATTGACTTCCCTTCCAAAAATGAAGAATAAATGATATTTTTGTTTATCTTTCAATTTTCCACTCAAGTTGCATGTTGAGAGGTCATATAATATTATGGTAGTAACTCCAGGTTGTTTTATATCTATACCAATGTAACTAATAGATACAATGAAGTAAGGAATACTTTAAGTATGGGCCTCATGAGAGAATTTATATATTTCTCTTCTCAGCAATACCACAGTACATCATGCATGTGTATAAGTGATTTATTGTTTCATGTGCTTATTACGACATCCGGTGTGCTAGTAAGATTTAAAGTTATAAATGCATGTAATCCAAGTTTATTGATTACTTATTATTGTATAATAATCAATTCATTTAGGAACAAAACACCAAACTGATACCTAGAGGTCCTGGTAAGTGCATCTCATATTGGTGCTCACACCAAGGTTCCCTTTCTGGTCCATTAGAGGTGACATTCTGGCAAGACTCAGTCATTCAATACTGCCTTCTAACATGGGATGCCCACATTTCTAAGTGAAGGAACATTGGAGTCATTCTCAGTTTCTACCTAAGGGAGGACTGAACACTAGGGTCATGGATTCAATGTAATTTTTTAGTTTGCATCCCCTAAAATCATCTTTCAGGTTTGAAAAACTTTATTCTCAGTTTGAATAAAGAATTATAGAATTTTTATTCTCAGCAAGTTTCAAAAACAATCTCACAGTTGGGAGTTGTAATCTGTTTTGCTAGAGGGAATAACTATACTTATAAAACCAGAATCCTTGAAGTTTGAAGCAAATACACTGTATTAAATTACTGAAGTTTTGAATCTCACAATATTACTTTTATAGCCAGTACTTTTTGCAACTAAATTAAATTTTCTTTTATAAATTTAGTTTACATTCTATTAGACAGAACAAATACCTAATATGAATATTATTTCTGTTAATTATATCTTTTAGTGTGATATAATTTCCTCAATGCTTACTAATATAAACTAAATTTTGTGAACTATTATCACTATCACCCTTTATTTTCTAGAGTTAGTAAAGAAAAAATAGATTTAAATATACTTTGTTTTCTGGTTTCTCAAAGTATTTAATATTAGCAATTTTGTTTGTTCCTAAGATATTTGTTGAGGAATTTTTTTTCATTATTTTCTCAATATTTCCTCCCTTTTTATAGGGAGAGAATTTAGTCCATTTTAATTCAGGCTAATAATTGCTAAATTAGGTTATTTTTCCAAAGAAGATACAAACTTACTCATTTTATTACTATGAAATAATTTCCTAACTCAATAAACACAATTCTAAAAATATTTAAATATTTTTACTATTATATATATACATATATATATAATTTACACAGACATATACACATATGTATGTATTGTCCAAACTTTCCTTGTCTTTAACTTGTTTAACATTTTGACTATTAGAATGATACCTTTTCCTGTGTACATCTCACACTCATCCCTGTGCTACTTTTTATCTTTCCCTTCTTCTATAATGAATTCTTTATTTCTTTTTTCTCTCCTCTTTTTATTTCCCTTAAATCCAACCCTGTCATTTAGCAGTTAAACAGTATAGTGTTATATTGTTTAACTGTCCCTATGGTGATTACATTGAGAAAATGTCTGGTTAATCACATTTGCCAAGTACCCAGTGATTAAAAAACAAACAGACACTTTATTACCTAGGTCTATTACAGATTATCCTTTTATTTTGGTTGATTTTGCAATTCAAAAGGTTCTTGAAAATCACTCATCCTTCCTAAAACAATATTAAAGATTAACCTTTTAAAGTTTTTATCTTTTGTTCTTGGAACCAATGTTTAACTTAAGCTTAGCATAAAGTCTTTTTATTTTTGTGCTTTTGAAAGATTATCTTAATTTCTACCAATTTATTGTTTTATGAGAGAGAAAAGATAATGAGATTGAATGGCATTTTGTAAAATATGTGCTTAACTTTTTGACACTTTGCAATATCATTTCCTTGTTATTGTAATATTGAAGTTTAAACATGATTTTGGGGGGGGCCATATAAGTTGAATTTTGGGGACCATAATATGTTTCACAATCATCAAAGTTTCCTTAGTAATAGTTATAACATTTAATCATATCTTTGTTGTTATTTCCCTAATTTCATTTCTTCTTTTATTTTCCCTGAGAAGTAGACCTAAAATAGCTTATAAAGGGCCAGTTTTGTAGTTAATGCTGCTACAATTCTTATTCTGCCTCTGACACTTAACTGGCTAGGTGAACAAGGACAATTCACTTTGCGGTTCTTTATGTATCTATCAAGACAGTAAATTACATATGACTTGCCCACCTTGCATCAGGGTAGGGATTTTTCATACTGGAAGTACTCCACACTGATCAAGTCATGGGTCACTATCAATTCTTTTGGTTCATATAGTATAACAACTTATTTTCTTTTGTTTCAAACAAAATTAATCTTCTTCTGTATTACTGTTGGTTTTTCTTCAAGATATTTTTCTTCATGTACTTATGGCTCTTCATATATCTATCTGTATACACATATATGTATATATGTATATATAGCCATACATATATGCTCTTATATATAAACATAAACATATATACATACACACATACATCAGCATTATTTCTTCTGTTTTCATATTGCTTTGAGTGATTTTAAAGTATTCTTTAAGGTATTTATATATATATATATATATATATATATATATATATATATATTTAATTTTATACATCTATTGTTTTAGAAAGGATATTGTTTTTAAGAGCTGCCTTGTAATCTCTACCATCACCATCTTTACGATCTTTTGGTTTTCAGATTTATTCTTAAGAGACTTAAGGGAGAAAAAATGTGATTAATTCTATATCTATCTTTGGTTCCTTAGCTCAGAAATTAATGAATAGTGTGAATGACATCAACTGCTACTCTAGGCCATTACCCTGGTCCCACCAAACCATGATCCTAAACTGCCCATAGACTTTACAAACAGAATCACATATTTACATAGAACCATAGAATAAGAAGGAACCTTTGCCTGGCATATAGTAAGCACTTAATATATATGCTTTTTGACTGACCTCAAAGGTCACAGAGATCAGCCTGTATAAGTATAGAGATTCTTTCTAAAATTTCTTTAATAATTAGTCATCCAGACTTTGCTTAGAAACTTCCCAGCAGGAAAATATACATACCTCCAGTAGGAGCCCAATTGATATTTAGACAGATCACCTCATTAGGGATCTTTCCCAAATATCAAGTTGAACTCTCTCATCCACTACTTCCCATTTTTCAAGTTCTTCACTTTGAAGCCAAGCATAAAAAATCTAGTCCTTCTAATATATAATAGCCATGAAACCTCTTAAAGACAGTGATCATTCCTCTCATCCACTCTCATTAAGAACTACTATTCTCAGAATTAAACATTAAGTCAAAGCACATTTATTAAGTCAATATGTACTTCCTAAGTACCTAGTATATGCTAGCTACTTTGAGAAGAATTGGAGATAAAAAGAAAGATAAAGGCATGTCCCCCAATTCTATCAGTTCTTGCATAGGCATGGCAGTTGGGTTAAGCTTCACTTTTTTTTCATCCTTTTATTGAACACACTAGAGCTTACCAATGCCTCCTAAGAGGAAGCCATGTCCGGATAGAATGCTAGGCCTGAAGTCAGTAAGACTCATCTTCCTGAGTTCAAATCTTGCCTCAGACACTTTTTAGTTGTGTGACCCTGGGGAAGTCACTTAATCTGTTTGCCTCAGTTTCCTCTTCTGTAAAATGAGTTTGAGGAGGAAATTATAAACTCCTCCAGTATTTTTGCTAAGAAAACTCCAAATAGTGTTATGAAGAGTCAGACATGAGTGAAAGAAAGGAATAACATTTATTAGTGATTTAGCAGATTTCTTTTTAATATTACCATTGGTTCTTTCTCTGAAAACTGCCTTTTTCTCTCATTTGTCTATTTATCATTTTGGGAATTGTTCTTAGTATGACAAAATTTAGCTCTTTTCTCTATATATTTCAGAAAGTAGACTTTCATCAGAAAAACTTGCTATAATTTTCTTCTAGTTTTCTTCTTTTCTCCTAAATTTAACTCCATTGGTTGTGGTTGTGCAAAAATTGTCATTTTATAACATCTAAATTATTCATTTTACTCCTTCTGAATCTCTTTATCTCTTATTTGGTCACAACTGCTCCCCCTAGCCATAGATTTTGCAGGTAATTTCTTCCACACCCTCCTAATTTGTTTATGATATTACCCTTTATATCTAAATCATGTACCCATTCAGATTTTATCTTGATACATGTTGTGAAGGTTTATCTATACTTAGTTTTTGCCAAACTATGTTCCAATTTTCCCTCCAGTTTTTGTCTAATAATGAGTTCTTGACTTAATATCAAAAATCTTTGTTTTTGCAAACATTAGTCTAGTGTGTTCTTTTGATTCTGTATCTTGTGTAGTTAATCTGTTCCATTGATCAACGACTCTACTTGTTATCTTGTATCAAATTGTCTTGATGACTATCACTGTATAATATAGTTAGAGATCTAGTATTTCCAGGCACTCTCCTTTCATATTTACCCCATCGAATCCCTTGATCATCTTGACCTTTTGTTCCTCCATATGAATTCAGGTTTTTTTCTGGGTCAATAAAGTAATTCTTTGGTTGATTGATTTGTTTGACACCAAATAAGTAAATTAATTTAGAAGTGATGTCCTTTTTGTTATATTGGCTCAGCCTATATGAACAATAAAAATGTCTGTAATTACTGAAATTGGTCTTTATGTGTAGGAAGAGTGGTTTGTAATTTTGTTTATATCATTCCTGTATACATTTTGGCAAGAAGATTCCCAAGTATTTTATACTGTCTAAAGTTATTTGAAATGGAATTTCTCTTTCTATCTCTTTCTGCTAGATTTATTTTGGTAATACATAGAAATGTTATTTTGTGGATATCTTTTATATACTGAAACTCTGTTAAACTTGTTAATTGTTTTAGTTGTTTTTTTAAACTGAATCTCTAAGGTTCTCTAAATATACCATAAACCCTCTCTTTTGTAATATATCCTATACTTTCTTTTTCTTTTTTCCATTTTTTTTGGATGGGGAAGGCAGGGCAATTGGGGTTAAGTGACTTGCCCAAGGTCACACAGCTAGTAAGTGTTAAGTGTCTGAGGCCAGATCTGAACTCAGATCCTCCTGACTCCAGGGCTGGTGCTCTATTCACTGTGCCACCTAAGTACTCCTGTATCATATAATTTAAAGAGGAATTCATTAATTTATTGTGCAATATTAAGTGACCAGTGGGGTGTAGTTTGCAAATATTTCCATCTCCCAACTTCAGAGAATAGGACTACCTGACCTTTTTCAGGACTGACTTCCCTCTTCCATTCTTACATCTGTACACATATACCATTTTTTGTGCTTTCCAGGAATAGTTACCTCTAGACCTGGTGATTTATACTCTTAAACACCTACTAGGTAGTCTCCTTCTGCCTATTAATCTTTATTTTTGTTTTAAAATGTACTCAAACTGGCCACAGACTCTGTACCTACCTACTTTGATTCTTCTCAGTTATCTTTTATATATATCTAAATTCATTTCCAAGGCATTTGGGGTAAGAAAATACGGGCAGCTCAGGCCAGCAGACATTGACTTTATTGCTCTAAAAATGACATTAAATGTACATCATACTTCCTTTGGGTCAGGAGAATTACCTTTACCTATCCAAAAAACAGAGTTAATTGTACCCTATTCACTGTAGCTAAAGAAGTCCTATGAACTCTGCCCTGTTTTGATAAACTTATTCTTGTTATGAAACAGGGAAGCATATTCATTCCCACCTACTGAGTCACTTCATTCAAAGGACCCCAATCAAAATCACAGAAATAATACAGATCTGGGGGAAATAAATTTTCTTTTATGAAAACCACGGGGGACTTGGGGCTATTCCTTTCAGGTATGGCAAAAGTCAGGGATGTTTCCTCATTGCTCATTAAATGCTATAATTATACTTTGAGGGAGACACTATGGTCCAACACAGTTGTGTTACCATGGGCTCGCTATACCAGTATTGAGGAAGCTATAGCCAAGTATTTCAGAATGTAGATCAGATCCTTCCTTACTCCTCTATCCAAATACTCTGATGTCTACACAGATCTATGATTTGACCTATGGGAATGGTCTATCCTATGATGATGTTCCCTCCAGAGATGCAGAGAACACCATATAAAAACCTACCGCACATAGTGGTAGCTTCCTCTACTACTTTTTACTTTGGAAGGATACCAGCTGTACCCTTGGGTTGATCCCTTCCTCTTCCCAAGTCCATAGTTCAACTTTTTTTTAATCCCATGTATCATTTGTGACATGCTGATTCTTCTTTCTAGCTCCTCATTTGCTATTTGTGGCTCACTCACAGCCATGATAACTTCTCTTTTGCTGTCTGAATGATACTCATTTTTTTTTCCTGAGGCCCTCTTGTTTTATCACTTGCAGTCCTATAACAGTGTCATACTAGTAGATGCTGGAATTAAAAAGATGGTCCTGGATTTCAGGGGGAATTCTGGAGTCACTAAAAGAATTTTACTCCTCAAATCAAGGTTCAACCAGGGCTCAAACCTGAACCTCTGGGATCCACAAATGGACTAATTACCTGCTGGTTTCTAAAATAAAACATCTTTACTCACAGTCAAGGCATTATATTCTCTTCTATCCTCTAAGCCATATTATTAATTCTCTGTGCCAACTCACTGAATCCAACTATAATGTCAACCTTGTTCACCCCAGGTTCCATTCTAGACACACTACATCAAAAACAACAGAAGCCAGCTCTACTGCAAGACCCAAAATTGTGGACTTATATCAATGACATAAATGGATAATAATTTAGACTGTGTCTAAATAGTGAGACTTAGTCCACGTAACTGAAACACAGGGAAACTTCATTCTTATACTGCCTTTCCTGCTGAACTTTCTCCTCTTCTACTTGGACATCCCTGGAATGTAACTCTCCCTTATTTGGAAAAGCATGGGAAACTTTAGCCAAATCTTTTAATTACATTTATTCTTGCTTTCCTTAACATTAACAAAGAAAGGGTGAAACTAGATGATTTTAAATACTTCTTCCAGCTCAAAATCTATGAAACCATTAACCTCAGTGTTCAAAGGTACTATGCAGAGTTGATTTAAAATCACAATTTTATTGTTAACATAATAATAGCTAGTATAATAAATAATTTATAAAATAATATAGACATCAAATGAATTGTGATAATAATAACAATAATTATTATTATTATTAGCAGAAATGGCATATTGCATACAGCTGGGTATATTGCATACAGAGCTAAACTTGGAATCAGAACTGGAGCTCAGGTACAACCTTTGGCACATATTGTTTAAGTGGTTCTGAACTTCACTAGCTGGAGCTTGAACTTTTTCCACTCATGACTCCTTTTCGAGTTACACCAGCTTTCCTTGGTGTTGTGTGGCTTGGGGGCATGAGCAATGCAAAGTGAACATGTTCTGTGTTAAGAACCAAGGCTGCAGTGAAGTTGAATGATGTCACGTGGCCAGCACTGTCAGAAACACCTCACATTCATTATAATTTGATTTTTAATTGATTTTTGCTCATTGGGCATTAAGAAATGAAAAATCTTGCTAAATTCACAATCCACAATTTAAGAAGCTCTGTCCTAGGCAACTCTCTAAGACTATGAGTTTCAATGTAGATTCTAGGCTATAATAGTAAAGAGAGCTTTCTCTCTGGGAGCTCCTTATATCAATGAAATCATGAGTAGTTAAAAAATGAAGATGCTTTGAAGGTCCTTTCCCATCTAGAAGTTCCTATATTAGAGGTATCAGATACATGGCCTGTGGCTAAATGCACCCACAACACACATAAGTAGGAACCAGAATTAAATGTAACTGGGAAGCATTTAACGCAATAAATAAAAATACAATATGACATAGAAAATGTTAATTTATGATTTTCTAAGTCAATTTGCAATACACTAGAATCCTCCAGAGTGATACCAGTTTCTATTTGACTTTGACAGCACTACACCATATTAGTGACTTCACAGGTTCTGCCCCTATCCTATATCCTTCTTTTAAGAACGAGAGATTTAGAGCTAAGGGAGTCCTTCCAAGTCATTTGGCTTAATACCATCATTTTATAGATCACATACATGTTGTAGAGGGTCAATGATATGCTCCACCTAGAAAGAATAAAGCAAATCAAGTGGAAGGTGGGAAGCTCCGAGATGGTACCCTTAGAGGGATGGCTCAAGGACATGGGGATGTTTATGCTAGAGAAAGTAATTTTTTCCCATATTCATTTGTGGGGGTGGGAGGAAGAAGGACATTGGCACAATAGAATAAGAAATCAAGAGCTGGAGAAGATGTTCAAAGTAACCTACATGATTTTACAGATGAAAGAAACATGTTCACAAAAGGAAGGTAACCTATTCAAAGTTGCCTGTATAACAAGTAAGATTCTTGATTCCATCTCAGATCTATTTGCTGCATAGCCAGTGTCCTTTCTTATTTTCATGGTTTATGTAAAATAAATGGAGTCACCCCACAGGGCACCTTTTTAGTCAAGCCCAGGGCACATAAAGTTATTGTGAGGAATAGAGACTGAGAATATGATTTCACTGGTGCAAGAAACAGCTTAGATAAGGACACTTCCTCTACCAGGAAAGGTCATCACCTTTGTTGAAATGTATAGTCTTAGAAAGGTCTGCAGACTCCTAGCTTACTCAGGGTCTCACAACCAGGATATGTTGAAAATCAGACTTAAATCTTAGTCTTCTTGCCTATGAGGCTAGCTCACTATCCATTAAGTAATGTATTACTCTAACAGCTACTGAGGATATAGAAATTTCCCGGTTATATTTCAGGGACTTAGCAGTTCTAACTATTAGATTGTCACCATTATAATACCTTTGTGAGTGCCCCAGAAATACATACTGAGTCCAAAACATGTATGTATTTTCCCCAGTAGCCCAGCACCATGCCTTGTACATATACAAGAAGCATTGAATAAATGTTGATAGACTTGAAGTGAATTGAATCATTGAAATCTCCAGCCCTTTAAGGATATAACAAATAGTTGTGAAACTAGCTCTAGGATATTGGCTTATGACTGTTTTTCACATGATGTCCCTCAAATCAAGATTTGGGAAAATATTTCCTTATCTGGTTCGAATCAGTACTGAGCTTTCAGTCTCACACTGTGGCTCAGTGAGTTTTCCTTTCATTTGGTTGAAGGATGGGCTAATCCTTCCCTACATCATTTGTCAAAGGTACTTAATTGTTGTAAGAGGCCAAGCCCTACAAGTCCAGGAAAAATTGTTTTCCTTACTCATATCAGATGTCCTTTACAGTTTCTCCTGGTTTAATACAAAGTTCATTTTAATGAAAAAGACTGGCCTTATGCATAGGGACATTTTATTATTGTCATTGTGTAATTTTCTGGAATCTTGGGTAGTTCTTCATGCCCCACCCTCCAGTTCTTCACTCTTTGGTGTTTGACGTAAAGGAAGTAACTTTTAGTGTAACATTTGACTGAGGGATTGGTGCTGGTATTAGACTTAATAGGAAGGTTCCCACATGTAAGCACTGTTAAAGAATTCAAAGGAGACACAAATTTAAAGTATACACATAACTCATGAACAGAAATGAAATAAGGAATGAAGGAGAAGAAAGGGAAGAAGAAATGAGGAAGGAATGAAACAAGTATTTTGAGCATCTATTATAAGCCAGACTGTTTTATAAATATTACATTTTATCCATGTAGCAACACTGGGAGGTAAGCGCTATTGTTAATACCCCTCCCCCCATTTTTACAGGTGAGGCAGCCAGAGGATAATGTAATTTTGTACATCTGACATAGCTCCCCTGCTAATTTGTAATGTAACAGGGATGTTGACATAATGTCTGTATCTTCTCCAATATATGAATAGGAAGGAAGGATCTGATTACAGGGGAGAAAGAAATACGTGTTAGGGCCTGTTCATGCAGGTGTAGTGGGAAAAATACTGTTTTGTGGCCAGAAAAATGGGTTCACATCTTAGTTCCTATACTTGTTAATTACATGATGCTGGCCAAGTTTCTTTTAACTTTCTCCTCCTCCATATAATGGAAATGAGATCATAAGGTATATGCTCTATAAATTTTAAATAACTATTAAATGTTATCTCTTATCATTACTGTCATTGAGGGAGAAAATACAAGTAGAACTGATTGGATGTAGTATGACAATTACTTACTTAGTTCATATTTTCATCTATGGCTAGCAAGTCAGATCTTTGGATATTTAATTTAGTTTATAGCGAGGATAATATCATTTCCCTTCAGTACCCTCTTTAGAAACTGCCTCATTCTACCAAGTTTTATTCAATCGACATTTAGGAAGTACCTACTATGGCTAAATACCAACCTCCCAGTAACTTTCTTACAATGGGTAAATCATTAAATTTTAAGTCTCAATTTCCTCATCTTCAAAGCAGAGGTGATAATAATAGTGTTTGCCAGATAGGGTTGTTGTGATGATTAAATTGGAGAATATATGTAAACCATTATATAAATGGTAAGTAATAATATAAATTGTTATTATTATAATTTTCAAAGCATGGTCGTGGGGCTTATGTATAGAAAGATGAAAACAACACAACCATTGCCCCAAGGAATTTAAAGTCAAAAACAAAACAAAAAGTATAAACTCTTTCTATAGATGAACATGACACAGGGAAGAACATAGCAAGAGCAAAGGAGAGATCTTGAAAAAGTACTGTAGAAAATATGAGATGAAAGAGATCACATCCAACTAAGGGTTCAGTGAATGCTTCATAGTGATGGCACTAAGGGAAGAGATAGGTTACAACAGGTGGGAAAAAAGAATATATACAATTCAAAAATGAAATTTCATTTCATCCTGTGTCAAGAATGGATTATCACCATGAATTTGGGGTGGGAGAAGCAAAACAAAATCAGGGAATGACTAGTCGTCCACCATGATGAGCATGCAAAATGCAGCAAGAGAAGGAATAAGTAATAAAGATAAAAAGGTGAGTTGGACCCAGAGTGTGAGGGGCCTCCTATGCCTAACTGTGGAATTTGTCTCATTTTATAGGTAATAGAAAGTCTCTAAAGAAGGCTGATATGGTGAGACCTGTTCATTCATTCCTTTTGGCAAATATGAGGAATGAATTTGAGAGAGGAAGGAATTGTGTTGGGATAATCATTGGGGGATATTCCAATAGTTCAAGAAATAGGTGGTAATTGGCTGAACAAAGTGTGAATACCTGAATGAAGAACTTTTAGGAGATAGTTATGAGAAATATTGTTGTGGAGATGCAATTAATAAGAGAGAGGCAAGACGAAGAGAAAAGTAAATGATGCCCAAGAAGTTTTGAGTCTGAGTGACTCTAATGCCATATACAGGCAGCTTCCTAAAATAATGCTACCATGAACAGCTTTTTAAGGATCTGATTACATAGTATAGTGAATACTACATTTATTCCATTACAAATCAAGGCAAACACTCACAACAAATCACAATGTAATATTCACAACATCACATCTTATCACAGAAAATCACTCACATCTTATCACAGGAAATCGCAATACACTGTTCACAACAGCTTAATATTAGAATGGCCACATAGTTTTCACCAAAGTGGTCACTGTATTTGGAAGAAAGAAAAAAGAATAACCAATTGGCATCCCTAAGGAAGTTTGCCTCCTCACTCAGTTATTCAGTCATTTCGCAATACAATAATCAATCTTCCACTCATGGGTCAATTATAGGCTAACTTAATCAGTCACTTATCCCACCAGCTAACTCAATCAGTCATTTATTCAGATTCACAATGACTAAGTATCGTTAATCACTTAATACAATCATTAGAAAATTACACAAACCCTTCACCCCTCGGTGTCTAGCAAACTTCAATTACATCACACATTCCAGGGGAGCCCTTTTCTTCATCTTGGGGTGGTCTCTCAGATTCCCTGGATCCCCTTCCATGGTCCCGGCTCCTACCTGAATCTGCCAAACAGTCACTTGGATTCAGAGGCAGACAGTTCCTAGGTTCTCATCCAGTCCTCTGGACCTTTCTTATTACACACTGAAGTTTACAGGATTCAGCACATCTCAAAACCTTTACCACTTCTGTTGCTGGAAACTCAAGGATCAGCCAAGCAACAAAAAAACAAAGCCTTATCCTGGTCATACTTCTTCAGTCCTCCAGCAGTTCCGCTGGCCCTAGGACTCAGAAGAATCTCAGCCTTCCAGGCAGCAGCACTTTGGCCTTCTAGGAGGCAGCAGCCACTTTGGCCTTCACCAGATTCTGGTCTCATAGAAAACTCCAACTCAGTTCTCAGTCTAGTAGCAGCCCAGCTCCCAGATGCTGGAACAATTCTGCTTCTTCCACTAGGAGTAAAAAGTCTTGATTCTGATTCTCTGTCCTCTGGAGCTCTTCTTAAATATATACCCATCAGCTTCCTGTCTCAGCCAATCCCTTCCTGTTATGACAGCAACAGGAGACAGAGTTCATACCTTCTGTTTCTTTCACAGAAATACTTAGCCCTTAGTAACTAAGGGCTAAGTACTTGCTAAATTAATTACCCTTACAGTGACTGAGAGGATGGAAGTGCGATGAAAACTCTGTGGCTGATTTTTGTACATAGGCAGTTTGGAATCTCATTAAATATATCAAGTAAAGAGTCTCATGAGAAAGATTGGGGATTATATGTGAATTTGGTAATCATCTCCATGATAATAATTAAAATCAGGGAGAAAGCATAAAGAAGAGAAGAGGAATAAGCATAGCGTCTTGTGGGACATCCATGGAAGCAAAGGGATTGTCTTCCTCATTCTCTCTCCATTTTACCAATGTCCCACTTTTTAGGTGTTTCTTTGAAGTTAATTAATAAAAAAATGAAATGGATACAATATGCTTGCAGTCCATTAAAACCATTACAACTACCTTGAAAAAATCAGTAACATATTAGGTAAATTTCATAGAAATCACAAAATGTTAGAGTCAAAATCTTGATTACAAACAAGCTTTTACATGTTTCCACATCTGTGGGAATGAGGGAGCTTTGGTCAATGGTCATTTAGGCACCTTCCTGCTCTAAATCTAATTCCTATGAAATATGAAGGTATACCAGTCTATATTCTACAGTTCCTTCCCAGGCCCAGGTTCTATGAAATATGACTCATTTCATCTTCAGAGCATGTCTACAAATTCTCCTTGGATGGGATTAAAGACAACTGATATATCCCTTACCATTCCATTTTCATTTTCATTATCCAAACATATTTACTCAGCACTTAGGAGCTCAGGGCAGTGTGGAAGGAGCCCAGCATCTCCTGGAGCTTCCATTCCAGTTCTTTTTCTCTGCTCTTTCCTGATTTTCTGTTGGAATAAACCACAGGCTGACTGGCTAAGAGCCATAGCTCAAAGCTTCATGGCTCAAAATACTGCGAAAAACCATTTCTATGGTGTTGTAACATTGAGAATCCTCTCTGTACCCTGATCTATGGTTTGCTGGCAAGAAGACGAGCAGTCCACAAATAGGAGGCTGTTGATTTGGGATTATAAAATCCTGGGAAAGAACCAGAAGGCCTTAGGGGCACAGGTGGTGTTTTCCTCACCACTACTGACTAAAGGCAACAGTTCCAGAAGACAGTGGCAGATCTGAGTATATTAAACAGCTGGTGCCTCTCTGTTTTCTCTTATTCTTGATACATGTCTGTACCACTTCCCTTTTCTATCACTCATGTCTCTAAAGATGCAGTTCCATAACATAATTCATAAATAAGGGGACCTCAAGTGAGGAAAACCAGAGTTCATATCCTGGCATTTATATTTTCTAGCTCAAGAATTCTACCTCCTACAACTTCAGTTTTCTCATTTGAAAAACTGGAATAACAATAGCACCAACCTCGCAGGGTGGTTGTTGTAAATGAAGGAGGTAATATGCAAGCACTTTACAAACTTTAAAGAGCTATATGAAAGCATTATTGTCATTATTGTGACTTTTGTGACACTTTTGACTTGCAAGTCATAATTGGTAATACACCATGCCAAATCAACAGTGTTGCTTCTATGGCCTCTGGGAAGCACAGCAAATATAAACTCCCCCATTTAGATTTTGAAGGTATTCACAACCTCTTCACAGCCTATCTTCTTTCTAGTCTCATTGGAAATTGAGAACTTTTCCATTGTCTGTAATCTGGTCAAATTGACTTTCTCTCTCTTCCTCACATTCAATATTCCACCACACTCCTACTTGTCTGCAGTGGTTGTCTCCTATGGCTGGAGTGCAACGTCTCCTTATCTCTCCCTCCTAGAGTTTCTTTCTTTAAGAAGTAGCAATGGCACTATTTTCCTGCATAAAGTCTTTCTTTGGTCCCTCTAATCAGTAGTACCCTACCTTCCAAATGACCTTTTATGTAACTACTTTGAAAATATTTGTATTTATTAACTTTATATTTATTACATATGTATGTGTGTATATATGTATATATATAGATGTGTGTGTGTGTGTGTATATATGCTTGCAGTCCATTAAAACTATTACAACTACCT
>CM053598.1:31237074-31254100 GCA_028646575.1 Pseudocheirus occidentalis | reverse complement strand
AAAGAAAGAAAGAAAGAAAGAAAGAAAGAAAGAAAGAAAGAAAGAAAGAAAGAAAGAAAGAAAGAAAGAAAGAAAGAAAGAAAGAAAGAAAGAAAGAAAGAACGGGGTGATATAAGGGGTTACAATTATGATCTCAGATAATGTGACAGCCAAAAATAATAGCCTTAACTGAAAAAGAGAATCAGGGAAACCATACTTTCTTGAAATGAACCACAGACAACAGATTAATATCAGTCCTGAATGTACATACACCAACTACTACAGCATTAAATACTTAAGAGAAATATTAAATAAACTAGAGGGAGAAATAATAAAACTATAATTGTGGGACTCTTCAGTTTATTCCCTCTTTGACTTAAACAAATCTAAGGCAAAATAAATAACCACAAAAGTAAAGGACTTAAATAGAATTTTAGAAAATTTATATATACTGAGGTTTTAGAGATTACTTAATAGTAATAGAAAGAAGTACACATATATTTCCACACTGCATTGCACTTTAACAGAAACTGATGGTATGTTAGATCACAAAAACTTCACAAACAAATACAGAATAGTAGACATGTTAAATGCATTATTTGGGGACCACAGTACAATAAAATTCTGTTAAATAAAGAACATTGTATGAAATTATTAAAATTAATTGAACTCAAAATTACTTTTTCTTATAGTCAAAGAACAAATAAAAAACAATCAATTTTCTTAAAGATTATGAAAATAATGAGAAAATATTTTTAAAATATTTGAGATACAGCTAAAGCAATACTAGGGATAAAATTAATATCTCTATATACTTCCATTACTAAAATAGAGAAAGAGGAGGTCAATGAATTGAACATGTTATTAAAAAATTGAAAAATTCCTATTAAAAATCAAAATCAAAGGAAAAGTCAAAATTGGAATGAAGAATGAATTAATAAATAAAATGAAGCATTTTAAACAATAAAATGGACAAACCATTAACTAACTTGTTTGTAAAAGAAAAGAAAATCAAATTTCCAGTATCAAAAATGAAAAAGAAGGAAATTCATAGCCAACAAAAAAAAGAATAAAAGAAATTTTTGGAAATTACTTCATGCAATTATATGCCAATTAAACTGACAATATAAATGAAACGTATGATATTTACAAAAATACAAACTGACTATGTTAACAAAATAAAAAACAGCATTTAATATCCCAGTTTTAGAAAAGGAAATCAAATGTCATAAATGAACTTTTATGAAGAGGGAGAGAAGAACAGTACCAGATGGGTTTGCATGTGAATTCTGTCAAATATTTAAAGAATAATCAGCTTTATATTGGATAATCTCTTAAAAATAGGAAAAGAAAGTATTTTACTAAATTCCTTCTCTGATACAAATATGGTCTGAGACACAAGCAAGGGAAAATTAAAATATAAAAAAGATAACTATAGACAATATTCATAATTAATATTGATTCAAAACTATAAAATAAAATGGTAGGAAAAAGTCTACAATAAGACTAAATGTTCCCTAAGTGTTCACCTTAGCCAACTCATACCTGTGGCTCCAAGAATCTGTACCATGTGCAACAATCCCACCCCAGTAAAACCGTCACAGAAGATGGGCTAAACCAAGTTGAGGGAAATTGATGGGCCTCAAACCCATTGGCAAGTTAGGGAAATGTCTCCCTCAAGCAGCTCAAGATGTCCCTTCTGCAATGGGCAGATGAGAACAATTTGATCCAATGCTCATGATGAAAGTTAAAGCAGATACTGTGGAGCTCTTAGACTTTAATAAGAAAAAAAAATCAGAGATACCAAGGTCATACACTGCATACAATGTCATTCAATGACTTTGGAAGAGAGTGAAGCTGACAATTTTGTGTAACTGCCTCACTTAAATTTACAAGCAAATCATTACCCTGTGATGTTCTTAGTCCTCTTTGAAAGTGAAGGCTGTGGGGCAGCTAGATGGCAGAGTGACTAGAGCAGTGGCCCTGGAGTTAGGAGGACCTAAGTTCAAATCTGGCCTCAGATAGTTGACACATTTACTAATCGTGTGACCTTGGGCAAGTCACTTAACCCTGATTTCCTTGCCTTACCCCCTCCAAAAAAAAAAAAGAAAGAAAGAAAAGGAAGGATGAGTGCCATCCCTTGCTTAATTAAGAATAAGCATTGAAACCTTTTGAAATGTACCTCCATCCATTCTCTTGTATCGTTTTAAAGTAGTTTATGAGGAACCATTTATAGATTTAGTATCCACTTGGCATTTATCATATAACATGAAATATTCTGATTTCTTTTTCTGAAAAACTGCTCTGCAGTATGCCAGATTCTTCTTGTTCAGTAGGGAGTACTTTAAAATTTATTTGCATTTAACTTAACTGAACACTGGGCTACTATGACTAGCATGTAGATAGTGTTTAATATGTGCTTATTGAGTATTTGACTACCATGGTGGATTGTTTGGAGGTCTTGCTTAGATTATTTATTCCACTGTTCTGTTCACTTTTCTATTTTTTAATAATACCAAATAATGTGTGTGATTACTGTTTGATATATTTTGAGACTTTGTACTCCTAGGCTCCTCTCTTACTTCCTTTCTTTTATTATTTCCCTCAAGATTCTAGAATTGCATTCCTCTAAATGAATTGTTGCTTTCTCTAGTACTATAAAATAACCACAAAATAGTTTGAATGATAAAGCATGAAATCAATAAATTAACTTAGGCATTATTACTATTTTTGTTGTATTGGCGTAGTCCAATGAGGAACACTGAATGTTTCTTTGATTTTATTTTCTTTTGTTTCTATAAAGGGTTATATATTTGCAATTGAACGCATTGTTCTCCTGAAAAAAAAAATAAAAAGTCCTGAGTAGCTTGTAATATGTTAAATTGCAATTTCAGGCATTTTAGTTATTTTTGAATGGATTTTCTTTATCATTTCCTCCTGTTTTTGTTAATACCATATAGAAATATTGATTTTGTGTAGTATGTGGATGTTTGCACTTAACCTTTGTTAATACCATTAATTTATTTCTATTTACTTTGCTATTTCTAGCTTTTATTGGGAATGTACTTCAAGTTTCACCATTATAAAGAACACTGTATTTTCAATAAATTCTTGTTGGTGTTTATACTTTTAAAAGTAGTTTATACAGATAAATTTTGTAATTAGTTGAATGATTTTTTCTGGGTTGATTTGATTAAATTTTGTAGTTTAATTAATTATTTGCATTTCTTGTAACGTGAAGCCATGTTGTTTCCTATGGATATATCCAACTTGGTCACAATTTGTTCTTTTAAGAATATTCCTATGTTTTCTTTGTTAAGATTGACTTTAAAATGTCAATATTCTTTAGTGAAATGTGCTTATGAAATGATTTATATGTTTTCGTTCATTTCTTGTTTGGATAATAGGACCACATTTGTCTCAAAAAAAACCCCCCAGTTTGTTGGACTGACTTCCTTCTCAAATATTGAGAATAATTCTATAGCACAAACAATAAGAATAATTCTATAGCATAATATTTTTCTTAAGATATTTAATAACTAATAATCCAATTGAATCAATCTTTTTGTACCTCTCTCCCCATGCTACACTTCAATCATTCATTTAAGTGCATTAAATTTATTTTTTCCAACAATCTTTTTGTTAACTTGAGTATGCTATACTTTTGTAGGTAAATTCTGATTTTAATTTTTAGTTTTGTTGGTATATAGTTGTTAATAGTTTCTGAAAATCCTTTTTTATTTCCTCTGTTTGTTTTTTAATTGATAGACGCTTCTTCCTCCTCTTTTTTCTCCTGTCTCTGTCTCTCTTTCTCTGTCTCTCTCTGTGATTCGATCTCTGTTGTCTCTGTCTCTGTGTGTCTCTGTCTCTGTGTATGTCTCTCTCTGTCTCTGTCTCTCTGTCTCTGTCTCTCTCCAAATTACCTTGTACTTGATGGCTTTTATTAACCATGTTAATTATCCTAAGTCTCAGAGAACTAACTTACACCAGCCTTTAACTGTTCATCCATTATTTTAGGTATATCTTCTTGTGCCTAGCAGAAAAAACTCCAATCAATCTTTTACTGAACAAAACAATTCTTTAAATATTGTAAGATCATTCCAGCATTGTTGGGGGCCAAGACCTTCAGAGGTCCTGGCACACTAGCTCCCCAGTTCTACAAGGGCATTAGGCAGATATGCAAGAATAGTATAATCTTGTTGGGTGGATGCTCTCATTGGTTTTGTGAATATCTAAAGTATGTACATTTGCAAGTCCTGATTAGGACTCTTGATCTATTGTGCCCCCAGAGGTGGTTTTAGGATAAAGATCTGGATGACTGATTAACCTTGGAATGAGGTTGAGGGATGGGCAAGACCCAAGATGCAATCACCCCCAAAATAAGGAATATAAGCCCTATGATTTTCTTGTATCATTGGATTTGATATGGAATAGCTCTGGAATAAACAGACTATGAAATACAATCCCCATCTCTCTGTCTCTTTCCTGTAATCCAGCTAACTTTAAGCTTTTCTTACTCTCTCTCTCTATTTTCTTCAACTGGTAGCTAGGCCTAGACTGCACTGGCTGCAGCACAGCATCACTTAGGATAGGGTGGAGGAAAGGATACTGGAATTGTCCTCAGTATCACTTACTACACATGGCATCTTTGGCTCATTGTTTCATCTCTCTGGTCTTCAATGTCCTTATCCATAAAATGAGAGAGTTTTACTAGATGTCTTGTAAGAACTATTCTAGCTTTAAATCTATGATCCTGTGATACCTTTCCAATGCAACTCATCTTTTTACAATTTTTTTTTTACAAAAATGGCCATATATCAGGGCATAAAAACCTTATAGCCATATACAGAAATATTAAATGCATTTTTTTCAGATCATAATGTAGCAAAATTGCATGCAATAAAGGACCACGGAAACATAGATTAAATGTTAATTGGAGACTAAATAACCTAATCTCAAAGAATGAGTGGGTCAGAGAACAAATCGAAGAAAACAATGAATAATTTTATTAAAGACAATGATGAGACAATATACCAAAGCTTATGAGCTATGGCAAAAGCAGCAATCAAAGGGAAATGTATAACTCTAAAAGCTTACATCAGTAAGATAAAGAAAGAGCAGATCAATTCATTGGGCATGTTATTAAAAAAACTGGAGAAAGAACAAATTGGGGTTCCTCCCTTAGACCTCTGACCAAAGGGTAGCAAATAACCAACTTCAGCAAGAAAAATGTGAGCTCAACTGAAATAAGATTGTATTTATGAGGGATATGCTGCCCCTACTCTAATAATATTATCATCAAAACTATTGTTAACTACCATTTAAAAAGTGCTTTCTATATGCCAAGAATGGTGTTAATTTCTTCATAAATACATATGATTAAATTTGATTTTCATAGCAACCCTGCAAAGTAGGTGTATTATTCCTATTTTATGAAGGAAAAAACTGAGGCTGGGAAGTTACTTGCCCAGTGTCATGTAGCTGATAACTGGTGGAGACAAGATTTGAATTCAAACCTTTCTGAATTCTAATTATTATTGTTTTATTGTACTGTATAATCATAAGTATATTAAATTGTATTGTATTACTGTATCATGTAGCCACCTCTGCATTTCCTCTTCTGGGCTAAGTAAATCTCCTTACATTCAGTATCAGAGCCTCTATGAGTATTTTATTTCACTATGATTTTGTATCAGATAGGCTTAGTCATATAAGAAACTAGCAAGTCTGCTGTGGGGGCTGCTTACTTCTCTTGACCTCTTTTATTTTCTATCATACTTGCTTGGCATATGTGGGATAGACGAGCACATCTGGAGTAAGGGCTGGTTGTGCTCTTTTAAGGGCTACTCATTCGCCTTTGGTGTCTACCTGTCACCGAACTCTTACACAAAGCTCCAAGAAGCTGTAGAATGTGCAACAGTCATATCTTGTAAACCATCATGGCAGATGGACTAGTACAGGTTAATTGACAGGCCTCAATCCCAGTGGTGAGTTAGAAGCTTGCTCACCATAAGCATATGAAGACTTCCCTAAGTGAAATGTAGTTGAGAAGAATTTGTCTCAATGGCTATAAAGGAGAATAAAGCCAGCTCTGTGGAAAACTTAGAGTTTGGCCAGGCATCAAAGATGCCAAGGTCATCTACTGGATCATCACTCATTCTGACTTATCTTGCCATTGGACTTTGATGATTCTGGAAGAAATAGTGAGACTGATGACTTTGTGCTACTCTGCCTCACTTAAATCCAATTCCTGTGCAAGTCAATAATCACCCAGTGATGTCATTTTTCACCGCTGAAAAACAAAGAACAAGTAACATCTTGAAACTATGACATCTGGTTACTGTAATGTGGTATTGGAACAGAATGGCCTTTTTGAAGGAGAGGAAGATGGGTAATGCCAAAGAAAATGAGCCGCAGATTTTGCTCACCACTGTGCCACTGATGGCATTTCAGCAATACCTCTGTTGATGGTAGTCACTAATCCTTTAGCTTCCCCCATTGCCCCTGGGGAATTAAAAAGGAAACTGTCTATAGCCATTCAGTAACTATAGACAAATGTGAATATACTATGTGTCTTTAAGATTTCTACTCTCAAGATAAGTCCAGGAAACTGTTTGTTGCATTTGTCTAATTCTTTAATTTGGTGTGATAGTGATCTCTCAGCCTACCAAGTAGTAGACAGGAATATATATATGTATACCATTTGCTACCTTCTATCCCCTTCCTCCCACCCAAGTATCTTGGGGTCAGTCTGGGCAAAAAAGTGCTGAAGGAAATGCTTGGGACATTTTAGATTGAGTTTGACCTAGCATTGGAAAATGTGCCACTTGGACTTTGTTGTGAGTCTTTGAGACAGGACAATTGAGATAATTGGACTGTATTAGATCACCAAAGGAGAGGGCCAAGGGAAGAGAATTTAACAAAACTAAAGAAATAGTCTTTGGCACATTCCCATTTAAGCATCTGAGAGAACAGCGGTGTGTGTGTGTGTGTGTGTGTGTGTGTGTGTGTGTGTGTGTGTGTGTTGTATGTATACATATGTGTATTGTGCATGTATATGTGATTAGAGTGACAGTAATTAGTCCCATCCAGAAACTGTGTGTACATACATGCATACCTGTATATGTGTGCTTTGTGAGCATATGCATATTTGTGTATATATATGCCTGTGTGTATATATATAATATATAATCGTGCGTGAGCAAACATGTGTATACATATAGTTTCTCTTCTCCCCCTACAACTATTAATTCTCTCCATCTCTGTCTCTCTCTCTCTCTCTGTCTTTCTGTCTCTCTCTCTCTGTCTTTCTGTCTCTCTCTCTCTCTGTCTCTCTCTCTCTGTCTCTCTCTCTCTCTCTCTCTGTCTCTCTGTCTCTTTCTCTCCTCCATTGGCATCACCATTTGTGATTTTTCCATGATGCTTCTAGTACTGCTATTACTCATTATCACTGATTCACATGGGGAGGCTTACTGTACACTGTCGAGTTTTGGCACCATCCGCCATGCATACAAGATTTTTAGGGCTTAAAATGCATTTTTCCCGAGATGGGAGGTAAAGCCTGGGGAAGTCTGCAGTCAATGTTTCAATATCTGGTCCCTCATTCAGGCTCTTTTGCATTCTTTTATTACTGTTTCTTGTTGATTTTTTTCTATCTTTTTAATTTAATTTTTCTTTTCCTCCTTCAGGGATGCTCAATAGGATTTCCTTTACCATCAAGGTCAGAATTATCCAGTAATAATATTATATCCATTTAAGTGGTAAGAGATTCTTTAGAAGACCTTCAGTATCTTACACCAAGGGGCATGATTTGGTGGGAGCAACATTATAGGATACCACAGTATGTGGCTTAGAATAGTATTTTTGTTCATTAAAAGGCATTAAAACTGTCCTCAAGATTCAATCAGCTGAAAAGATGAAGGACGGTCTATAGATACAGCTTGCACCTGGCTTGATTATAAAGACAAACATGACAATAAGAACTTTGGTCCTCTATTAGGTTTCTGATCACAGACCATTAAAATGACCATCAGCAGTGCAGAGGAGTTGAAGTAAACTAAATCAAGACTATATGCTTGATGGATAGTCTTCTTAAATATTCTTCCTTTGCTATCTTAATAAATAATAAATTATTTTTTTAATGTGGGAATGTCCAGACAACAGTAGGCTGTGTGAAATTGATGCTCAAGAAAGGTATTAGACTACACAGTCTAGAGATATATTTGCTGAGTTTACAATTGAGATCATGTGAATGTATTGGATCATCAATGGAAAGGGGAGGGGAAAGACAATATAACATTATTGAAGGGATAGATTTGGGTGATATTCCCTTTTAGGGACAGAAGAAAAAACATGTAGCTGCCAGTGTAAAACCTGGAGAGAGCAGTATCAAAGACCCAAACAGAAAATAAAATCATTAAAACAAGGTAGTTAATATTATCAAACAGTGCCAACATATCAAGAAGGATGAGCACTGAAAACATAACATTTATATATGACAATAAAGAGGTTCTTGTTTGCTTTTTTAATGGTCATGGAGAAATTAATTTTCGTTGTATGGTGGGATTTTAAATCATATCAAAAACAGTTGAGATGTTAGTGGGTGTTAAGACAGAAGTAGAAAATGTAGAAAACTCTTTCTGAGACCTTGATAATTAAATGAAAAGAAATAGAGGACAACTGCTTTGGGGGACTATTAGGATCCTCTGTTTGTTTGTTTGTTTGTTTGTTTTAATGACAGGTAGGCCTGGTTATATGTAGATAACAGGGAAACAGTAGAGAAGTAGGCATGAAAGTGCAAGAGACAGAGACAAAGAATGACAGAGACAGAAACAAAGACAGAAAGAGACAGAGATAGAGAAAACAGATAAAAATATGGTCAGTCAGATAGACAGAAAAATAGCCCAGAAAGGAGAAACAATAGTACAAAATCCTGGAGTCAGGAATAGCTGATATCAAAATCATAAGTAGAAGATGACCCTTGGCAAGGAGGAGAGACACCTTATCCTCTGAGGTTGAAACCAAGAGATAATAGAGAAGCAACAGGTTTTGAAGTATAAGGGAAAGGAGATAATGGAGTTCATAAGAGATGGCCTCAATCTTGGCGAAGTAAGAAGCTCCCTTCACAGTAGAGAATAGAATTTAAATAAAAGATAAAATGGTGGTCATTATGAGGGCTTTAAAAAGAAATCAAAGAGAGATAAATAAAAGTAATGAAATGCTAGCTTCATGGATAAAGTGGAATCCAAGGTGACCCTTAAAAACAGTGAGGGCCTTTTAATAGATAGACACAAGGGACGCACTATTCCTTGCATGGGGAATGGTGGGAAGTTGGGACCCACAGTGGAAGATGATGTTTGAAAATATTCCTGTTCTGTCCTCATATTGTATTCAAAGATACCACCAGTATATTTACAGGACATTTTCATAAATATTTAATGTGCATAAGAAAGTAGACATATGGGTCAGCAGTGGTTGTTTTCCTATTTTGTTTAATTTATACATATTTTGAATGTCACTGACAAATATGGATATTTAAATATATTAATGAAGACACTAGAACAAAGTAAAAAATGATTAGGTAATCTGAAATGAATTAACCAAATAAGCAACAAGTTAAAGCAATAGATATTATGTTATTTTGTTTCCGCAATTTGTTTTTAATTGATGTGTTTTTTTCATATCACATTTATTTGTGAATATATTCTACCTTTTTTCTAACAAATGAGTCATTCTTTGTAATAAAGATTTTTAAAGACACAAAGAAAAAAAGTAAATTAATCAAACTTGGCAACAAATTAACCACATCAGATAGTACATATGTTATTCCATATTTATTATCCTTAACTTCTGCAATGAATGGAGAGAGATGAATTTGGTCAAATATATTCCAGATTAAATACAATCAGAATAATGATACTGAGAACAGTTCACTTTGCTTGTTGCTGTTTTTTCTGTTTACATCTGGTAGTTTTTATGGGTCTGCTTATTTTACTCTGCATCAGTTCATATAAATCTTCTCATGCTCTTTTCATATCATCCTCTCAATATTTTTATTGTGCAGAAATGTTTTATTACTTTTGTGCCCTACTCTTTTTTAACCCCTGATCAGAAACACTGGACTTTTACTTTATGTCTAATTCCTGGCCACTACAAGAAGTCTAGCTATAAATATTTTGGTACCTATGAGATCTTTTTTGTGTTTGAGTCATTGAGATCTATTTTCAGCAATAGGATTTCTGGTGATATATTTTAATAATATTTTAGACATTTGGACATTCTAGTCTTTTTAGCATTATTCCAAATAATTTTCCAGAAAGGATAAATAGTAGTCTGTTTTGATTAAAATACAGAGTTTGAGAAAATAAATAGTAATAGATAAGCATACACAAGTCTGTTGGAAATAAATTGTGGTGGGTCTTAAATGCCAGGTTTAGTAGTTAGAATTTTATTTGCCAGGGATGAGAAATCAATGAAGGGTTTTTAATAGATTGATGATGTGATCATTTTAGCACAATAAGATTACTGATGGTGTTGTAGAGAATATACTTCTAGGGACATATATTTAGAGACAGACAGACTATCTAGGAAATTGATTATCTAGATGAGAAAAATGAGAATGAGGCAACAGGGTGGAATGGAACCACTAGAAGCCAGATATGGTCTTCCTTAGCAAGGAAGAAGTCATGGTACTTTGAATCTTACTGGATGTGTGGAACAAGTACAAGAGAAGAGTGAAAGCTATTTCATGGTTATTAGTCTATGTGACTGGGGAAGGTACAGGAAGTTGGGAATAAGGTGGATTTAGAGAGAAATATAATAAAATCATTTACTTAAATTTGAAAGGAAACTTAAGGGTTATTGAGTTCCAGCCCTTCATTTTACAGATGACAAAGGAAGGCAGTCATAAGGAAAAATTCACTTAGGCAGTGCCTATTTTGTGGTAAGCACTTTATAAATGAACCTCACAACCATCATGGGAGGTAGGTATTATTGTTATCCACATTTTTCATTTGAGAAAACTGAGTTGGATGTTAAGTGACTTCCTCAGGGCTATGCAGTTAATGAACGCTTAGGGCTGAATTTAAACTCAGATCTTTCTAACTCCTAGTCCAGGATTCTATCCACTGAACACCTAGCTGTCGCTGAGGAAAGTCAAAAACAAATGAGTGATTCACCCAAGGAAATGTGGTTAAGTAAGTAGTGAAACTAGAATTTCAACTCAGGTCCTCTATGTCTAGATGAAACACACTTCTCATTCTATCACATTGCCATGAATCATCAATTCAGTTTCAAATATGTCGAGATTGAGTCTCGAATGAGTTATACAGATGATAAGAAATGTGACTGCAGCTCTCAGTGTCTGTGCTACTGTTTAGGTGGACAGACAGATGGATGGATAGATAGACGGATACATATATAGATAGAAAAACAGATGATATTCGTAGATATACAAACACACATAAATGAATGTATATATGCACATATCTACATATAAATTATACATATATATCAATATATCAACAGTTGGGAAATGTTACCCTTTATCAGATAGCATGATAGGAAGGATGCAGTAAAGGAGACAGAGAAAGGATTATCAGAAATCTAAAAAAGAGCCATGAAATTGTTGGATCACAGAAGATAAAGGAAGGGTGCTTAACAGGATATCAAGGAAAGACTGCGGCACAAGATCAATTTAGGGCAAGTTTGAAAGGGAAAATGGTTTTTGTTTGTTTAGTTTTGTTTTTACATTCAGAGACAAGGAGGCCATTGGTGATTTTGGAAAGAAGTGTTTAACTGGAGCAGTTGGAGCAGAAACTAGATTGCAAGGAATTGAGCAGTGAGTGGATAGTGAGGAGTAGATGGATTAGTTAACCTTCTATTTCTAGGGGATTTACTGTAAAAAAGGAGGAGGGAGATAGAATGATAGTCTCAGAAAACATCAGATTAAAGCCAATGGAATTTTTTGGATAAAGAAAACCCAAGCAAGCTGACAGTCAAAATGCCTGGCACACAGTAGATACTTAATAAATGCATGTTGACTGATGAGTGGGTAAGGGGAGAGTGATTATGTATGAGAGAAAGGGATTGAGAAAATGGGTCAGATAAGATATGGGAAAGAATAAAATAAGATCCCAGTGGACAGGTTGGCAATAGTCAGAACATGGGCTACCTCTTCCTGTGATACTGGGGGAGAAGAGGAATAGGGAGGTGAGGCCACTGAAAGGATTCTCAGAGGGGAGGAGGGAAGTGGAAGGAGTTTATACCAAGTGGCCTCATTGTTCCAGGATGATCTCAGTGCCCAAGATGCCTGACATTTAGCTCAATGATTCATCCCTTTCTTAGGCTAGCACTGCCTAGTCTAATGCAAACACTAGCGATGAGGTCTATTGTGATTTTGCTTGATGATGGATAAAGGGGGAGGCAGGGAAGCAGTAGATGAAACACACACAGCATGGGGAATCAGCAGAGATTGGACTGGAAAATGAAGACAGACTGGCAAAGGAATGCATTTGTCCATTCTCAGGAGGAGGGAAGGCTTTACTCACATTCTCTCACTTTATTATATAGTTACAAAGAAAATCCATAAAATGTATCACTCCCATTTTGCAATAAAATGGGATCTTTAAACGTTTGTTTTCTATTTTATAAGAAAGTGTTCAGTCATTTTCCAACCTGGCAAAACCTGTTAAGTGTAATAAAAGCCGATCTTCCTCTTAACTGTCCCCTTGACAATGACCTGACTAACACTGACCAGATCCTGGCATCATTTTCCTTGGAAATTTTCCTATCCCAAGTGAAGAAGTATCACTGGGGGCTGGGGATGCCTATTAGCAGGCAATTCAATTCAACATGCATTTATTAGCTACCTACTATGTGCAAGTGTCAGTGCTTGGAGTGGGTGATGGAAACATGGATGACATAGTCCCTGTCCTCCAGGAATTGCAATCTACAAGGAGGAAGGGAAAGTTATGCACACACACACACACACACACACACACACACACACACACACGATTAACAATAAACACTGACTGATAATGCAAGAGAGACATAAATTAATTGATACAAAGTGTGAAGAGGGAAAGATCACTTTCAATGGAAGTGGACGGGGCAAGGGGCCCAAGAAAATCTCATGGAAAAGAGAGTGCTTCACCTGGGAATTTAAAAGAGAATCATTTCTCCAGAATGATGAACAGCCTGCATAAATTCACAGAGGCACGATTGGGCAAAGCAACATCAGGAAAGAGTCAGTAGTCCAATTTATCTGGACTACACAGTATAAAGAATAAATTTCCTTGAGAGTTAGTCACTTCTGCCTCCCTCTCATGAGGTTTGCATCACAACTTGACAGAAATAATTTAGAAGTGAATCCTTTGGACAATAGGCTGGAATTAATGGCCTGAGATCTCTTCCAATCCTAAAATTCTGTGATTCCATGTGATGAGGAATAGTGGTAGGGGCAGATTAGAAAGGTACACCGGAGTGATATTATAGAGGTCTTTTAATTCTAGGTTAAGGATTTAATAATTTATGCTAGAGGCAATCAAGATCCATGGGGGAATGACTTAATAAAACCTGTATATCATGAAGTTTTCTCTGTCATCTGCATGAAGGATGTATTGGAACTGAGAAGAACCTAGTGGCAACAGTTAATAATGTTTATTATCATGCACACAAAAGATGATCAGAGTCAAAGCAAGGGTAGTGACATAGTGAGAAGAAAAGAGATAAATGCAGCAGAGAATAACCTGCACAAAGCAAATGAGGTTTTTCCTCCTTCTCATGACAAATGGATCAGGGGACTTTCTTCCCTTGCAAACCAACACTCCTGTACCTGACTTTGTCTCACATTCCTCTGAAGTCCAAATGGTGACATTCATAAATATAAGGCACGGGGTTCAATTCCAGGTCTACAAATATGAAAAAAGGGTACAAGTGAGCTCTCAATGAGCTTCTCTTCTACAGAAGAGTGATGATGTGTTTATAGGTAACTATGCAAAGTGGAGTTTAATTTGGAAAAAATAAAGATGTGCATAATCCTTGCTATAGGTTTCAATCTGAACTCAGTTAAGTGAAGACAGAATGTGGTTGATGTATTTGGAAAGAATAAGGGAGAGATAGAGACCAGAACCTATTTGAGGGTAAAAGCAAGAAAAAAGAAATGAGGGAGTTGAGAAGACAGGACCTCATAGAGATGAGAACTTTAAAGTTCAAGATATTGGAAGCAAAATGGCTCCCAGTGCTAATGAGGCCTAGGGTATGACTGCAGTTAGGGGCTCAAGCACAACAGTATAAGACATGGTACTTAAGGATATTGTTGAATTGAAATACCTATGTGCTAAAAGGATTACTAACATGGATATTCAAGCCACTAGAGTTTATTGAAAGGAAATGGAATGAGAATGAGTTTCTGAAATAATTGAGGAAGGTAGGGAATGGCAGGGATTAAAAGAGAATAGCAGCAAAGACCTGTGGTTTTACTCTAATTAGGTATGACATGAAGCAGTTTAGGCTTGGCCATATGTGACCTGAAAAGCTCCAAATTTCTAACAGGAAGGTCTTTTGTGATCCCTGTTCTTTCCACACCCTGGATGGTTCCTTTGGCCTAAAGATGACCAGGAGGATGTTTTTATTATGCATTAACTCTCACAATTAACACTTAAAACCAGGTTGTGATTTTCTACCTGTTAGCATCCATTCATTCCCAGGCATAAACATCTTAGGTAAGCATATCTTACTGTCTGGATTTCTTGTTCTTTATCTGTTTTTTAACTTGTAAGGGGATTTCTATTATAATTTTTAAATAAGCGAAAACTCTTAGGCATTTAAGGCTTTGTGCATTCAGCTCTTCCTCACAATGGTGTTTGAACCCTTGGCTAAAATAATTAGCATTTTAAGGACTGGACTTGAAGGAACTCATTGGCAGAAAAGCAATTAAGCCAGCATAGGGGTTCAGGGATAGAGCCTAGCATATGGAATAGAGATATAAACTAATGGGCATAGAAACCAAGTTTTAGTATAGAGATTGGATGAGCCACAATTGAATTTTCATTGTCTCTCAGAAATTTGCTGCAGCATTTGGACTATTCTGTGATTTACTTTTTTGCAGAAAGTAAAAGCATACATTGGCATATCTTCTTTTGCAAGCAAGCACAAATATGTTATGGGACCCTTAGTCCCCTGATGTCTGTCACCTTATCCTTCTCTCTTGCTCCTTCCACATTTTCCTTCCAAGCCCTGAGAGCATGAGGAAGACAGCTACCAAAAGTTGTAAGAGGATCCCAGAAAACAGGAAAGGGTTCCAATCTCAGCAGATGCTGTGTATGCACAGCCTGCCCTAAGAATAGCTACCTCATTTGCATTCTCTAGCCTAGAGGAAAAAAAGGGAAGGGAGGAGGGGCAGGGAGAGAAGAGGGGAAGAACAGGTGAAGACTGTAAATGGAGAATGGAATAAGGAAGAGATGAAGGAGACAGATGTTGGGGACGAATGAAAAGGGAGACTTTGAGGGAGTTACTTAACCTCATATTTCAAATTTCTAACAATAAAAAAGACACCAGGATGGAAGAGACAGAAGATATATGAAGGGAATGTGGGAGAGAGGAGTTAGCCTACAGCATCAGGCTCTGACTCCTTGAACTCCCTTTCTGGCTGGGACCTGGAATGTGGTCTAATTATACTTTCTTCTCTACTTAAGCTCAGTGTCTCTTCCTCAGCTTCCTGTGATAAAGTTTGGGGTCTTCCTTGCATCATTTGGCAGGGCGTTTTTATCTGTTTGTCTGCTACAGAAATTCTCAGGAACTACTAGTGACAGAAAGTGGAGCTAATTGAGTTACAGCGAAAGACATGGTTGAGCATTTTTCTGGGGCCTTTTCTGAGTGAGTCTCACTTTTCTCAGCTGTGATTCATTAAAGAATCTAGCCTTTGAAACTACCAGTCTATTTTCCTATATTTTATTTTTAAAATTCACACTATGGTAGGCTATCTGGCTAACTGTAGAAACACATTTGGTGGTATTGGAGTAAACCAATGTCGACTTAATGGGGTTTTACTATAATCAATTTCTTTTCTATTCCACACTGTGTTTACTTATCAAGGAAGGATGTCTAGAATGCTTGTTTCTTTTATAAAAGCCATTCCATGTAATAAATTAGACAATTTTCCATTTGGCTATTTGAACAGTCCAGGAGAATTGCATTCACCATGAAGCATCATTGCCTATCAGTATATTATTTCTGTAAACCATCTCTCCCCAAATAACTGATGGTCAGGTGAAAATTGAAAGAAGTACCTGGAAGGCCCTGTGTTGGTTTCAACTCATAAGGGAGAAGATTATAAACCATCCTTTATGTATCCTCTATTATAAAACAAGATTAGAAGAGATGGAAATTCTTGGAATATGAAGGAGGACAATTATTTCTAAATTTTGCGTAACAAAATCCTCTCTTTTTAAAACAAATTGTTATGTCTTCCATTTTCAGAAAATTTTATTCATTTTCTTCAAATGCAATTTAAAATTTTATTACAATTTTGTAACAATGCACAAACCCTACACACACAAATAAAATAACAGATAGAGTAAATAAAGTACAGATAGCATTTTCTGACACAGGATCATAGGTTTAGAAATGGAAGGGACTTTCAGGGTTACTGAGTTTATATGCCTCATTTGCTATTAAGAAAAGTGAGGGGGCAGAGACAAGATGGTGGCGAAGAAGCAGCAAAGTTTTGCAGCTCCCACATAGCCACCTTAAATACTGATAAAATATGACTCTAAACAAATTTTAGAGCTCCAAAACTCACAAAAACACAGAAAACACATCTCTGGCTGAAGGCAGCTCAGAAGGCTGGGAGCCAGGGCCAGCCCAGCCCAAAACCACGGCCTGGCCCCAGGGCAGTTGGGAGAAGCTGCAGCTGGAGTCTATAATAGAGTGGATTTGTGGCACGTGGCACAATCTCTACATTTATCAAGACAGAAGAAATAAGGCTAAGGGAAAGGTCAGTGGAATTCAAGCTAAATTTTGGGGGAAAAAAAGCAGTCCAGCA
>CM053598.1:31211787-31236574 GCA_028646575.1 Pseudocheirus occidentalis | reverse complement strand
GGAGCTCTTAGCGGGATGCTGCAGCTTCCCCCCCCCCCAGCTTTGGCTCACTGAAAGCCCACCCCAGGACCACCACTCAAGACCACGATCCAGATCCAGGCCGCTCAATGCAAGAGCCCTTGGCCTCGACGGATCGCATCAGCCCCCCTGCTATCTGCAGGCCGAGGTCTCTGAAGTAGCCCAGTGGAAGCCGCTGTAGCTCTCAGCCATTTGTGCTGCTACAGCCACCTCCCGCTGCCCCCTTGCCCTGGGAGCAGTTTGGCCAGACCCACTCTTCTCCTCCCCAGTTAGGAAAATCCACTGACCTTTCTCTTAGCCTTTTTTTCCTTCTGGCCTGATAAATGTGGTAACTCTGCCTCCAGTGCAACCGATCTGCTCTCCTATAGTCGTGGCTCCCTGTCCGATGCTCCAGGGCCTGAGCTGGACAGGTTTCTGCTGTGGCTCCCAGACTGCTGCGAAGAGCCCTGCCTGCTGTGCTGCCTGTAGCAAAAGATGTGCTTTCTGTCTTGTGGAGAGTTTTGGAGCTTGAAAATCTGTTTAGAGTCCCATTTTATGAGTTTTTTTAGCATGTTTGTGTGGGAGCTGTGGTGCTTTGCTGCTTCTACGCTGCCATCTTGGCTCTGCCCCTGAGTTAGTCTATTTTTAAGGTATTATTTTCTTCAGTCAGGTTGTTGACTCTCTTTTCATGTTTTTCTAGCATCATTCTTGTTTCTATTCCTAATTTTTCCTCCACTTATTTGGTTTTCAAAATCCTTCTTAAACTCCTCCATGGCCTGTGACCAGTTTACATTTCTCTTGGAAGCTTTTGGTGTGGGAGTTCTGGCTGTGTTGTCTTCCTCCTGATCCATTCTTTGATCCTTTTTGTCCCCCCCCACCAAAGGAATCTAAAGTTGGTTTGCTGTGTTTACTTTCCTTCCTTTGCCTTCTCATATTACCAGTCAATTATTTGACTTTTTAGCTCTGTGGAATTCTGCTTCAAGAGGGAAGAGCTTAATTCCAAATCACTGGAGTTTTTGCAGCAATCAGAGCTATTAGGAGGCTGCTGTCTCTGCAGCCCCCACCAGCTTTGGCTCATTGGTCACATACCTCAGGATCACCACCCAAGACCATGATCCCAACAAGTTATGGTTAAGGCAAGGTTAAGGCATGTTAAGGCAAGAGCATTTAAACTCTGAATGATTGCTTGGCCCTGCTGCAATCTGCAGGAAGGAGAGCTCTGAAGCTGCCATGTGGAAGGGGAAGCAGGGCTGCCACTTCTGCTGCTTTCTTGTCCTGGGGGCAGATAGCCAGACCTGCTTTTCTCCCCCAAATTTAGCTGAGTTCCACTGACCTTTTACTTTTCTTGGTTCTTATGGGTTGATAATTCTGGAAACTTCCACAGCTGCTGGTGATCTTGTCTCCCTAATGTTCCAGCCATGGCACATCCTGGCTGCCCTGGGGCTGACTAGTCTTGGCTCCCAGTGCACTGTGATGAGCCCTTCCCATCTGCCTGCTGGGCTGCCTTTAGTAGTAACTTTGTTTCTCTGTCCTTTTCTGGGTTCTGGAGCTCTAAACTTTGTTCAGAGTCATATTTCAAAGGTATTTGAGGTGATTATGGGGTGGGGGGAGCTCATGGGGTTCTCCTGCTTCTACCTATCCACTTTTATTGTGTTATTTAAATTTAGTACCAAGAAGGATTGGACTAATATGCAGGACTTTCAGTAGTAAATCAATATACCTATCTTCCCATGGACACTCCATCTTGGATTCTTTCCATTTTGGTAGACCTTGCTGACAATATTCAGTCTATGGAGTAGAACCCCTGAGTTGTTTTAATTTTCATTTCTCTTATCATTAATCATTCAAGGCATACTTTCATATGGTTATTCTTAGCTTGTTATTTTAAATAAAAACATTTTACTTACACCCTTTTGTGTCATCACATTTTCCAAGGATGTAACTAGTTCTTACTTCTCTAAAGAGATGAAGGCCAGGCTTTAGTTACAGTCTCATAAAAAGAGACCCTTCTTCAATTCTGTGCCCTTAAAGGCCGCACAGAAATAAGATTCCATGAGCTCTGATGTGGGCATAAACTTCAATTTATAATCACGTAGAGCAGGGACATGAAATAGAGATCTGGCAGTATCAGAAAATATCCCCATAGCCTCAATTATGTGATCATAGAACCAAAAGATCATATATCTGGAGATGGAAGGGAATGAGTTCAGAAGTTATTTATCCTAATAGCCTCATTTTACAGATGAGGTAAACTGTGGTGGATAAAAGAAAATTTACTTTCCCAAGGTCTCAAAGGCAATAGCTTAAAAAAGGACAATCTCTAGATTCAGTCATCTGAATCAAAAAAGTGTCTTTTTCACTATACCATTGGTAGAAATCCACTTCTGTACATGAGGCATTAATATCACATCCAAAAACCTGATGGCTTTTTTGTGCTGTTATCTGACCTGAAAAACACGTAGTGCTTTTAGGTTTTCAAAGAAATTTATACGTACTTTCTCCTCTCAACTCCCTTGGTGTGTAGGTCATTCAGTTGTTATAAGTGTCTCCTTTTTATAGATGAGGAAACTGAGGCTCATTGGTTAACCAGCTAGTAAAGGTCAGTTGGTACTAGGACCCATGCATGTGCTCCAAAGACAAAGTTCCAAAGACTCAACTCTATGACTTCCAGACTTTTCCAGTCTCACTGACCTTGCCTACTCTTCTCCATCCTCAACGTTCCTTCTTATAACTTAGAAAAAGAAAAGAATGAAACAGCAACAAAAAAGAAAAGCCATATTCAATCAAGGGCATTCTTACTGTTGGGGTTTGGGGGTGCCATAAAGTCAGTAAACTCATTACAGTATTCCTTTGCTGGATAGGTGGTCTTGTTGGAGCTTGAGAAATCCAATCACAGCTAGAATGAATTCTTAACTTAATATTTATTGAGTGAACCAAGATAGAACCCTACATTTTCCTTGACGTCTCCATTTATCTGAGAAGAAGGTTTCTTCATCTTCTTTCAGTCTCTTGTCAAAATTAAACTTCATCACTTCTGCAGTCATGCTTTACCCTTTTATTTCTCCCAGGCCCTGTAAATTTTTTTTAAGTCACTACAAAGCCTAATCTATAATTTAGATTCTCCCTTCCTGCCCATAATTTATTTTATTAAAAACAATTAAAATAATGACAGGGTATCAGAGCTCAATGGTCCTTAAGGATCATATTACAGATAAAGAAACTGAGCTATGGAAGGAAGAAGTAATATGATTAGAATCACAGATACTAAATGGGAGAAACAAGATTCAAATGCATGTCTTTGGGCTTCAAGCTCAGCCTTCAATCTACTATATAGAACTTTGATATTGACAATCCTGTCTATCCTCACATATTAGAGTGGTTCAAATAGAAATAACATAAATGCTCATTTGACTTTGTCTTATGTTTCTTCAGTAGGACATAGAGTTTGGAGCATCCACAGGACTGGGATAATATGTAACAACAGATTCATAGAAGAAAATCAAAACAGAAATAAAGTCAGTGCTTATTGGGTAGCTAAATAAATGAAGGTATATGAAGGCAATGGTACATTATTGCAAAAGGAAGAAGTGATGAATATGAGGAATTCAGAAAAAAAACATGGTAATATGAACCATTCAAAAGCAAAGTGGTCAGAATAAGGAGAACAATATTCATATTAATTATAATCATGTGAATGAAAACAAAACAAAAAAGAATTGAGCTCTAAGTAATAGCAATGGTTGTTATTGGTTGTGGGAAACAATTAGGGAATTAGATGGGGATTAGGGGTCAAAATTTTTAATGCATTATCAGATATCTATCTATCTACCTACCTACCTATCTATCTATCTATCTATCTATCTATCTATCTATCTATCTATCTTAAGAGAGAGAGGGGAGCTAATATATGTACACATGCATACCTAGATATGAAGTGCTTACTCAGGAGGGCTAGGAATACATAGACAAGTAGGTGAGATATTCCCTGTCTTCATGGAATTTACATTCTACTTGGGAAACACAGGACATAAAGAGGAGCTAGAAAAGGAAGGAAATAATGGAATAGAAAAGAGGAGATCCACAGATAGACTTTGTACAAAGCTGGATAATTTTATCACTTACTGAATTAATTATGGGACAACTAGTTTCCCAAGTCATATCCTTACCCATCTCACCATGACGCTACCCTTTGGTGTCCAAATCATCAGTCATCCAGGGTAAATTCAATTGAATAGTTTGGGTGCACCTAACAAAATTCTTTCCCTTTTCCCAGAATAATTTAACTGGAGTTGAGTATTAAGCATTCTTGATGCATCCCATTCTTCCAATTCCTAAAAGAATATCAAACTTCAGTCTACCCTGAGACCTTCCATTTGCTGATCTTCTTTTTGTCTTTAAATGTTGAGGAAAGAAAACAAAAAGAATATGATGACAAGAGATATGTCATCACATCACCCAAGAGGGCTCATTCAGCCTTATACTTTACTCAATCCTAAACTGACCAAAGATTACACTTAGTTCATAAAAAGCAGATGACTTCCACATTTCCATTTTAATGTGATAGAAACTTCTGTTTCTCAAGGGGTTCCTTCCATGTCTCTTGTTAGAGTCACTCCTACTTTGTACTCCTCTGATTGGTGACCATGTTAATTGTATATATTCCTGATGTTTCAGTAAAATCAGAATCTTCTGTGGTGTTTTGAAAGAATTGAGCTAAAACTGAAATATTTCTTTTTTCCTTTAATAATATTTCATTTTTTCAAATTACATATAAAAATAGTTTTCATCATTCATTTTTGTAAAATGTTGAGGTCTCATATTTTTTCTTCCTTTATTTACCTCTACCCACCCCAAGACAGCAAGCAATCTGATATAAATTATCCATGTATATTCAAGTTATACATATTTCCACATTAGTCATGTTGTGAAAGAAGAATCAAAACAAAAGGGAAAACCATAAGAAAGATAAACATAATAAAAAAGTGAAATTAGTTTTCTTTGATCTACATTCAATCTCCATAGTACTTCCTTTGGATGTGATTAACATTTTCCTTCACAAGTCTTTTGGAATTATCTTGGATCATTGATTGCTGAGAAAAGCTAAGTCTATAATAGTTAATCATTGCACAGTGTTGCTATTTCTATGTATCATGGCCTCCTGGTCCTGTTCACTTACTCAGCATCAGTTCATTTAAGGAATTCCAGATTTTTCTGGAATCTGTCTTCTCTTCATTTCTTATAGCACAATGATATTCCATTACATCTATATACTACAACTTCTTCACTCTTCTCCAATTGATGGGCATCACCTCAATTTCCAAGTATTTGCCACCACAAAAAGAACTGTATAAATATCTTTTTGTACATGTGGGTACTTTTCCTTTTTATATGATCTCTCTGGGACACAGACCTAATAGTGGTATTGCTAAATCAAAGGGCATGCACCATTTGGTTGCCTTTTGGGCATACTTCCAAAGTGTTCTCTTCAATGGTTGGATAAGTTCACAATACCAGCAATGCATGAGTGTTCAATTTTTCCACATCTTTCTTGTCATGGGAATGGGAATCTGAAGATCTTTCCTGCCCCTTGGCCCCTTGATAGGCATGGGTGAATTTGAGAACCTTACAAGATTTGAAAATATATTCTGCCTCCTAATAGGCTGAATGTGGTCACATGGAGCCTCTGTAGGAGACTTGTTCTTCAGGAATGCCCAAACCTTGTTACTTTGTGATTGGGCAGGGGGTCAAGAGGGTTGTGACATTCTTTGACCCAGGAGAAGGCTATATATACCCTACTGTGAGGTTTTTCTTTGGACCTCACTTTGGGAAGAGTTCTTTGATTTGGCGAGATGACACTCTGGGCCCCTAGCTTTGAAAACCCAAATGTTGGTGCTTCCCTCTCTGGTAACTAAGTAGGCATGGATATAATGGTCAGACAGCTGGAAGCCCTGTCTGCTTAGTTGTATTATTTTCTGTTGTAACTTCTGTTTTTAATTCTCTGAAGTTCAGGGTGCTGACTTTTCCCCCTGAACTAGTAAATGACATATGTATGATAAAGTAAGAATGTTAACCCATTTTGAGTTACTTTCCTTCAGAAAAGGAGATATAAGAACCTGTGCCAGCAGCCATCCTTGGTATGCTAAGGTGCTTGCTGAAGCATTCTCCAACATTTATCATTTTCCTTTTTTGTCATGTTAGCCAATCTGATTAGTTGTTAGGTAGTACTTTAGAGTTGCTTTAATTTGTGTTTCTCTAATTAATATTGAATTACTGCATTTTTTCATATTACTATAGAAAGCTTCAATTTCTTCCTCTAGAATCTTCCTGTTCACATCCTTTGACCATTTATCAATTGAATAATGACTTGTATAATTATTGATTTCACTCAGTTCTCCATCTATTTTAGAAAAAATGCCTTTATCAGAGACACTGGCTGTAAAAATTGTTTCCCAACTTTCTGCTTCCCTTCTAATCTTGCTTGCATTGACATAGTTTGTGCAAACCATTTTTAATTTAATGTAAAAGAAATTATCCATTTTGCATTTTACAATGTTTTCTATCTCTTGTTTGCTCATAAATTCTTCTCCATAGATCTGACAGGTAAACCATTCCTTGCTCTACTAATTTGCTTATGGTATCATCCTTTATGTCTAAATCATGTACCCATTTTGACTGTATCTTTGTATACAGTGTAGGATGTTGATTTATGACTAAAATTTCTGCCATACTGTTTTCCAGTTTTCTCGACATTTCTTGTCAAATAGTAAGTTCTTGCCCCAGACGCTGGAGTCTTTGGGTTTATCAAACAGTAGATTAATATTTCATTTACTATTATGTTTTACATACCTAATCCTCACACTTATTGACCACTCTATTTATTAGCCAGGACCAAATAGTTTTGATGATTTCCACTTTATAATATATTTTTAGATCTGGCATGGATAGGTCACCTTCCTTTGCATTTTTTCATTAATTCCCTTGATATTCTGGACATTTTATTCTTCCAGATGAATTTTATAATTTTTTTCTACATATATACAATGGTTTTGCTAGTTTGATTGATATGGCACTGAATAAGTGAATTAATCTAGGTAGCATTGTCATTTTTATTATATTAACTGGATCCAAGTGTTGTGTACTTGTATTCTTGTAGTTCTTGGGTTTGTCTTGGCAAGCAGACTGCCACATATTTCATATTTTCTGCAGTTATTTTAAATGGAATTTTTCTTTCTCTTTCTTGCTGCTGGATTTTGTTGTTAATATATAGAAATGCTGATGATTCATGTAGATTTATTTTATATTCTACCATTTTGCTGAAGTTGTTGTTTCAAGTAGTTTTTTTACTTGATTTTCTAGGATTGCCTAAGTATATCATCCATAAAGTATGATAGTTTTCTTTCATCATTGCCTATTTCAATTCTTTCAATCTCTTTTTCTTCCTCTTATTGCTAAAGCTAATAATATCACAACATTGAATAATAGTGGTGATAATGGGCAGCCTAATATCTCCTTTGATTTTTCCAAATTTTTAATTTAGTATTTAATTGGGGATTTTTTATTTATTCTTTTTCTATCTTTTTGAGTCACATGCCCAACCAATTAATTGATCTCCTCTTTCACTATTTTATTCATGTAAGCATATAGAGGTAAAAAATCTTAAGAACTGCTTTGGCTACATTTCATATGTTTTGCTGCATTGTCTCATTGTTATTCTTGTTCTTGAAATTATTGATTGTTTCTATGATTTTTTATTTGATCCGCTCATTCTTTACAATTAGACTATTTACTTTCCAATTAGTTTTTAGTCTATCTTCTGATGACCCTTTATTATACTTAATTTGTATTGCATCATGATCTAAAAAGGATGCATTTAAACTTTTTGCCTATCTGATTTTGATTGTGAGTTTTTTAATGTGCTAATACATGGCCAATTTTTGTGTAGGTTCCATATAACACTGAGAGAATGGCTTAATACTTTCCATCCCCATTCAATTTTCTCCAAATGTCTATCACATCTAACTTTTCTAACATTCCATTCACCTCCTTAACTTTTTTTTTTGTTAGATTTTTCTAGTTCTGGGAGGGAGAGTTTTAGGTCTCCCACTAGTATTGTGTTGCTGTCTATTTCTTCTGTAACTCACTTATCCATCTCCTATAAGAATCCAGTTGCCATACCACTTGGTGCATATATATTCAGTATATCTCTCTACTTCAAATGAGTTTCTTGTAAACAACACATGGTAGGATTCTGGTTTTTGATTCACTCTGCTATCAACTTCCATTTCATAGGAGAGTTCAGACCATTCACATTCATAGTTATGCTTAGCAATTGTGTATTTCCTTTCACCCAGTTCATACTTTTCTCTCTCCATTCACCCTGTCATTCCTGACAAAAATTTTAAATCTGAGTACCACCTCCATAAATTTCTTTTCCTTCCTATCAGTCCTCCCTTCTTCCCCTTTTACCTCCTATTTTTGCCATCCCTTGTATCCTCTCTTTTATCTACCACTTTTTCCCTTTTCTTTCCCCTTTCCTCTCCTACTTCTCTACAGGGTAGGATAAATGTCTATACCCAGATAAGTGTGTATGTTATTCCCTCTTTGAACCAAATCTGATGAGTAACCACATTACAGAACAGCAGCCAAGGCCCCTCAGCAATGCTCACTCTCTTCCCTTCTTTCCCTTTCCTTTAATACAATTTTAGCCCCTCTTCATGTGATGCAATTTATCCTATTCTTTGTCTTCCTTTCCACTTCTCCCAGTATAATTCTTTTTTTAACTCCTTATTTTTTATTTCATCAGAGCAAAGTCAAATTACACCTATACCCTGTCTACAAATCCTTTTTTTCTAACTTCCATCAAGAGTTATCATATTCCTGAAGGAGCAAAATGTTTAAATCTTATTGAATAAGACATTTTTTCCTGTTTACTTTTTTTATTCTTTTCTTGAGTCTTGTATTTGAAGACCAGATTTTCTCTTTAATTCTGTTGTTTTCATCAGAAAAGTTTGAAATCCTCTATTTCATTGAATATTCATTTTATCCCCTCAAAGATTATACTCAATTTTGCTGGGTAGTTGATTCTTTGTTGCAACCCAAGCTCCTTTGTATTCCAGAATATCATATTCCAAGTCCTCCAATCCTTTAATATAGAAGCTCCTAAGTCCTGTGTAATCCTAACTATGGCTCCTTGCTATTTGTTTCTTTCTGGCTGCTTGCAATATTTTCTCCTTGACCTGACAATTCTGGAATTTGGCTAGAGCATTCCTAAGAGTTTTCATTTTGGGATTTCTTTCAGGAGTTGATCAGCGGATTCTTTCAATGACTATTTTATTCTCTGGTTCTAGGACCTCAGGGCAGTTTTACTTCATAATTTCTTGAAACATGTTCTTGGTGTCGTTAGGTAGCTCAGTGAATAGAGCATTGGCCCTGGAATCTGGAGCATCTGAGTTCAAATCCAGCCTCAGACACTTAACACTTACTAGCCATGTGACCTTGGGCAAGTCATTTAATCCCTATTACTCTACTATCCCCCCTCCAAAAAGAAGCAAAAAAAAAAAAAGCAAAATGCTTTCAAGGCCCTTTTTTTTTTATCATGACCTTCAGTTAGTACAATTTTCTTGAATCTATTTTCAAGGTCAATTGTTTTTGCCAATGAAATATTTTATGTTTTCTTCTATTTTTCATTTAAAAATTTTTTTGACTAATTCTTGATGTTTCATAGAATCATTAGTTTCCACTTGCCCAAACCTCATTTTTAAGGAATTATTTTCTTTAGTTAGCTTTGGTACCTTCTTTTCCATTTCAACAATTTTACTTTTAAAGTCAGTGTTTTTTCCTCAATTTTTCCCTCTTTTGGCCAATTCTATTTTTTAGAGAGTTGTTTTCTTTAGTCAGTTTTTGTGTTTTTTCTCCAAGCTGTTGACTCTTTTTCCATAATTCTCCTGTATAACTCTCATTTATTTTCCCAATTTTTCTTCCCTCTCCTACATGATTTTTAAGTTCCTTCTAAAGCTTTTCCAACAGGACTTTTTGGACTTAAGGTCAATCCATATTTTCCTTTGAGGCTTCACATGCATACGCATGTTGACATCATTGTCTTCTTCTGAGTTTGTGTTTTGATATTCCCTGTTGTCAGAGTAGCTTTTTATGGTCAGTACTCTTTTCCATTTCTTACTCAGTTTTAGCCTCTTTTGTGACTTTTAGGAGTTCTGCTCCTAGGGCACAGGGAGCATTATGCTAAGCTTCTTATGTTGAGGGCTAGGGGCCATGGTCACTGGATTTCCATGCTAGGGCTTCTGGTGCTTGCAGTTTGCCCACTTCACTGGAGTGGCTTGGCCCAGTTGTGCCTCTTTTGCCGGGCTTCCAAGGTTCTCAATTTTCCTTTTACGCTGGAGCTGGAGTCCTCACAGCTGGCCTGCTTAGACAGGACAGAGGGGCTTTGGTTGCTGATCTGTTCTGTGGCTAAGAGCCTCCCATTGGCTTGTCCAGACACCATCTGTTCTGTATTGTGCTTCCTTTTACCCAAGTGAGACAGATCTTACCTGAAATCCTTCTAAATTATCTTAAGCTGCAAAATTGTTTTACTCCATCTTTTTGCACATTATGCCACTACAGACTCTATTTAGAGACTTGATTTAACATTGTTTGTGAGGGAAACTTGGGACTGCTCAGTCAACTTCCTGGCTTCTTTCTTCTTTCTTTCTTCAATTATTCTAAATTTTCTACATTTTTTTTGGGAGGGAGGAAGGCGAGGCAATTTAGGTCAAGTGACTTGCCCAAGGTCACATAGCTAGTAATTATGTCAAGTGACTGAGGCCAAATTTAAACTCAGGTCCTCCTGATTCCAGGGTCCATGCTCTATTCACTGTACTACCTAGCTGCCCCCTCCCCCAACTTCTTTCTTGAGATAATATTTGTAAAGCAAATTGCACAGTGCCTGGCATATGTTAGGGGCTACATGGATTTTTCTTCTCTTCTCTTTCTTTCGTCTTTTGGTATATTTATCTCACAAAACAGTGGCAGTTTGACATGGTGCATAGTTATCTGGCCTTTAACCAGGAAGAGCTGGACTCAGGGCCTGCTTTTGGTACATCCTCCATATGTGACCATAGACAAATTTCTGGTGAAATTAATTCCTGGTGAAAAAAATTTCCTATGCCAAGGAAATCACAGGTCAATTTGAGATGGCTAAAGATATGACTTGGGAAACTACTTAGCCCATATTATTGTCAGTAAGCAATAAAAATACCTATTTTTATACAAAGTTTTTCATGGAATTTAATGTATCTCCATATGCATGTATATCTGAAGACCCAAAACTTGAAATTAAAGGGCAAGTTTTATGCAGAGGAAATTCACAAAATCAGAGTTTATAGGTGGGAGAATATTTAGACATAAAAACCACTCTACACCTCTTAAGCAGTTGAAGAAACTATGGCCTTGTAGAGGAAAGTAACTTCCCTAGGGTAAATACCAGGGTTGAGATTTGAATCTGTGTCCTCACATAGTTTATGCATTTGTCCTATGCCATACAATTTTTGGCCCAGCAAATTATACTTTGCAAACAATAGCAAAAACACATTCTTTTATTATTTTTGGAAAATGATTTTACTCTGGAAATAAAAAAGATAAAGTTTCTATTAAAAGTAAATGATTTTAAGGGGCGGCTAGGTGGGGCAGTGAGTAGAGCACCGGCCCTGGAGTCAGGAGTACCTGAGTTCAAATCCGGCCTCAGACACTTAACACAAAAACTAGCCATGTGACCTTGGGCAAGTCACTTAACCCCAACTGCCCTCCAAAAAGCAAAAAACAAAAAAAAAGTAAATGATTTAATGTGTGCATTTACTTATTTATGTGTTTATTTACTTATGTATTTACTAATTTATGAATGCATTTATTTATTTGTTTGTTTTTTAATTTGTTTATTTATTTACATTCCTTGGAGACAAATCAGCAATGTCTTTCCATGGAATCCATGCCCAAAGGACTTCATTTTTAAAAATCCATGAGCTTGGTTGCTAATCTGGCCTCTCTTTTAAAGCTAATTTGCTTCAACTTCTTCCCCTATGCTGATTAAGATCATGTGTCTTCTGAGTAGCACTGGGAGCATATTACTTTTCTATTGCCCATTATTAGCTAGCCCAGTTCAAAGTTGCCCAGTTCTGTGAGCCAGAAGTATGGCTGATTGTGAAAAGATTGCTTAAGAAGGTGTGACTGGAGCCCCACTCATTTTGGTTCATCTTAAATGTAATTCATCTTCCAACACTATGTTGATCAAGGTCTGTCTTCTTTGTTTATGATCTTTTGGCATTTATTAGCATGTAAATGAAGCTTCAAGCTGAGCTCCAGGTTTTCTCTGGTGATCTATATAAGTGCTGTGTTCGTTCAGTTCTCCTAAACTTATAAAAGATCAGGTTTGTTCAGACCAGGGGGACCATCTGTGCCTGAGAAACCAGCTGCCACCCTCAGAATTGTAGCTAGTGGAGTTTGGGCTGAGTTTCAGCATGTCAGATCTCATTCCTCCCTCCCTCCCCACGCTGACTCTTACTATGTATTAGATTACATCTCCTTATACCTTCTTCCTATGTCCCAGATGGAACTACCATAAAACAACAAAGGTTTCTCTGCACTGTGTTAACATCCAGGGGCACACTTCTTTGTAACATTGACTGCCCTCTGTTGATAATGTCCCATGTATCTTATATGTAGCTTGTTTGGAGATAGTTGTTGCATGTTAGCTAATCCTTAGCCTGTGAGCTCCTTCAGAGCGGGGATTGTCTTTTGCATTGGGGTATCCCATTTGCAGTATCCCTTTCCCCAGAACTTAGAGCAGTGCCTAGCACAAAGTATGTGTTTACTAAATGTTCATTGACTAGCTGATTGACTACATTGGTTTGACCATCCCTATTTCTTCACCATTCCATGGGGCACCTCTTCAGCAGATTCCTTCCTTGTCAAAATCATGTGCTGGAGACTATGTTCCCTCAACATTACATCTCTAAATGTTACCTTATTCCCTCTCTTCCTCATTTGGGCAGTTGGTGTTCAGAGTTTTAACTGTGTCACAGAAGCACAAATTGGACTCCTTGGAAGCATGGTAGGTCTCCTTTTCTCTCACAACTGTACCTGTAGTGGACTGGCCTCCAACAAAGGCCCTGGCATGGAAATCCAGTGACCATGGTCCCTAGTCCTCAACATAAGAAGCTTAGGATAGCCCACTCCAATGAGTTGGTTCAGAAAACAGAAATTCATAGTATCATCTGTATTAGATGGTCAATCATACTTTCAGTATTCACTTAGGAAGAGAAGACTAAACCCTATAATGGAACATCACATTCTAGGTCTCGTACAATGAATTTTACAGTTGAGAGGTTCTTCAGGAGTTATTGGGTATAATCTAGATCTACTAAATTCTCAAAGAGTAGTCATCCACCTTACACTGAAGATCTGTCAAGATGTGGAATTCATTACTTCCCAGTCAGCTTGTTCCACTTTTTGGATCAATATAACAGTAAACAAAATGTTTTGTCAACATGGACTCTCCTACCTATAGGGCTTCCACCTCTTATATGTAGTTCTATTCTCTGGAGTCAAGAAAAAATGTCTAATATCTCTCTATTTTGACTCTATATCTGTGATCTTACAATATTATGTGAAAGTCTTTCAAACACTTAAATAAAGTATTAAATTCCCTTTTAACTCTTCTCTTTTTCAGGCTAACCAGACCCAGTTCCTTCAATTTTTCTTGATATGGCACAGCTTTGAGTCCCCTCACCATCTATATCACACTCTTTCCAATACATTCCAACTTTTCAATAATAATTTTTTTTGTTAAGTCCCAGAACAGTGACTTAACAATGAACAGTGCTGGCTTTCTGGACTTTTTCTTTCTTTTTTTCATTTATTTTCATTTTAAATTAACTGTTATTTATTTTTAGTTTACATCATTGATTTCCACAAGATTTTGAGTTAAAAATTTTCTCCCCAACTTTTCCCTACCTACCCCCACAATATAGTGATCACACTATATACCCCCTCCCTAATCTGCTCTCTCCTATATCCTCCCCATCACCTCTCTGACTTTTTGGTAGAGCAAGATGAATCTCCCCATCCCAGCACCTATATATCTTATTTCCCAGTTGGTGTAAATAATTAATAATAATAATGATGATGATAATAATAATAATAATAATTCTCTATATACATATTTTTAACATATGATTTTGGAAATTTAAATTCTATATTCTTTCCCTTCCTCCCTTATCACCCACCCCCACTGGGAAGACAAGCAATTCAATACAGGCCATAAAAGTGTAGTTATGCAGAACATCTCCACAATGGACATATTGCATTACATTGATGATATTTCCCTCTTTCCTATTCCATAATTCCCTCGATCTATTCTCTGCTTCATTCCTGTCCTTTTACAGTAGTGTGTGCTTCTAAATACCTTCCCCCTTAACCTGCCCTCCCCTTTATCCTCCCCCTTCTCTTCCCTTTATCCCCTACTCTCCTGCAGGGCAAGACACCCATTTTAGAGTGTATGTCATTCCCTCCCTAAGCCAAATTCAATGAAAGTAAGGTTAACCCATTCCCTTTTTATCTTCCTGTTCTTCCTCTCCAATGTAAGTTATCCATTTCCACTTCTATATGAAATGATTGACCCCATTCTGTCTCTCCCTGTCTCCCCTGATTCTATTCCTCTCCCACCACATAATTTCACCTTTTAAAATATCATCCCTTCCTATTCAGTTGATCCTGTGCCCTCTGTCTATGTACACATATATGCACACACTCCCATATGCATTCATATGCATACATGTGCATGTATTTATACATATGGGACTATACATATACATACATATACACATGTATGTGTGTGCACATACACATTTATATTCCCTTCACCTATCCTTATACCGAGGAAAGTTAAATAAATTACAATTCTCATTTTCCCATGTTGGCATGTAAATAGCTCAACTTTGATAAGTTCCTTATGATTGCTTTTCCATGTTTATCTTCTCATGCTTCTTGTGTTTGTCAAATTTTCTATTCAGTTCTGTTTTTTTCCTCAAGAATGCTTGAAAATCCTCATCCTCATTGAATGACCATATTTTCCCCTGCAACATAATAGTCAATTTGCTGCATAAGTGATTCTTTGTTTTAATCCTAGCTTCCCTGATCTCCATAATATCATATTCCAGGCCCTTTGATCTCTTAATATAGAAGCTTTTAGATCCTAGGTTATCTTGATTGTATTTCCACAGTGTTCAAATGGTTTCATTTTGGCAGCTTGTAATATTTTCTCCTTGATCTGGGAACTCCAGAACCTGACTATAACATTCCTAGGAATTTTCTTTTTGATATCTTTCTCAAGAGGTGATTGATGAATTCTTTCAAGTTCTATTTTGCCTCCTGGTTCTAAAATATCAAGGCAATTTTCCTTGAAAATTTTTTGAAGGATGCTTTCTAGGTTTTTTTTTTTGATCATGGTTTTCAGGTAGTCCAATAATTTTTAAATTGTCTCTCCTGGATCTGTTTTCTAGGTCAGTGGCTTTTCTGATGAGATATTTCACATTGGCTTCTATTTTTCATTTGTTTGGATCTCTTTAATAAGATCCTGATTTCTGATAAAGTCATTTGCTTCCATTTCGTTCACTCTTATTCTGAAGGAATTATTCTCTTCAGCAAGCTGTTGAGATTCTTTTTCCATCTAGAAAATCTGACTTTTTAAGGCATTTCCTCTCCTCATTGGCTTTTTGGGACTCTTTTGACATTTGAGTTAGTCTATTTTTAAGGTGTTATTTTCTTCAGTCAGGTTGTTGACTCTCTTATCATGATTTTCTTGCATCATTCTCATTTCTCTCCCCACTTTTCCCTCCACTTCTCTTATTTGGTTTTCAAAATCCTCCTTAAGCTCCTTGATGGCTTGTAACCAGTCTACATTTTTCTTAGAAGCTTTTGGTGTGGCATTTCTGACTGTGTTATCTTCTTCCCATTCCATACTTTGATTCTTTTTGTCCCCCTAAAAGGAATCTAAGGGTGGATTGCTGAACTTTCTTTGCTTCCTTTGCCTGCTCTCATTGCCAGTAAGTTACTTGACTTTTGGGCTCAGTAGAACTCTGCTTTCAGAGGGGAGAGCTCTGTACCAAATTGCTGTTGGTTTTGCAGCTGCCAGAGCTATTAGGACGCTATCTCTACAGCCCATACCAGCTTTAGCTCACTGGTCATGCATCTCAGGATCACAACCCAATACTGCAATCCCAACCCAGGTAGCTTAAGGCAAGAGCACTTAGCCTCTCAATAATTGCTTTCCCCCCCTACCCTCCTGCAATCTGCAGGCTGATAGCTTCTGAAGAAGGCACGTGGAGGTGGCTTCAGGGCTGTGCCTTCAAACTACTTCTAGCTCTGGAGGCAGGGGCCAGATCCTCTCCCTCAAATTTAGCTGTTTTCCACTGGCCTTTTCCCTTTGTTCTTGGTTCTTATGGGTTGGTAAGTCTAAAAACCACCACAGCTGCCAGTGATCCATGTTCCTGAAAGCTCCAGCTGTGGCTTCTTCTGGATACCCTGGGGCTAAAACCACATGGGACTGGGCTCTGTTCCCAGCATGCTGCTATGTGCTTTTCCATCTGTCTGCCAGGCTGCCTTCAGCAGGAGCCTTGTTTCTCTGACATTTTATGAGTTCTGGAGCTCTAAAATTTGTTTAGAGTTATATTTTCTAGGTATTTGAGGTAGTTATGGGGGGGGAGTTGTGGAGTTTTCCTACTCCTATGCCACTATCTTGACTCCACCAATATCTTGACTCTGCCCCTCAACTTTTATGTCAAGACCTTAAAAAATGTTCCAACTAGGAAAAAAATGCAATGTGACAATTATCTCCTTACTACTTTCTCATTCTTCCTGCTCCAGTGGTCAATTCCTTCCCTATATATGTTCTGTGTCTTTCCTCATATGTTTGTATTTATGGATGCATGCACACATTTATATATACTTCTGAAACAAATGTTTATTGAGTATGACCATATATTGTTTGTGCATGTATGTGTGTATATATATATATATATGTAGGTATGTGTGTGTGTATATATGGACATTGATTTAAACATATGCACATGTGTTATAGGTGCATTTATACATCAATATACATGGAAACACATGCATATGGGTGTATCTCTGTGTTCTTCCATATTCAATCATTTTCTTCAGAGAGTAGCCCATTTTTACTGACTCTCACTTTACATAGTGCAAACATGGCCAAAAGCCAACAATTAAAAATTCTACTCCAGAAATCCAAACATTCACTAGCAACACATTCTTAACCAGTTTTTATTTTGTATAGCCACCTTTCTCTTATGAATATTAACATCTAACTTTTAAATATAACTTTGAAGTTTGGAGAATACATTTATCATTGAATTTTTTTTTCAAGAATCCTGAGAAGTATATACTCTGTAGGTATTATTTGCCCCCCATGCCCATGGTATATTTGAGGAATCTGAGTCTCAGGCAATTTAAATGATTTGTCCAGTATAAAAATCCCTTGCTTTACCTTCTCCCTTCATTTACCCCCTGGATTTCCTTTATATATTGTCTTACCCTTTAGAACTTAAGCTCCTTAAGAGAAGGGACTTTTTTTTCTTTTTCTTTTGGTATCACCAATGCATGTCATCAAGTCTGACACATAGTAAGCACTTAATGAATGTTATTTGCTTGCATGTTTGCTCCTTCCTTCCTTCCTTCTTTCCTTCCTTCCATCCTTCCTTCCTTCCTTCCTTCATTCCTTCCTTCCTTCCTTCCATCTATCTATCTATCTATCTATCTGTCATCTATCTATCTGTCTATCTTTCTGTCTATCTATCTGTCTGTCTATCTATCATCTATCTATCTATCTGTCTATTCTTTCTTTCTTTCTTTCTTTCTTTCTTTCTTTCTTTCTTTCTTTCTTTCTTTCTTTCTTTCTTTCTTTCTTTCTATCTTACTGTCTATCTATTTACTATACCATGGTGCCTCTCATGATATACTCTGAACCTTAAATTGTCAAAGGAAATGAAAACAATATCTAGACCCTTAAGGCAGTGGTTCCAAGACTGTGATAAGAATGTCCCCAGGGGTTTTAAAAACTTGTGAAGGGATCATTGGGGATATTTAATAAATTGCTATATTGAAATTAATTGATCACTATTTTTTATTGTTCATGTGCATGTGAATTGCTAGGATTTATTTCCTTCCATATAAAATGGAAAGTCTAGGAAAGATAACTGAAAGCCTAGTGGTATGGTGATTGAAAAACAAAAGCAGTAATTCTATGCCCTAAGGTCTTCAGTTTGTGGCTCAGTAGTTCACAGTTGTGGTTTTAAAGAGAAAATTTTATGCATTGTAATTTTTAAAAAATTAACTTGAAGAAGTGATAAAATTATGGGAGATGGAGTATAGGCCCAATTGGAGTTCTGTCATGGGATTTCAGGGTAATGATAACCATAGGATGTGATGAGATTTCTAAGATGAAGAAGGGCAAAATGCCAGTGGGATGATACTACTAATAGAACTCCTTGAAGTAAAGTAGGTACATAAGGAATCATACCCTGTTACAGTGCAATCAGTGCCTGGTAAATTTCTTACACTCAAGACAAAGCCCTCATTGTCCTATCCTAGTTACTTTGTGTTCATTTGATACTTTAAAATATGTATTAAGAAATTACATGGTAGGTATATATTTTTCTCTGTTCCTCTTTACATTCCTTTTGCCTTTCCTCTAAGATGAAAGAACATGATTGAAAGCTCATGTATAAATTATCCTTAAGAGATACCTTTTCAACTCTAAGCATGAGGTAATATTGGGAATGTACATAACATGCTCAAATAAATCAAAGGAAAAGAAAATATAAGACTCTGATATATCTTTTCTCCATTAAATTGTCTCTTTTCCAGAATATTAAAAAGTAATTTATCAGAAAAAAGTATAGAACAAGCAATGGATAATCATTTTTAAAACACATACACAATTTTCCTATTGCAAACAGAGGCAAAGCATAAATGCTTCCTCTCCAGTATTATTTTACTTACAGAAGTACTGTAGCCCTTATATTGTTGCTATAGCAATAAGGCAAAAAAATAAAAATTAAAATGATAAACCATGGCAAACATAAAATAAAATATTCCTATTGGAAAGGAGGGCAGAGTCACCTCCCAGAAGTAGCAATAGTATCTAAGTAGCTGTGGTGAAGTAAATCTTCTTTTGTTAACTATTGGGAAAATATATTCTTCTTTGCAGAAGGCATAATGGATTACTTAGAAACTCTCAAAAATCACTGAAGACACTAATTAGTGCCTTTAACACAGCTCTGGTAAAGCAGTAAAATGTGAAATAAATCCATGAAATCATAAGTTTTTCTATATGACCCTTTCAAAATCAGGAGAAAATGATAAAAAGATATTCTACTGAAAATAACTACAAAATGAAACAGAAATATGTGTTAAATTATTTAAGTCACATTAAGGACTTTAACAAATGCTGATCCAAAGCACTTTTCACAATAATGATCAGCATAATTTACCATGTCAACGATAAAAAGAACAAAAATCACATGATTACATAGATACAGAAAAAAAAAACTTTTGAAAAAATAAAATACTTGTTTCAAAAAAATTAGAAAGCACAGGAATAAATAGAACTCTTCTTAAAACAATAAGTAGGCACTATCACACCCAGAAAAAGTATTATCTGAACTAGAAGCCTCTCCATAAGATCAATGTTGAATCAAGAATATCCATTATCACCATTATTTTTTTTTTTTAAGTATTTTCCAAAAATGCTGTACAGGAATGAGACAAGAGAAAAAAATAAAAGGGAGAAGCATAGGTAACAAGGAAAAAAAGCTGTCACTTCTTGCAGATAATATCATAGTATACTTAGAAAACTCTAGACGGTCAACTAGAAAAATAAAACCTAGTCAAAGCAATTAATAACTTTGGAAAAGTTGCAAGATATTAAATAAACCCACACAAATTAGCAGCATTTCTATATTTTGCCTACAAAACCAGCAAGACAAGATAGCAAGAAAAATCCCATTTCTAATAATGACAGATAGTATAAAATACTTGAATGTCTATTTGCCAACACACACACACACACACACACACACACACACACACACACACAAGAACTCTAGGAACATGATTACAAAACATTTCACACAAATAAGGAAATTTAAATAATTGGATAAAATTAATTACCCCTGGGTAGGATGAAGCTATATAAGAAAAATGACAATACTATCTAGATTGATTTACTTATTCAATGCTGTAGTAATCAACTTACCAAAGAATCACTTTAAAGAACTAGAAAAGATGATAAGATGATGTGTCTGGAGGGACAAAAGCTCAAGAATATCCATGAAAACAATGAACAAAAAATGTGAATGAAGGGGACTTAGAAGTACTAGATCTCAAGCTACATTTCAAAATAGTATTCATCAAAATAATTTTTTACTGTATAGGAAGTAATCAATGGAATAAATTAGGTATATACTATACAGAAGCAAATCAGCACAGTAACCTAGTGTTTGATAAACCCAAAGATCCCAACCCTTGAGGTGAAATCTGAATATTTGATACAAACTACTAGGAATACTGGAACACATTTGGCAGAAACTATACATAGACCAACATTTCATGTCATATAACAAGATAAGCTCAAAATAAATCCACAATTTAGACAGAAAGGATGATACTACAGAAAAATTATCAGTCATATCTATGGATAGAGGAAGATTCAATAAAAAAAAGAAATAGATTCAAGGGAGATAAAATTGATAATTCTGATTACATAAAATTAAAAAGGTCTTGCACAAGCAAAGCCAATGTAGCTGACATTAGAAAAAAAAACAAGAGAATAAGAGAAAATTTGCAGAAAGTTTCTCTGATTATAGTATAATTTTTTTTAACATACAGAGAACTGTGTTAAATACATCAATACAGGAGCCCTTCTCTGCTTTGTAAATGGTGAAAATGAGATGGGAATAGGCAGAGGAAGAAATCAAAGTTACTGATTCTAGTATAAAATGCTTTACATTTCTAATAGAGAAATTCAGATTAAAACAATTCTTAGGTACCACCTCAGATCCATAAGATTGGTTGAGATGATAGTAAAGGAAAATGATGAATGCTAGAGGATATTTGAGAAAATAGGTACACTAATCCACTGTTGGCATAATTATGAACTAGCCTGACCATTCTGGATAATAATTGGGAGCTCTGCCCAAAGGGATATAAAATACAATGTTTGATCTAGCAATGCCACTACTAGATCTATCCCCCAAAGAGATTTGCAAAAGTGGTAAAGGACCCAAATGTACAAAATATATTTATAGCAGTTCTTTTAAATCAGAAACTGAGAGAATGTCGATCAACTGGGAAATGACTAAACAAGTTATGATATATGAATGTGATAGAATACAATTGTACTTTAAGAAATGATGAAAGAGATGGTTTTAGAAAAACCTGGGAAGAGTTATATAGATTGATGCAAAGAGAACTGAATAACAGTATCAAAATGTTGTGAGAATAACCATCTGTGAAAGACTTAGCAACTATAATCAACATAATGATCCACCACAACTCTAAAGGATTCATAGTAGAAAGTGCTATCCACCTCTAGACTCTGAACTGATGGAGTACAGATTGAAGCACATTTTTCTTTTTCTTGCTTTTTTGCATATATATTATATTTTATGTAAATATATTTAGTTATTAAACATATTTTATTAAAACATATTTGATGTTTTAATACATAATATATTATAATATTTTACATACACACATTTAATGAGGGTTATGTTTTTTGCCTTCTCTCAAAGAGCAGGTAAGGAAAGAGAGAAAGACAAAGAAAGAGACAGAGAGAGAGACAGAGACAGAGAGACAGAGACAGAGACAGACAGAAAGGAAGAGAGAGAGAGAGAGAGAGAGGGAGAGAGAAAGAAATAAAGAAAGAAAGAAAGAAAGAAAGAAAGAAAGAAAGAAAGAAAGAAAGAAAGAGACAGAGAGACAGAAACAGAGACAGAGAATTTGGAACTGGAAACAAACATAAAAATTAAAAAATGAATTAAATAAAAATGACACTGAAATCGAAATAGCAAACTTGATTGACTATACTTATAGCTTTTGACAGGTGAAAGGCAGGTGGGGAGATAGTGAGGAAACACTAAAGACACTTACTTTCTTCTTCCTCCCGTCTTGATTCTAGGTATGACACTGTAATGCCAAGCAAAGGCAGCTTCCAAGGTTCAGATTACCAGCGTAGCAAACCCCATTTATTCAGCAAACATTGACAGAACAGGGAAAATCAAAATACAGTATAACTCATTCATTTCACAAATAAGTTCTTCATTCAGTCCAGGTACTACTCCACCCATAGAGGGTGCATTCATTTAGTCAAAGTCTCTTCTCAAATGGAGATCAGATTACTCCCCTTGAGGCAGTACATTCTTTTAGTCAGTCAAAGTCTCTTCTCAAAAGGAGAGAGTTCTTCTCAAATGGAGATCAGTTTCCAATCATAAATAAAGTACACTCAAAAAAGGCCAAAGGTTTCCCACCCCTGGACTCAAAGTAATTACAATACCATTCATTAACACCAAGCACTTTCACAAAAGGGAGCAGGAGAGCACAAAAGGCCATCCACCCTTAAGCCATAACAAGGTCAAGATAACATCTCTGCATGGAAAGGCAAGCTCCCAGAAATCCCAATTCCTGGGGAGACAGGGCTCAACAAAGCCACAACCAGTGTCCTCACCAAGTCACTCTTTGCCTGTAGAACAGTCCCAGAACCCCTGAAAGTATCAGCGAGGTCCCCTTCCAGGATTTCTGTGAACATACAACTAGAAAGTCCTTCTTCAGTGCTTCTGCACCAACATCCAGGTTCCAAGACCTCTACAACAGCAACACTGTCCACCATTAGGTGAATCTGGTAAAACAACATCAAAACAGACAGACAAAATACCAGCATCACAGCCATGCTTCCTCAGTTCTCAGCAGCTCCAGGTGGCAGTCCTCAAAAGTCCTGGGCAGCTCCAGTGGGCTCTCAACAGCAACTCGGGCTTCATGATGCTGGACACTGCTCTCCCAAAAGTACTTCTTCTTCTGGCCTTCCTTGGGCTTGAGCCTTCCTTTTCATTCATGGCTCCTCCCAGGTCAGCCCCCTCTTCATGTCAACAAGTCCATCCCACAAGAGGGATTCACAAGCTCTGGGTCTTAACACTCAACCCTAAAGCCAAGTCAATTCAGGGGCATCTCCAAATTATATTACCATTACAGACACGGGCTCTTTTCTGCATCTTTTTTTTTAACAGGACCAAATGACAAATAATCTCTTCACCATGCCCTGATGAAGAGTCAGGTCTCAGGGTGCTTTTGTTCCTCAGTCACTCAAGTGCCATATCACTTTGTCCTGGGTTAGCTTCTTCCTCCGTGTCCCTCTGGGTGAAGGAAGTCCTTTCCACCTTTGCCTTTGGTAAGTAGCATGATGCAGTGAAAAACAGGACCGTTTTGCCAGTCAAGTACCTGGGTTTGAATCCTGGCTATTCTTTTACTTTCTAAGTAATCTTGAGAAAGTTACTTGATCGTTTTAGTCCTCACTTTTTTAAATTTTATTTTATTTTTTAATATTACTTTTTTTATTTTCTTGTTTACATCATTCATTTCCATGAGATTTTGAGTTACAAATTTTCTCCCCATCTTTCCCTTACCCCCAACCCCAAAACAGCAATCCCACTGTAAAGTCCCTCTCCCAATTTGCTCTCTTGTATGCCTTCCTCCAAAGCTACTCTAACTCTCTGGTAGGGCACGGAGGGTCTCCCTACCCCAATCTCTGTACATCTTAATTCCCAGTTGCATGTAGTTAATAATAATAATAAATATGTATATGTATACACACACACATACACAAATATGTTTTGTTTTGTTTTTTAGCATTTGATTGTAGGACTTTAAATTCTAGATTCTTTCAGTTCCTCACTTGTCACCCACCACCACTGGAAGACAAGCAATTCAATACAGGCTGTACATGTATAATTATGCAGGACATCCCCACAGTGCACCTATTGTGACAGGCTGATTGTATGTCCCTCCTTTCTATCCTGCCCCCACTTTTGTTCTATTCTCTACTCTATCCCTGTCCCTTTAGTGAAGTGTGTGCTTTCAGCAACCCACCCCCAGACCCTGACCTCCCCTCTGTCATCCCACCTCTCCTCCCAATCCCCCCTACTCTCCTGCGTGGCATGATACCCAGTTTAGAGTTTATGTTGTTCCTTCCCTAAGCCAGATTCAATGAGAGTAAATGAAGGTAAAGTTGTAAGTTATCCCTTGCCTCTTCTATATGGCATGATTAACCCCATTTTGTCTCTCCCGGTCTCCTCTCATTCTAATCCTCTCCCACCTTAAGGTATCATCCCTTTTTATTCTATTATCCTATGCCCTCTATGTACACATATACACACATGCTCAGATATGTATTTGTATGCATATATACCCTCCTATATAGACAAATGTGTACGTATGCATTTGTATTCCCTTCACTTATCCTCATACTAAGAAAAGTTTCTTAAGTTACTATTATCATTTTTATGTATTGTTTTTCCATGTAAATAGTTCAACTTTGATAAGTTCCTTATGATTTCTTTCCCATGTTTACCTTCTCATGATTCTTGTGTTTGAATGTCAAAGTTTCTGTTCAGTTTTAGTTTTTTCAGCAAGAATGCTTGAAAGTCCTCCACCTCACTGAATGACCACATTTTCC
>CM053598.1:31198173-31211287 GCA_028646575.1 Pseudocheirus occidentalis | reverse complement strand
ACACTTTTGAAGAAGGAAAGAATGTACATTCTGAGTTCTTTACTTTGGTGCTCAATATCATTTTTTGCTCTTCTTTCCATTTACAATTATCGGCTAAGTTAAAGATTCTTAGAAATACCAACACCACCAGCCCTACTTCCAGACAGAGCCCTGAAGACAACTTTTGGGGTTATACCACTGTAAGAGGTCCATTATGTAAAACAGCTACTACTGAAGATGAGGGGAAGCAAGCCTGCCTAGTTGAAGCAACAAGATACTCTAATGCAATGACAGAATAGAGCATAGAACCACTACCATAGCCTCCCCTGAGAGCTGGGTTACTAAGGCAAAAAGATTAGAATGTTATAATATCTCTCAGACCTAACAAATAATCTTAGACATTATCCAAATAAATAATTCCTCTAGATAAAGACCCACTGTTCTTATAAATCTCACTTTGCTTCTGTGTAATGTTCATCTTCATAGAGCACAATAATATCCCTTTATAGTCATGTATCATAATTTGTTTAGCCATTCCACAATCAATGAACATTTACCTTGCTTTTAGTCCTTTACCAACTCAAAAAATACTGCTATGAATTTGGGCATTTGGGACTTGTCTTTTTCTCAATGATCTCCTTGTGACATACATTCCTATTGGTGGGGTCTCTGCATCAAAACTATGTAAACATTTCAGTCATTTCATATATCCATATTGCATTCCAGAATGTTTAAATGAATTTATAAATCGACTAAGAGTGTATTAGTATGCCCGTGATTTCATCAAATCTCCAAGACTGACTGCTTTCATCCTTAATCATCTTTACCAATTTGCCAGATGTGAGGGGCCTATTGAATGACTCATGATGTGCATATTCTATCCCCTAAATCAAATCCAGATTAAGTAATATAATATTTATAAAATGTTTAGTACAATACTTAGCACACAGTAGAAATTAAATAAATGCTTGTCTCCTTTTTTCCCTCTCCTTCCAACCAAAGTAGTCCCATATAGATACTGCTTTTTGTGCAAGATATTCCTGGTGGTCTCTAAGGAACTGGAATCGATCACATGAAATACAATGGAGGAATTAATGGTGAGTTGAAATATACATTACAAATAAGGAATTGTCAAATAGAAATGATATATAAAGGATGTGATCAAAGTGTATGAGTGAAAAATAAAATGGGCTGTTCACATGGTGAGAGCGAGGGCTAACAGTGAACAGTTTTTATATCACCTTCTTATGTCAAGAAAGAGAAAACCCAGGAACCAGAACATTGGTGGATTCTCTTTATCAAATTCACACGAGATGAGTTACTTATACAATATAGGCAGGTGTGGATAGGCTGACATCAGCCACACTGGTGGGATTTGCATATGTGAGCTCCATTAGGAAGAAAACTCCTTGATAGAAGGATGTGTTTTTGCCTTTTTTATATCTCTAGGGCTTAGCACAGTGCCTAGCACATAGTAAACACTTAATAAAGATTGATTAATAGATGAATTGATCAGAAGTCAGTTTGAATATCCAGGCGCTCACTGGGGAAGCTGACGGCCTTTCTCTTTGTCATAGCTCTTTCTGAGAATGAGGCCAATTGGAAATCATAAGAATGAGGTCACCCTCATTTTCCTTTCTAAGCAAGTTCAAGTGCCATGAGAAAATAAGTTTCTGTTTGATCGTTGCCCTTGGAGGTCATGAAGGGCAAAGGAAACCTACCTGAGGGTTTGTTCCATAGTTGGATTGGTTTCATATCTACTATGCCTCTTAGCCATCTTACTATTCAGATTTCTATTGACTTCAACACTGACCACACTGATATATGTGAACTCTAAGTGGACCATGTAATTCTGCTGTCATTCCCTGGTTGGGAAGTCTCCAGAAGTGACTGGTTTTATATTTATTTCCATAAACTATAGGAGACAGATAAGGGAATACCTCTTCTATTATATAGAGTTTCTCCCCAAAAGAAAATGTGACAGTCTCTTTCAGATGCCCTTTCCAGAATCCTCAGCATTTTTGTCTCCCAACCCCTTTCATTCTAATCTTGTTATCCCCGATTGCTATTAAGTTCTACTTTCTTTTGATAAAATGTGATCATCGAATCAGACAACTTTCAAGCTAAGAAGGGAATTAAGATTGTAAGCACTTCAGGCTGAGTTGGCTTTCACCCAGTGCCATGAAGCACATGTCTAGATCTCATGGACCTGTCAATCACCTAGAGGCCACGAGAATGAAAATCCACCCACATGACTGCAACTGTCAGTGATAAGAGCCCTAGAGGTGTGGGTGGTTCCTGGCATGTCTCAGTAGAAGGAGTCAATAGCCAATGGTCTTAGGATGCTTGGCTCATTTGCACTAGGGAACAGGAAAGAGATAGAAGTAGTTAATGCAGAAGTATGATCAGGATGAGCCTCTGAACTTAAGAAGTAGATTGATCATGCTGAGGAAGGAAATACAAGTGGGAGCACTGAGTATTAAGTGGGTGGGAGGTACAGGCAGCAAGTATTGAGAACAGAAGCACAAAAATATTGATATAATCCAGGATTTAGGTACACAAGAACACAAGGTCTAGAGTATGAACACAGTAGCACATGCTGATAGTCTGACATCATCCCAAATCATTGTAGTTGATTTTTCAAGATGCAGGGATTTCTGCATTAAACACATACACACACACACACACACACACACACACACAAACACATACCAAACTGTCCCATGAGCCTAAAATAGTAGATCATTTGTTTTAGAAACATTTTATTAAAAACATCCATTATAACCCATACCTTCTACTGCCCTTGCCCAGTTGAGGAGGGGGGAGCCTCATCATAAACATACATGGTTCATCAAACCAAATTCAAACATTAACCATAGTTGGAAATCTGAATCTTTGAGAATTTTAAGTTTGTTACCTCTCTGGAAGGAGGATAGTGGCTGACTCTAGGTACTTGCAGGTAGTGGTGGGTGGGAGACAATAAAAGAGGGAGTAAAGGCTACATCTGAGGTAATAGCCCCCAGAGAGACAAAGTTACAGACAAGATCTCCAGAAAAATCAGGTTACTTACAGTTCAGGACTTAGGTCTAGTGATAGCCAGAAGCTCCTTTATAAATTTGTTCTCAGATTATGTCATTCTCTAAATCACTTCTCTGGTTCTTTGGTTCAGAACAACTGGTATTTGTCAGCAAAGAGTGATAGAGGACTCTCTCTGGTCTGGAGTCTCAGATGTATCTGATTGTTGTTATTTTTTAACTTTTGTTGTCAGAGGTAGCAAAGCACCCATAAATAAGTTTACCATGGAGGAATGAGAGGTTCCAATAAGGCATAGTATAGCAGACAACCCAAAGACTGGAAATGTGGTGTCATCTCTGAGGAAAACAACAAAGGCCAATTTTCTTAGACCTCAGTGTGAGTTGAGGGGAGCAATATACAATAATCTTGGAGAGATACATTGGGACAAAATTTTAAAGGATTCCAAATGTCAAATGGAAACATTTATATTGAATCATAGAACTAATAGGAAACCACTGAAACTTATTGAGCTTGGGAGTAGCATGGCCAGATTTACATGTAGGAACATCATTTTGACTCATGTTTTTAGGATGGACTGTTGTAGAGAGAAAATTGAGGCACAGAGATCAATTAGGCAACAATTATAATTTTACATGTGAAAGATGATGAAGCCCTGAACTAGGATAGTGACTTTGTATACCATGAGCATGGGACAAATTGGGAATTCCAAGAATCAAGCAATGCTGACCTCCCTCTTTAAGGGAGTTTCACTCATTTGGCTTCCTTTCTAAGGAAATTCAAGTGCTATCACAAAATAAGAGTTTCTGTTTGATCATTGCCCTTGAAGGTCATGGAAAACAGATAACCTACCTGGGTGTTAGTCCCACAACTTTACTGGTTTACTACTTACAGTGCCACTTTGCCCCTCACTACTCATGGTTCTATTGGCTTCATTGAGGATTATACATTAATTCTGCTGACATTCTCTTGTTGGGAGGTTTTTAGAAGTGAATTATTGGTGATTAGTTTCTCCAGAAAGAAAAGAGAGACAATATGAGAGACATTTTGGAGGTAGAATTTGACAAGTGAGTGGATATTTGTCATAAGGGGTGTGTCTGGGGAAGACCAGTAGAAGGATGCTAGAGGAGAATTTGGCAACAAAAGGTAGCATAATAGAAATGCATGTCATTCTCTTCCTCAGGAGCTCAGCAGTCCAGCAAAACTAACAAGGTATTAACCAAGTCTGGGCCTAATTGAGATATTTCTTGCCTGGGATCTTCTATTACCTGCAAAGAAGGAATGAAGCTTCATATTATCAACTCTTCTTGAGGGCCAATCTTAGCTCAGTTTAATGTTTTTTATTCTTTTCATTTCCATTGTGTCTGTTGTTATTGTGGCTCTTGTGTTAATGTCAGTGTTAGTTCATGTGTGTCTTTGAATGCTTCTTCTAATTCTTATCAGGAAAGGTTTTTTCTTTATCTCACATGACCCTTCAAGTGTAGTACCCTAGTGAGGAAATTTATTGGTCTGTAGTGATCCACATTTGGGGATAGGAAGTCAGTATAAGGGAAGATGGGTCAAAGGGGACAAACTAACCTTGTGTTGGCAGATAAAGACATTCAGGCGATGTCCACGTAACTGAAACACTCAATTCCTGCTATTTTGTACCATCCTGTCCGACTTGTGATCAATGTTTCCTGATATTAATTTTTCTTCTTGATTTTTTTTGTCTAAAGAGGCTATTCTATACTCTGATGACAATGTAATTCTGATTTCTTCCTTGATTTATTTTTAATGAAATGCTCTCTACAAGTATTTTCCTCTATTTCTTAGATTTCCTCACAATAGTATGCCTTTTAAATAAAAAAAAGGATTTTATCTGTTTTTCTTTTCCATATCCCCATATCTCAGACATCTGACCCCAAACGCTTTCAAATATTCATTAAAACCTAACCCTTCTCTTGCCCTTGTCCAGTTGAGGAAAAATGAAACATCATCATAAACATGCATAGTTTGTCAAACCAAATTCCCACTTTAACAATGCCTGGAAATCTGTGTCTTTCTGAATTTAAAGTTCAACTCTCTGTCAGGAGGAAAGTTCCATGCTTCATTATCAATCTTTTCAACTCATTTTCTATTAATCACTGTTCCTAGTCTTTTAAAGTTGCCTACTCTACAATGTTGTCATTGTAGAAATTGTTCTCTTCTCACTTCATTCTCCATGAATTCATAGAGGTCTTTTGAGTGTTCACTAAAACTGTTCATTTTGTGATTCTTTATGGCATAATAAGATCCCATTATATTCTTAAACCATGATCTGTTGACCATTCCCCTATACGAGGGCATCCCATTAGTTCTCAGTGTTTTGGTTACTTTGAAGAGTTGCTATAAATAGTTGTTCTATTATTGATAATAATAATGCTTTTTGTACATACGAATCCTTTTCTTCCTTCTTTGATTTCTTTGAAATATATGGTATCACTGGCTGAAAGAGTATACATGCCTCAGTAACTTTGGAGGCACATTTCCAAATTGCTTTCCAGAAGGGCTGGGTCAATTCATAGCTCCACCGACTTTAAATTAAAGCTACTCCAATATTTGTCAGTTTCTGGTTTTGTTATTTTCATCAGTCTGATGGTTGGTAGTTGCTTTGATGTGCATTTCCTTTTTAGTGATTTAGAGCACCTTCCCCATAAGATTATTGATAGAGTCATTAGCTTCTTTTGAAAACTACCTAATCATTTACTTTGACTGTTTATTGGTGATCAGTTCTCAGATGTGACCTCCAACTTAAAAATAATTTCTTTTTCAGTGTTTATTAGAGGCTGTTCATGTCTAACAGATTCTTCTCTTTACTCTTTCTATTTCTTTTGCTGAGGTGAGAGGAAAGAACGGAAAGTGGGACCACTTCTGTAGAATCGAGGCCAGCTGATATGGCCATGCAGACACCCCTGGGGGTTACCATGGAAGTGACTGGGCTTAATAGACCCCTTGGGAGGCCAAGGGATCAGAAGACCATTAAACTGACTTCAAATACAGATTCTGCTGATAATTAACTTATACTCTGCAGTAAGAACATCATGGGAGATGAACATTCACCAGAAGGGTAATAAATGCCTGTTTTGAAATGGATATATTGGAACACTTGGCAGTTTCCCTCAGCAAGACATTCTGCCTTTAAATCCTTCAACCATTTTCATGCTCTCTCTTATCTTGGGAAATTGTCATTCCTGGGTTTTAACATAAAAATCTCTGAATTGCAACTGTTTTCAAATTTTCCCCATTAGCAAGCATCTTCGATTATCCCCACAGCTCATGCTGAAGCTCTTCATAAACCTGAGTTACCGACAGCTCTCCTTCAATTATTCTGTTGTAGAACAATCAATTAAATGAATTGGCTTCAAGTGTAAATTCTTGCTTCCATTGCTTTCTCCTTCAATTCACTTCTCAGGGGGCAATTTTCCATTTCAAACTTGTCTCTTAAGACATCCTGGAGTGTCATACCTCCAGCAGGGAGCATGCCTCCCCCACACTGGCACACCAGTGAGCAAGTTGCTAGCATAATTGAAGTGTGAATGTCTCAATAGGTTAAAAACAAAGGAAAAAGTGGAGGGGGAGACTAGCAACCAGTCTTTGACTTGCCTTATGATTGAACACTTCTACCAATTATTCCTGTCTTTATGATTGGTCAATGACAGTTGCTGAATTGGACTTGAAAGGAATACAATAGAAACTGACAGCCTCACTTAGAAAAAACAGAAGTGTCTTAATTGGCATGTCTCTCCTTCCTTGGCATCCAAGGGCCTTATGAACAGTGTGATTTGACCTGACTCAGAATGTGAAACTTTGTTACTGGTCCCCAGTCATCAGAAGTAGACTTTCTTTCCCATATTGCAGAACATTCCATGGGAAACCAGAGTTAATTTACTCTTTATTTGTGGGGTGTGTGTGTGTGTGTGTGTGTGTGTGTGTGTGTGTGTGTTTCTAGTTTTGTATTGTTTGGACCAGAAGGTATAGTAGATAGGGTGCCAAGCCTGGAGTCAGGAAGACCCGAGTTAAAATCCAGTTTCACATACGTACTAGCTGTGTGTCCCTGGGTAAATCACTTAAGCCTGTTTGCCTCCATTTCCTCATCTGTAAAATGAGTTGGAGAAGAAAATGTCAAATTACTCCAGTATCTTTGTGAAGAAAATCCCATTTGGAGCTGTGAGAGTTAGATGTGACTAAACTGACTGAAGAACAGCTCCAAAAACATTGTGATACAGACAGTTAGGTGACACAGTGGATAGAGTGCCAGCCCAGGAGTCAGGATGACTCATCTTCCTGAGTTCCAATCTGGCCTCAGACACTGACTAGCTTTATGACCCTGGGAAAGTAACTCAACCCTGTTTGCCTCAGTTTCCTCATCTATAAAATGGGCTAGAGAAGGAAATGGCCAACCACTCCAATATATTTGCCAAGAAAATTCCAAATGGCATCACAAAGAGTAGGACATGCCTAAAACAACCAAATAAGAATAACTTGATTTCATAGAAACAAGGAATCCTCAGTGAGGAAATTCCCTCTACCATTGCATTATTAACATTTCCTTTGTAACACAGAGTATAATGAAGCTACCTGGGTGTATGGTTTCAGTGACATATCTAATGGACCGCTCTTCCAAAGTCTTGGTGCGGTTTGAAACCTTAATCCTTTAATGATTTAACTTAAGACCTTAAGCTTTAATGACTTTTAATTGCACTAATATATTGAGATCATTTTGTATGTATGTGAGTCAAGATCTGAACCCCATTCTAGTTGTTGAGATATAATAATAACTAGTATTACATTTATATGGTATTCTAACTTTGGCAAAACGCTCAACATGTTCTCTCTTACTTAAAACAATACTTAAATAGTAGTCCCACTTTCCACTGTATTGTTGCATCCTAATAGTGCCATCCACGTGCAGGGGCCAACACTTTGACTGAACAACTATTGATTGAATGTTCACTATATTCGAAGCACTATCATTGGCCATTTGATTACTGAGGACACACAGTCAAAATGAAATATATCCTGTCTTCAAAAGACTTATTCTCTACTGGGGCTGATATGTTATTTATGAAAATAAGAAAATGCAAGGCTATTTGAAGAGACAGAGAGCTAGTATTACTGAGGATGAGGAACATTGGGGGAGGTTTTAGGAACAGGTAGCACTTTGATCATACCTTGAAAGGGAATAAAGATTCTAACCTGTAGAGATGTGGAGAGAATAGATGGAGGAAGACTCATGATAGAATGTTGAACTGGGGAACAGATAGTAAAACATTCCATCTGGAACACAAAAGACTTGTAGGGGAGGGATATGAGATAATTCTAGAAAAGGAGAATGGGGTCAATTTGGGGGATTAAATCCCAGGTTTATAAATTTTAATTTATCCTAGAGGGAATAGGGAGTTACTGAATGAATTTTTAGCAGGGGAGGGGCATAATCAGACCTGTGTCATTGGAAGATTATATGGGAAGTGGTTTGGAGAGAAGGCACACAAGATGCAGTGAGACCAATTATAATAGTAGAGACCAATTATAATAGGAGCCTGTTATGACAAAGGAGAGCAGAAATAAGTAGCTGAAGGATGAAAGCTTTCCAGGGGGTCCACTTTGCCTCCCAGATCAAATCCTTTGACCTGGAGTTGAATTACCTTCATCATAGAGTTCTCAACTATCTTATTTCAAAGTCCTCTTTAAAGTGAGTCTCATGGCAAGGGACATGAGCCATTTGCCATTTCATCAACACATCTTATTATTCTGTGTTTTTACTCTGTTGTTTATGAATTGCTGCTCACCTAGGATTTCAGTGCTCCACCTGATTCCAGCTATTTAAATGATCCCTCTTTTTAAAGGCCTTTACTTTAGGCCTGGGACCTAAAAGACCTGCCTTGTTAAAGGCCTGCCTCATGCCAAATGGAAGAATTAGAACCAAAGAGATGTTCAGAGGCAGTATGGTACAGGGGAATGGATGTTAAATTTGGATAAGGCTTAGTTTTAAATGTGAACTTTTTAATTTAAAATCTACATGACCTTGGGCATATTGTTTATCTTCTCTGGACCTCAGTTTTGTCTGTAAATTGAGAGGATTGGGCTAGATTACCTCTGAGGTCCCTTCCAGCTTTAACTCTATGAGCAAATTTTAATTCAGGAGAAGGAGGAACATTGTAGCATTTAGAATTGTGCCTTTGAAACTCTCAAGTTTTTCTGCGTCTTTGAACCAGCAGCACTCCAGATGTAGGCTGACTGATACAGAATACACTGATTTTCATTTACATTACATTGGATTATTTGAACATTTTCAGAAGCTGAATTACACTATCACCGTCCATATGCCTACCTATCTTCCTCCCAAGAATGGCTGCTGGATTTCTTCGATTTGCTTACCAATTCTTTGTCTTCCATTCAGTATTGATGCTGCTGCTGATTTTCAATAAAATGGTCCATATTCACCACCTCTGACCATCCCTCTTATGTTGAATCAATTTCAGTACAGAATTATGTTCTTTCTGTATTTTCTCCATGCAGTGTAGGAATTGTTCATCCTCTCTAATGAGCTAGATGTGATGATGAAACATTTGCCAAATACTTTCATCTTTTCTTTTAGCAGGGAGGTCAGCTTGCATTTACAATACTGATAATTGGTGGCTGTCTCAGGCAGAAAGAAAATAGGATCACATACCCTAGAGGTCACTGCACCTGTACAATGAAGTTATTTTCCATACAACCATGAAACTACCTTTCATCTTCATGTCTGAAATATTCCCCTACTGTTCTTCCATCTACTCCTTGGCAAGATATCAAAGGTATCCCCTTTAGAACCGGAATAGGTCCTTTAGGGATGCTATAACCTAAATATGACCTGGAAATGCATTACAACTTTTCAAGAGCTATTGGGAAAATCCTTAATGCATCCATCACCTCTATTCAGATCACCTGTGACTATTGAAGGGCAGCCTTGAAGGGTAACACCTCTGTTTGGATGCAAAGACTGTGGATAGGACCTTCTCTATCCCCTGTTTTTGGAGTGAACCACCCAGGGTAAATGGTAATGAATGGGATGCAATTTAAATTTCCTAATATTATCTTTATTCTGAAACCATCCCTCTTCCCATTTTTCCATTTGTGTGGAGGAAACCATGATGTTTTAAGTCTTCCAGTTTTGCTGCCTCCATGCCAACCTTGACTCTCCACTTCCATTTACACCACATACTCAAAAGCCAGAAAAATCTTGTTTTTCAAGCTGTATGTCTCCTTTATGTTCCCTTCTCTCAATTCAAAGATCCATGTAGGCATCATTCTCTCTTTGCACCAGGCCCTCACGGCTCTTCAATTGGACTCTTTCAATAAACTCTTAGTTGATCTTACATCCTCAAGTTTCTACCCACTGCAACCCATCCTTCCCATACTTGCCCAAGTGATTTTCCTAAAGCCCATGTTTAATTGTGTTCTTTCCGCATGCATTAAACTTCACTGGCTTCCTTTTGTAGTTTGGTCGGCTGTGGATCCACTCTCACAGGTCCAGCCCTGTTACATCTCCTTTTTAAGGTTCTTGCATACTGTAAGGGGCTTGGGGATGTTTCTCTCTTCTGGGCACCATCCACAGGCACATGTGTTCCACTCATTTTATGAGCACAGTGCTAGAACCCTAGTTCCATTTAATCACTTAAACTGGGTAAATGTATTTAAACATGAAAATTTACTTCAAAGATTACATAGGAATGGATGCAGAAAAACTCTCCCTTTATGTCCCGGGGGCATTATGTCCTTTATACCACCATAAAGGGAGCAAGTGTGGGGGATATGAAAGAAACTTAGCTGAGTTCCTCAATGTTATTGGTCCCACCAATCTGATGTGAAGAGCCATTATCTTCTGGATTCTGCTGAGTTGGAGTCCTAACTCTTGCTTTTCAGGAGTGGCTGTTATTTTGGCCTGTATTTTTATAATCCCAGATCCACATGGAGTACGCTGTTGGCCTGGATCAGAGTCTCTACACAATGCATTTAAAATGTAAAAAGCAAAAGGAAAATCCGACAATTCAGGCTGCTTCCTTTTTTAAAAAATTAATTATTTTATTTATTTTCTTGTTTACATCATTCATTTCCACCAGATTTTGAGTTACAGAATTTTGTCTCTGTCTTTCCCCCACCCCCATCCCGAAAGCAGCGATCCCACTGTAAAGTCCCTTCCCTGATCTGCTCTCTTCTATGTCCTCCCCCAACACCCCTCTTACTGTCTGGTAGGGAAGGGAGGGTCTCTCTATCCCAGTACCTGTATATTTTAATTCCCAGTTGCATGTAGTTAATGATAATAATTATGTATATACGTATATATATATACACACACACACACATGGATATACATACTTACAAACATACATACATACTTACACACACATACTTTTTTTCTTAACACTTGATTGTAGAGCTTTAAATTCTAGATTCCCTTGGTTCTTCCTTGTCACCCACCCCCACTGGAAGGACAAGCAATTCAACACAGGCTATATATGTGTAATTAGCAGACATATTGTGAGAGGCTGATTATATGTCCCTCCTTCCTATCCCACCCCCCTCCTTGTTTTTATTCTCCACCCTATTCCTGTCTCTTTACTGAAGTGTGTGCTTCCAGCAACCCTCCCCCACACCCTCCCTTCCCCTCCATCATCCCACCTCTCATCCTCATCCCCCCTACTCTCCAGTGTGGCATGATATCCACTTTAAAGTTTATGTTGTTCCTTCCTTAGGTAAAATTCAATGAGAGTAAATGAAAGTAAAGTTGTAACAGTTATCCTTTGCCTCTTCTATACGGGATGATTAGCACCATTTTGTCTCTGCCTTTCTCCTCTCATTCTAGTCCTCTCCCACATCAGAGTTTCAGCTTTTAAAGTATCATCCCCTCATATTCAATTGATCCTGTGACACTTTATATACACATATACACACATGCTCAGATATGTATTCAAATGCATATATGCCCTCTTATATAGACATATGCATAGGTATACATGCATGCATACACACACACATATATATATATATGTATATATGTATATGTATATGTAGACACACACATTTGTATTCCCTTCACCTATCCTCATACTAAGAAAAGTTTCATAGGTTACTATTATCATTTTTCCATATTGTCATGTACATAGTTCAACTTTTATAAGTTCCTTATGATTTCTTTCCAATGTTTACCTTCTCATGGTTCTTGTGTTTGAGTGTCAAATTTTCTGTTCAGTTCTGTTTTTTTCAGCAAGAATGCTTGAAAGTCCTCTACCTCACTGAATGACCATATTTTCCCCTGGAACATTATACTCAATTTTGCTGGGTAGTTGATTCTTGGTTTTAATCCTAGCTCCCTTGGTCTCTGGAATATTATATTCCAGGCCCTTCGATCCCTCAGTGTCGAATGTTCCAGATCCTGGGTTATTCTAATTGTGTTTCCACAGTATTAAAATTGTTTTCTCTTGGCAGCCTGTAATATTTTCTCCTTTAACTGGGGATTTCAGAATCTGGCTATAACATTTCTAGGAGTTTTCTTTTGGGGATCTTTTTCAAGAGGTGATTGGTGAATTCTTTCAAGTTCTATTTTTCCCTCTTATTTTAAAATATCAGGGCAATTTTCCTTGAGAATTTCTTGATGGATGCTCTTTAAGTTCCTTTTTTGATCGTGGCTTTCAGGTAGACCAATAATTTTTAAATTGTCTCTCCTGGATCCATTTTCCAGGTCAGTATTTTTTTTTCAAGGAAATATTTCACATTACCTTCTATTTTTTCATTTCTTTGTATCTGTTTAATAGTATCTTGATTTCTCATAAAGTGATTTGCTTCCATTTGCTCCACTCTAATTCTGAAGGAATTATTCTCTTCAGAATGCTTTTGAGATTATTTTTCCATCTGGCAAATTCAACTTTTTAAGGCATTCTCCTCCTCCTTGGCTTTTTGGTTCTCTTTTGCCATTTGAATTAATCTGTTTTTTAAAGCTGTTATTCTCTTCAGTCAGGTTGTTGACTCTTTCTTGCATCATTCTCATTTCTCTTCCAATTTTTCCTCCACTTCTCTTATTTGGTTTTCAAAGTCCTTTTTA
>CM053598.1:31148977-31198073 GCA_028646575.1 Pseudocheirus occidentalis | reverse complement strand
CTTTTTGTCCCCCCAAAAAGGATTCTAGAGTTTGATTACTGTTCTTACTTTGCTTCCTTCTCCTTATGTTGGACAGTCAATTAATTGCTTGCTTTTTTTTTTAGCTCTTTGGAACTCTGCTTCTGGGGGGAAAGCTCTGTCCCAAATTGCTGGGGTTTTCACAGCTGCCAGAGCTATTAGTTGTGTGCTGCAGCCCCCACAAGCTTTGACTCGCTGAAAGCACACCCCAGGACCACCACCCAAGACCACAATCTGGATCCAAGCTGCTCAACGCAAGAGCCCTTGGCATTTGATCAATTGCTTTAGCCCCCACTGTGGTCTGCAGGCCAGGAACTCTGAGGTAGCCGGGTTGGGCTGCTTCCTTGCCCTGGGGGCAGTTAAGCCAGACTGCTTCTTCCCCCCACCCCTTCAAATTTAGCCTGAATTCCACTGACTTTTCTCTTAGCTGTATTTCTCCTGGCTTTATAAATGTGGAAATTGTCCCAGGTGCCACCAATTCACTCTCCTGTAGACTCCAGCTGCAGCTTCTCCCTACATCCCTGGGGCCAGGCTGTGGTTTTCGGGTTGGGCTTGCCTTGGATCCCAACCTGCCATGATGAGCCCCTCCTGCTGAGCTGCCTTCAGTGAGAGATGTACCTCATGATTCCAAATCCGTGATTCTTTCCACTGTAGCATTCTGGACCAGATTAAAATTTGCATGTAATCATTCAGAACACATTTAATAGGGAACTGATGTATCAGGTTCTGTGCTAAACACAGGACATATAAATGTAGAAGGGACATAGTCCTCACTCTCGAGGAGTTTACTGAGTCATCTAAGTGAAACAGTAGATAGTGTCTTGGACTTGTAGTCAGTTAGACCTGAATCAAAATCTTGCTTCAGATACTTAATAGATGCACGACCTTGGGCAAGTCTCTTAAACTCTGCTTCAGTTTCATCAACTTAAAATGGGAATAAAAATAGCATCTACCTCCCAGGTTTGTTGTGAAGATCAATGAAATAATATTTGGGAAGTGCTTAGCATAGGGCCTGGAACATAGTAAGCCCTATAAGCAACAACAACAATATTGTGCTGATAAGAAGTAATATTTAAATATTAGTAACTTCTGGATACACACATACATATATACATAAATGTGTGTATGTGTGTATGTGTATGTGTGTGTGTATACTCAGAAATCTTAGTAACTTACATGAAATGAGAGCAGGAACATTGAGCACTGGGGAAGGAATGGTAATCAGAAAAGGTTTCTTCTAGGAGGTAAGCCTAGAAAGGAATTAAAGCTTCTAAGACAGGGAGTTGAGAAATGGAGAATATTCTATGGTGGCAGGAGGTAGAGGGTTGTATACAAGGAATAACAAATAATACAGTTTAAGTAGAGTTGGTGTGTGAGTGAGAGTAACAGGATGGGGCCAAATGATAAAAAAACCACTAAATGCCAATCAAATAATTTTGTTTTTTTCTTCTAAATGGAATGGGGACTTCTAGATCTTCTTAAGAAGAGGAATGGCATAAGCAGACTTAGGATTTAAGAAAATCACTGGGATAGCTCTCTGTGTGAAATGGCTTAGAGAAAGCGAAGAAGAAATGAAGGGAAATGAATTAGGGGACCTTGGAAAGGGCCTCAGTGACTTCTAGGGATGTATCTCAAAGATATGCAAGTCAGAGGAGGACCCGTATGTACAAAAATATTTATAGCAGCTCTTTTTTCTGGTGGCAAAGAATTGGCAGTCGAGAGGATGCCTATCAACTTGGGAATGGTCAAACAAGTTGTGGTATATGACTGAAATGGAATACTCTTGTGCTTTGAGAAATGAGGAGCAGAGAGACTTCATAATACCTTGAGAGACTTATAGAAACTGATGCTGAGTCAGGGGAGCAGAACTAAAACTTTGTACACAATGACAGACACATCATATCTATGATTACTGACTTTTATAGACTGGGCTCCTCTCAGCGATACAAGGTTATAAGACAACCCCAAAAGACCCATGATGGAAAGGATATCCACAAACAGTGAAAATAACTACAGAGTCTGAATGCAGATTTAAGCAAAGTATTTGCTCTCTTTTATGTTTTGTTTTGTTTCATTCCTTCTTCCTCATTTTTCACTCCATTGATTATAATTTTTTACAACTTGACTGATGTCTAACATGAAGGTATTTGTAGAACCTATATCAGATGAATGCCACTATGGCGGGGAGGGGAAAAGAGAGAAGGGGAGAAAATTTGGAACTCAAGGGATTATGGAACTGAATGTTGTAAACTAAAGGTAAATAAATATTTTTTTAAAGAGCCTCGGTGAGAGGTAATGCTCTGGATTAGGGCAGGTGTAATGGGAGGTGAGGGGTATGAGATATATGCATGAAGTTTTAAGGAGACTGAATTGAGAATATTTCCCATCTTAGTGCATATGGTAAGACAGTGATAGTGAAGACTCAAGGTTAAGTCCTATTTGAAAAACCAAGGGGACTGGAGGGATGGTGGTGACACAACTAAAACTAAGAAATTAATGTATTGGCTTGCAGTAGGGTGAGGTGGGGAGAATGACTTCTATTTTTGAGATGCTGAGTTTGAGAAGCCAATGGGGCATCCACATGGAGATGTCCAGGAGACAGTTGGATAAATAAATTGGGAACTTAAGAAAGAAATGAGGAGTGGATATGTAGATTTTTTGCATTATATGCAGAAATGATAATTGATTCAATGAGAGTTCTTGAGAAACACAAGCAGCAGACTAGGCAGAGAATAGAGAAAGACCTAGGACATTCCTGGGAATAAAGACTGCAGGGCATAACTGATGATCTTTCAAAAGAGAGTGAGAAGGAGGCATCTGGTTTATTCACGTATCTGTAACCCAAGTGGACCACTAGGCTTCCAGGTCTTTGCTTTTCCTTACATGAGTCAGTTGATGCATTTTTAGAAGTATCTCCACATAGCTTCTTTGTGTTGAACTGAGCTTATAGCTGCTTCTCAGTGGATTTTCTTCGTTCCTCTCCTTTAGCCTACAAAGTTGTCTGTTCTTGCTGTCATTCTCATTGAAGCTTCCTTAGCAGATCTGCCAACCTCAAACGTACTCCTCCTTCAAAGAAATCCTTTGACTTGTCAGAATAAAACACTAGCTGTTCCCAATTCAAAAAAGAGCTGAACTTACAGACACCAAAGGAATTTTTTCTATTTTTTTTAAAACTATCTTTGTTTTAGCATGAAATGTTATTCCTGAAAAAAAAAGTGTTCTTCCAACACTGGGAGGCAAGTTTCCAAATGTGCCATTAGAAGGAACAGCAGTCAGTGTGCATCTGAACTGAATGATTGTGTATGTGCCATCCATTGGCTTTGATGGGGGTAAATGTGAGCCCCTGAGGCAACACTTCACAGTACAACAGCTTGAAAATGTCTGTTGTATGTGAACCTGGATCCATGTGTACCAGTGAGGGGCCGTGTGCAATAGAATGCCAGGATCAGTATGATTAGAAAACATCACCTCTGCCCTTGGGGAACTTATGACAATATTCACCACTCATTTTCCATGTAAGACATTAGCACTCCCTGGCCCTTCTTACACTGTAAGGAGATTTTCTTCTCACTCCCCGTAATATTGTTTTAAAGATCTGAACTAGTCACACTGACCAATTAGAATATATTTAAAATGAAGATGATGCATTTAATGCTGGAGGTTTTAAATTGGCTTCTGCCCAGAGTAAACTCTTCCACAGACCTTTGTATTCTCAGCCTGGACTAAAAATATGTATGCATGTTTATCACATTTCTCTTCCTAGGGGAGCTTAGGAAGCACTTGGGAAAACGTCAGACAAGTCCTTCAAGGCACCAATTTATTCAAAAAGGAACAAGTGACAGAGTAATGGGAAGAGCTGAAATAATGGAGCATTTTTCAACCTTTGTCTCTGTGACTGATCATCAGTAATAGAGAAGCCCCAACCTTATTTGCAGCAAACATTTTTCTTGTGTTGAGCCTGCATCAATGTATATCTTAGGATTCCTCACGAGTATTTTGGTAGATTACTACATTGCTATATATGGGTTCTTGGGTATCAACTGTTACAGTCCTAGAAAACCACATAATTTTTTGTCCAGCTGAACCATCTGTTCAGCTTTCTTTCCAGGATCACTAGCAACTGAATGACTAATTTGCTGAGATATGCTCCTGAAGGGCCTCTTCCAGCCGTCTAACCCATTTAGGGTTAGTTTCTGTAGGAATGGTCATCTGTAGATGTTTTGAGTAATTGGACCCTATAACATTTTGGAGTTCTGCCTATATTTCTTCTCACAAATTCTATATAACTCACCAATTCTCTGTCTTTGTTCTTTCTATACCTGCAATTAGGAGAAAATAAGGCACAGGAATACTTAACAAAATGCATGGAGTGTTATAAAACTAAGGTATGTAAAAGTCAAAACAGTTGGCCAACTGCTAAGTGACACACAATGGGGCATGATTTAAGGACAGTGAAGGCACCAGCAGTGTTTGGCAATGAGTGAACCATTATAACTAAATTAATAGGCCTGGAGTCAGGGAAACCTGAGTTCAACTTCAGCCTTAGACACTTAATAGCTACGTGACTCTGGGGAAGTTACTTTACCCTCTTTGCTTCAGTTTCCTAATCTGTAAAAATGATCTGGAGAAGGAAATGGCACACCACTCTAGTATCTTTGCCAATAAAATCCCAAATGGGGTCACAAAGATTCAGAAATGGCTGAAATGGCTAACCAACAACAACCAACCAATCATTACAGTCCCTTACCTTGTTATTGCAGATGCTCCTAACATCTGGAGGTAAAGAGCACTGGTAGTTGGGTCTGCATATAATTCCTATTTTCAGTGGGTCATTGATCTCTTTGACATGCATCTCTCCAGTGGTGGAGATCACAAATCTTCCCTGCCTTTTCAGCCTGTGTGACTCTTTCCCATGTTATTTCATGGAGAAAGGTGAGATTTCTTTAGGCATTTTAACATTAAAAGAGTGCCAATGTAACATATAAGCTCTTTCTCATTTCATGACTGACTCACCTTTTTAGGTTTTCCATCTCTTTGATGCTGGACTGGGGTAGGGTTGAGAGTTATTTCTGACTTTGTACCTCTAGGAGAGTGAGAATCTCTGAAGAGGAATCCTATTAGCCTCAGCCTCCTTGTGGATACTGAGACTGAGTTACTCATGAAAATCAGATCATAACAGAAATCTGCCTGTGATAAAATATGGCTTTGGGTTCCCTTAGAGAGATTATCCAAGAATGCCTCAGAGACCGGAGCAACTTTTCTGATACAAATTGTCTAGAAAGCCTTGTCAAAACCCATAAATATTCCTTTTTCTTTTCCTTGCTACAATTTGCTGCATTATTTTTAATTTTCTCAGAGGTATGCATATAAGATACATGTCAAGGAGTATCTTCAGACCAGGCCAAACACATACCATCATGCAGGAGTTCAGACTGAGTTAGTGTTGTTCTTCTTTCATTTTTTAGGAGTACCAATGATATGCCAGGGTGATGTCTTGACTTGTGAAGGGGTTGGATATAAGTAAGGCAGGGCAGCACAAAGTTGTCAAACTCATTGTCCCTCCCAGAGTCATCAAATTCCAGTGACAAGACAGAAGTCAAGATGACTCTGGGTGCCAGTAAATAGCCTTGCCATCTTTCATGCCAAAGCAGGACCTAAATGCTCTGCAACACTTTTTTCAGCTGCCTTCATGACCATTGGAAGAAATTGTTCTCATCTGCCCATTCTGCCTGGAGAATTATTCATATGGATGGAGTAGACATTCCTCAAACTCACCAAAAGGTGTGAGACCCTTCAGTTACACTCAACCTAGTTCAGTTCATGTGCTGAGATAGTTTTGCCAGACTGCTCAAGCTTCTTGGAGCCACAGGTGAAAGCTGGGTGATGAGATAATACTAAAGGTGAATGAGTGGTGCTGAAAAGGGCTCAGCAAGCTCTCATGTCAGGTGCTAGTTCTTCCTGAATTTCCCATATGCCTTTAGGGCTGAATATGCCACTTCACAAACATACCCTCTAATGAAGGGGAGATATATTACAGTTACTGAGTCTTGCTGTCTCTGTGTTTCCCTGTCTCAGACATATTAGGGCTAGTTTATAAATCCCTGGCCATATTTTTGGACATCACTGTATTTAAATGAGGGCAATAGTTCAGGAATCTATCACTTCTGTGAAGGGGCTTTCTACTTGCAAGTAGTTTATTAATCTATTTTAAATGCATGGTGAGAATTCATCAATACTTTTAAGGTTAATGATTAATTAACCTTAATGATTAATAACACCTCCATTCCATTCACTGTCATCTGTCCTAAACTAATTATAGTGATTAAAAGTGCTGAAAAGAGTTTGGGTTTGGAAGTCACATGCACCTTTTCCTATAGCCAAGTGTAATCCTAATGCTGGAATTAGATTCCAAGGCTAGTCTGAGTTAGTGAAATGTGCAAATTTTAAAAGAGAAATGCAGTTTTATTTTGGAAAGCAGAATAGTTAATAAAGATACACAATATAACATGTATCAATGACCATTCACCAGAAAAGTGGAATAAAAATGAAAAAACAAATACTTCTTATCAAACTCGTCCAAATTTAATTCATCTCCTAAGTAAGACCACAACCCCATAAAGAAGTCATTGACTGATTCCAAAGGACCAAATATGTGAATCCCTGGGGAAGTAGAGAAAACAATTGATGACTTTTCTGTTCTACTTTAAGATTTCATCTTACATTTAGCAGATTGGCAATGATAATAAATGATGTCAATAGTCAATGTGGGAAATATTGGGATAGGCATGCATACTAAGATTTTATTGGTGAAGCTAGAAAGAGGTTCAGCTATGTTTCAAAGCAAGGAGATTGCATTTTACTTGGGGAAACAAGGAATACACAGCTAAATAAGTATATAAAATGTATCCAGAGTAATATGAGGGACAGTAATAGTTCTATGAATTAGGAAAGAGTACTTGAACTGAAATTTGGTGGCAGTTGATGAGTATAAAAAGTGAAAAAAACCAAGATCCATGCTGTTATATACTGAAAATAATTATATAAAATTACTATATAAAATATGAATTCAAAGAAGCAGAAGCAAGATGGCAGAGTAAGGGCAGAAATTTGCCTGAGATCTCCCTTAAACACCTTCCAAATATTTTAAAATAATGTTTCTAGACAAATTCTAGAGCAGCAGAACCCACAAAAAGATATAGCGAAATAATTTTCCACCCCAAGATAACTTAGAAGGCAGGCAAGAAAGGTCTTCTATACTAGGGTAAGACAGGAGCACAGTCCAGTGCAGGCTGTGCCAACACAGGCCCAGAAAATCATGGGCAGGCCTCAGGGTGACTGGATCACTAGAAGCAGTAGTGGTTTACAGTCATCTCAGACAACAGATGACAAGGACAAATTTGAAGGTCATCAGGAATGATCTGTCTCATCTGAGTGAGAAGGGAATGCAGTCCAGGGTAGGTCACACCAGCACAGCCCTGGCCACAGAAAACTAGGAGCAAACCTGGGGAACTGCTGAATAAGCAGTGGCAGCTGCTGCTTCTAGAGTAATTAGTCAGCAGACTGTGAGGGGTTTAAACAACTGATCAGAAGGAGATTACAGGGGTCTCATTGCTAGTACTGAAGCAGGACTCTGTTGTTTTGCTCATGATTGGATTTAGGTTGCAGTTCTGTATGGCAGTCCCAGAACAAGGAGGTACACTAGCACACCAGAGCTTATGGCTAGGATAGAACAGGAATCCTCCTCACAGTACTAGGGCAGAAAAAGTGCTTGTGGTGACCCCCATCTCTCCTTAGATCCTACTACCTTTGAAGAACTGAAAACTTATAAATCCCTAGAAGTATCTCTCAAAATGGCTCCACAAAACCTCTGAAGCTTAGGACAGTACACTATCCACTCTGAAAGTAGAGCTTTACTTTAACAAAGAGTTAATCATCAAGTAATAAACTATGGAAATGAGAAAGGAACAGAGAAAATTCTGGTCATAGAAAGTTGCTATGGTGACAAGGATGATCAAAACATACACTCAGAAGAAAATAATGAAACCAAAACTTCTAAATCCAAAGCTTTCCAAGAAAAATAGTAATTGGTCTCAGGATATGGAAGAGCTCAAAATGAATTTTGAAAATCAAGTGAGAGAGGTAGAATAAAAATTAGAAAGAGAAATGAAAATGATGCAAGAACATCATGAAGAAATGAGTCAACAGCTTGTTAGGAGAGAGTCACAAAAATTACTGAAGAAAATAACGCATTAGAAAACAGACTATGTGAAAAGGTAAAAAAAAAAGTATGAAAAACCGAAGAGAAGAAAAATGCTCTAAAAGCAAAAACTGTCAAATTTAAAAGGCATAAAAATTCATTGAAGAAAAAAAAACTCCTAGGGAGTGGGGTAAATATGGTGGCATAGAAATGAGAGAACTCCCCCCATCATTTTAGTCATAAAATATGACTCTAACCAAATTTTAGAGCTCCAGAACCCTCAGAATGAGAGAATAACAAAGCTCTCACCGAAGGCAGCCTGGCAGGCAGACAGGAAGGGTTCATAGCAGTGTGCTGGGAGCAGAGGCCAGCCCCACGTGGTTTTACTCCCAGGGTGTCAGGAAAAGCCACAGCTGAAGGTTTCAAGAGAGTGGATCACTGTCAGCTTTGGTGGTTGCCAGAATTACCAATCCATAAGAGCCAAGGACAAAGGGAAAGGTTAGTGGAACTCAGCTAAATTGGAGGGAGAAGGTCTGGCCAACTGCTTCCAGAGAGAGAAGCAGTCTGAAGTGGTGGCCCTGAAGCCACCTCCACATGGCTGCTTCAGAAGCTTCTGGCCTACAGATTGCAAGGGCGCCAAGTGATCATTCAGAGGCTAAGTGTTCTTGCCTTGAGCTGCCTGGATCAGGGTTGCATTCTTGAGTAGTGGGCCAAAATTGGTTGGAAAAACAGAGACGGCAGCCTCCTAATAACTCCAGAAACTGCAAAAACCCCAGAGATTTGGGACAGAGCTATCCCCTTTGAAAGCAAGGGATAATACTGACCAATTTCTGTTTTTCTTGGAGAGCTTTGGAAAATACTGACCCTAAAAGTCAAGTAATTGACTGGCAACATGAGCAGGCAAAATAAGCAAAGCAAGCTCAGCAATCCAACTTTAGATTCCTTTTTAGGGGACAAAAAAGATCAAAACATGGAATGGAACACACAACAGTCATAACTCCTGCACCAAAAGCTTCCAAGAAAAATGTAAACTGGTTACAGGCCATAGAGGAACTTAAGAGGGATTTTAAAAACCACATAAGAGAAAAGGAGGAAAAATCAGGGAGAGAAATGAGAATTATGCAAGAAACACATGAAAAGAGATTCAGCAACCTGACTGAAGAAAACAACACCTTAAAAAAAGACTAACTCAAATGGCAAAAGAGGCCCCAAAAATCGAATGAGGAGAACAACACCTTAAAAAGTCTAATTTTCCAGTTTGAAAAAGAATCTCAAAATCTCAAAAGAATAATTCCTTCAGAATTAGAGTGGAGCAAATGGAAGCAAATGACTATATGAGAAATCAAGATACTATTACACAGATCTAAACAAATGAAAAAATAGAAGGCAATATGAAATATCTCATTAAAAAAACCACTGATGGGGTGGCTAGGTGGTGCAGTGAATAGAGCACTGACCCTGGAGTCGGGAGGACGTGAGTTCAAATCTGACCTCAGACACTTGACACAAAAACTAGCTGTGTGACTGGGCAAGTTACTTAACCCCAATTGACCCTCCAAAAACAAACAAACAAAAAAAACCCCACTGACCTGGAAAGTATATCCAGGAGAGACAATTTAAAAATTATTGGACTACCTGAAAGACATGATCAGAAAAAGAAACTAGAAATCATCATTCAATAAATTCTCAAGGAAAACTGCCCACATATTTTAGAACCAGAGGGCAAAATAGAACTTGAAAGAATTCACTGATCACCTCTTGAAAAAGATGCCAAAAAGAAAACTTCTAGCAATGTTATAGCCAGGTTCTGGAGTTCTCAGATCAAGGAGCAAACATTACAAGTTGCCAAGAAAAATCAATTTGAATACTGTGGAAACACAGTGAGGATAACGCAGGATCTAGCACCTTCTACATTAAGGGATTGAAGGGCCTGAAATATGATATTCTGGAGATCAAGGGAGCAAGGATTAAAACCCAGAATAATCTTCCCAGCAAAATTTAGTATAATGTTCCAGGAGAAAATATGGTCGTTCTATGAGGTGGAGGACTTTCAAGCTTTCTTGCTGAAAAAACTAGAATGGAATAGAAAATCTGACATTCAAACACAAGAAACATGAGAAGGTAAACATGAAAAAGAAATCATAAGGAACTTAACAAAGCTGAACTATTTATATGCCAACATGGAAAAACAGGAATTGTAATTTATGAAATTTTTCTCAGTATGAGGATAGGTGAAGGGACTATAAATGTGTGTGCATGTATATGTATAGATGTGCATATGTGTGTATACATGCACATATGTCTATATAGAAGGGTATATACGTATATGACTACATTATGTGAGTGTGTGTATATATAAGTATATAGTCAGAGAGCATGGGATCAATTGAATAGGAAGGTATCATATTTTAAAAGGTAAAATTAAGAGATGGTAGAGGAACAGAATGAGGGGAGACAGGGAGAGACAGAATGGGGTCAGTCATTTCATATAGAAGAGGCAAGGATAATTGTTACAATGGAGGGGAGTAACAGTAAGGCAAAAAGTGTATGGGTCAAACTTGCTCCCATTGAATTTGGCTTAGGGAGGGAATTACATACACTCTGAATTGGGTATCTTGCCCTACAGGTGAGTAGGGGGGAAGGGGATGAGAGGGGTGATGATGGAGGGGAGGGCAAGTTGGGGGGAGGGTGGTTAGAAACACACACTTCTGCAAAGGAACATGGACAAAGTAGAGAATAGAACTAGTGGGGGTGGGATAGAAAGGAGGGAAATATCATCAGTGTTACCTAATATGGCCATTGTGGAGATGTTCTGCATAACTACCCATGTACGGCCTGTATTGAATTGCTTGTCTTTCCAGTGGGGATGGGTAACAAGGGAGGAAGGAAAAGAATCTAGAATGTAAAGTTCTATAATCATATGTTAAATATACATACATATATATATATATGTATATATACATAATTATTAATATTTACTTGCAACTGGGAAATATGATATACAGGCACTGGGATAGGGAGATCCATCTTGCTCTACCAGAAAGTCAGGTGGGGGATGGGGAAGGATATAGGAGAGAGTAGATTGGGGGAGGATGTATACAGTGGGATTGCTGTTTTAGGGGGGCGGGTAGGGGAAAGATGGGGAGAAAAATTGTAACTCAAAATCTTGTGGAAATCAATTCTGTAAACTAAACATAAACAAAAGTTAATTTAAAAAATGAATAGCAAGTGGTACATAACAGACTTGCAGTTTCTTGTGGAATTATCTTTTTTATTATACCATATTATGGAAATGCTCATTTTATTCCATAAATTAAAAATAAAATAATAAACAAACAAAAAATAAGAATTGAGCCAATGGAAGCTGATGAATTTATGAGAAATCAAGATAAAATAAAGCTAAACCAAAAGAATTTTAAATAACTCATTAGAAAAATACTCACATAGAAAATAGATCCAGGAGATACAATTAAAAATATATTAGACAACTGAAAGCTATGATAAAAAAAGAGGGTAGATAGAATCTTTCAGGAAATTTTCAAGGAAAACTGCCCTGATATTCTAGAACCATAGGGTAAAATAGAAATTGAAAGAGCCTACTGATTACTTCCAGAAAGAAACTGCAAAATGTAAAGTCCCCAGAATATTATAGCTAAATTCCAGAGCTCCTAGTTTAAGAAGAAAATATTGCAAGCAACCAAGAAAACAGCAATTACAATATGATGGAGTCATAGTCAGGATGATGCAAGATTTTTCAGCTCCTACATTAAAGGACAGCAGGGCTTGGAATATGATATTCTGGAAGTCGAGGGAGCTAGGATTACAACCAAGAATAACCTATTTGGCAAAACTGAGTGTGATCATCCAGGGGTGGTGGTGGTGATATATATATAGTCAATGAATTAGATGACTTTCAAGCACTCTTGATGAAAATATCATAGCTGAATAGAAAATCTGACTTGCAAATACAAGCCTCAACAGAAGCCTAAAAAGGTAAATAAGAAAGGGAAATCATAGATGACTTAATAAAGTTAAGCTGTTTGCATTCCTACATGTGAAGATGATGCTTATAACTCACAATAACTTTTTCATTATTAGAGCAGATAGAAGTAATGCACATGCACACACACAATCAAGCGATGAGACAGGAATATACTGGGGGAAAAGAACAGGTGAAATAGAATGGTGTAAATTTCCTCACATAAAAAAGGTAAAAAACAACAACAACAACCTTTTATAGTGGTGGGGAAGGGGCAGTTGAAGGGGAGTGAGTAAAACTTACTCTCCTTAGAATTGACCCAAAGAAGGAATAACATACACACTCAATTGGATTTAGAACTCTCTTACCCTATAGGAAAGTAGGAGGAGAAGGGGGCAGGGGAAGAGGGAGGTGATAGAAGGAAAGGCAGATTGGGGGAGATGATAGTCAGGAGCAAAACACTTTTGAGGAGGAATGGGGTAAAAGCAAAGAGAGAATAGAATAAACAGGGTGTAATAGAATGGAGAGAAATTAGCAACAGTAACTGTGAAAAAAATTGAATCAAGATTCTTTGATAAAGGCCTAATTTCTCAAACATATAGAGGTGAGTGAGATTTATTAAAAATTAGAGTCATTCCCTTACTGATAAATGATCAAAAGATGTGAATAGTTTTCAGATGACATAATCAAAGCTATCTATTGCCATAAAACACCCTAAATCAGTACTGATTGGAGAATTGCAAATTAAAATGATTTTGAAGTAGTACCTCATACCTATTAGACTGGCTAATAAGACAGAAAAATGAAATGATGGATTGTGGAGGGAATCTGGGGAAAATGAGACTTTAATGTACTGTTGGTGGAGTTGTGAATTGGTTCAATCGTTCTGCAGAGCAATTTGGAACTATGTCCAAAGGGGTTATAAAACTCTGTATACCCTTCAACCTAGTAATACCACTACTAGGTCTGCATCTAAAAAGAAATTTAAAAAATGAAAGGTACTCATATGTACAAAAATATTCATGGTAGTTCTATTCTGGCTGCAAATAATTAGAAATGAATCCCATCAATTGGGAAATGGCTGAACAAATTGTAGCATGTAATTGTGATGGAAAACACACTAGTACTATAAGAAATTATGAACAGAATGTTCTCAGAAAAAGCCTCAAAGGAATCACATGAGCTGATACAAAGTGGAATGTACTGTGTACAAAGTAACAATATCGTGAGACGGTTGGCTGTGAATGACTTGGCTATTTGCCGTAATGCAATAATCCCAGACAACTCTGAAGGATTTAGAAGGAAGGATACTATCCATTCCCACAGAAGTAACTGAAGGTAGACTGAAACATACATTTTTTTTACTTTATTTTCCTTGAAGTTGTGTGTGCATGTATTTTCTTTTACAACATGACTATTACAAAAATGTTTTGCATGACTAGACATGTATAACACCCATTGGATTGCTTGCATTCTCAAGGGAAGTGGGGAGAGAATTTGGAACTTAGAATTTTAAAAACAACTGTTAAAATTGTTTTTACATGTAACTGGGGAAATACAAAATGCTAAATAAAATAAAATATGAATTCATAAATAAACATTTGAAATATTAATTTAACTTTACATAAATGTTTTATTCGTTTGTCACTATAATTTATTTTTTTTTTATCACTTTTGTAATCCATGTAAGGATCACAGTTTTAGAGCTGGAAGGAACCTTAGATCTGATCCAACTACTGCATTGTGTGGGGCTGAACCAAAGTCGCAGAGGTTAGTAAGTGTCAGAAAATTTGAATCTAGGTCCTCTGATTCCAAATCCAGTGTTCTTTCCACTGTAGCTTTTATCTTGTTAATTTTTTCAAATTTAGCCATTCAGCAAAGATTTAGTAAACATCTATTACGAACATACATTTTTGTGTTAAGTGCTCAGAAAGATATGAAGTTTAAATAAGATGCAATTCATCTTCTGATGGATTTATAATCTAATCTGTTCATAAGATACTATTATAATGAATTATATTACTTAAATAGTGCATCAGAGAATTGTAATTCATATCTCATATGAAGTGGGGGGGAAGACTGTTATGGAAGGAAAATGACAAGGAAGGATTTGTATTTGAGGCAAATGTGAAAAAGAATGTCAGAATTCCATCAGAAGAGAAGGAGTAAATTCTAGGTAAAGTCAAAAGGATGAACAAGATTATGGCACCAGGAAGAAGGAAAGGGAACAAATATAGGAGAGTTTCAGTTTTGCCAAAGGATGTATGTGAAAGGGAATCATATTAGTGAAGCTTGTAAAGGGTAGTTGCATCCAGATGATAGAAAACTTGAATGCCAAGTACAGAGAAAGAGAACCTTTGCAGAGAAACATACATATCAGGAACACATGTGACCAAAGAAACTCAAGCTTCTGGACCTAAATGACTTTTCTTGTGGTGTACTCATGCTGCTTCCATCCCATCTTTCATGAGCAGATCACTCCCCTCTTCTCTCTTGGCCTGCCACTTTTCACAGCTCAGACTTCTGGCCCTATTCTCTGTTAAGCATGACATCTGGAAAAGTTCTACTGACAGATGTTATTGCTAATGCAGGGAGGGATGTAAGGAAAATTGCTCCTTGCATTTCCACTGGACTCTGGAATATGCATAAAGCAAAGAGTTATTCCTCTTTAAGAGTAGGTTTCTTCCTCCATAGCTGTCTTTCTTCTTCTAAAGAATATTTTCTCTCATATGACAAAGATGACATTCCCAACTCACTAAAAAGCTAGTCAGCTTGCTTTTCAAAGGCCTCCAGGTTCATGACTGAGTTTTCTTCTGGCTGATGGTTAGTGCTCTTTATTTTCCTCGACCTTGAGTGAAGAAATTTTTGAAACCTTCTTTGTGGAATGTCCAAACACTGTTTTATTTTCCCAGAAAAGTTGTGAATAGATACGGACCATTGCCAGGTTCATGGCCCTTTTAATCATCTGATCCAAATGTGAAAAGGCAAAACCCTTTATCAGGTATCAAAGTGCGTATACTTTAAGCCTGAAAAACCTTCAGGGGTGAGGAGTCTTTAGCCTCAAGGCCACTTGTGGCCACCTTGGTCCCCTAGTGTGCTCATTTGACTGGATGCAAATTTTAGAGAAAAAATCCTCTTCATAAAAGGATTCGTTCTGTTAAACTTGAACTCAATCAAAAGGTTGCACCCAAGAATCTAAAAGTCCATATGTGGCCTTGAGGCCACAAGTTCCCCACCCCAGTGTCCTTGACACTCTATTTCAACAACTTGACCCTTAGCTTCTATAATCTCAGAAATATATTGGGTGGGACTCAAAGGTTTGTGCCTCACCTTTAAGGAAATACAAAATACTTTAATGAAGGACAAATCACTAACAACTAGGAGAACTTTGGGGGTGGTGTTTTCCCCATAGGAAATTCATCTAAGCGGACCCTTAAGGAAAGCTAAGGATTCAGACCAGGTCTACATGAAGAAGTATATTGAACATTTGAGTGGGGTGATACAAAATCACAGGGACAGTAGACGGGATGTCAAATTTGAGTAACAACATTGAAATGAAAATGTAAAATGTAAAGGGAGTGATGTGAAAAAAAATTCCAAGTATGGTGAAGCCAGATTTCCAAAGATTTTAAATGCCAAGTTAGATTATATTTCATTACATAGTACACTGAAGAATTATAAGCACTGCACCACTTAGCTACTCCATCTATTGCTAAGAAAGAAATGAATCTTTGTTTGAAAGTATCTAGGTTACACAGTGGCCAGAGTGTTAGGCCTGGAGCCAGCAAGAGTGAGTTCAGATCCAGCTTCAGATACTTACAATGTGTATGACCTTGGACAAGTCATTTAACCTCTTTGTGCCTTAGTCTCATCAACTAAAATGGTGAAAATAAAAACAGTTATATGACAAAGCTGTTGTAAGGATTAAATGAGATGATGTTTTAAAGTGTTTAGCACACCTGCCACATAGTAGGTGTGACATAACTGCTAGTTCCCTTCTCTCTCACCTTCATGGAGAAGCTCAGAATACTTAAAAAAAACTGTGGCACATCTCAACTTTATTACTTTCCTAGGTTTTGTGGGACACTTAATGACCATCTAGTCCTGATAACAGCCTTGATGTAGTACCCAAACCTGCCTAGGTTAGATGCCTGCTTCTCTATTGATCAATTACTTGTGGAGAGATAATTCTTCCCAGCTGTGATGGCATCTATAGGTAAATTTGGATTGGACTTAGCTTTTTCAATGCCAGTTGTGTGTGTGTGGGAGGGTGTCTCATGAGTTTGGGCCTATCTAGATCCATTTTACCAAGATTTCTTAGCTGAAAACAAGAGTGGATTTGGCAGGAAACAACCTCATTATAAGGGTTCAAACATCCATTGCAGTGTCGTAAATCTCATTGGGGCTATTCAATATTCATGTAATTACCCTGGAAAACACTTTTGACATTTGATAAATACTGCAGAATATTTAGCATTTGTTTCTCCCCCTTGCTGTTGCATAAACACATAGAAAGAAACAAAAAATTGCTGGAAATTCCTGCTGTCTGAGATGGCAGCAGTTAGTGAATCCATAAATTTGTTGAATGGAATTCTTGGGTTTTTTTCTCCTTTACAATTTTGGAAATAGAGTGTTAGTCCATTAACTTGAGGAAGCTGCCATGCCTTCCTTCTTCTTTTTGCACATCATAGCAGCATCTATGTGTGTTCTCAGCCATGATACCAAAGTCTTTGAAAAGAAAACTCTCCCATAACCAGGAGACATAAACACTCTTCTTGGAAAATATATTTCACCTAAAAGGTTAATAGATACTTTGGTAAAGGATGACTACTTTTATTATTTTCTTTGCATTTGGAACCAATTAATTTTGAATTGTAGAGTCCTAGAATCGGATGGGAACTGAAAAGTCATCTAGTTCAAAATTCCAACCAGTGGATGATTCCTTATTTTAACACCCATCATAAGCGACTGCGTGAATTCTGCTTGAATTCCTCTAGAGATGACAAACCCACCACTTTTCATGAAAGTCCATTGCATTTTGGGATGACTTTTACTACTAGGAAATAATTCTTATTTTGAACCAAAATCTTCCTTCCTTTAATTTGATATAAGATATTAGATATTAGAGTTATAACATACTTTTAAAATCACCTAGTTGAAATCCTTTACTTGAAAGATGAGAAAAGTGAACCAAAGGGGGATGAAGTGACATCCAACATCTCTTTAGTAATAAGCAACAGTACCAGGATTCAGATACAAGACCCAAATTGTCAGCATGTCTTAGTGGCAGTATTGTTGAATTGGAAACAGGAGCCCTAGCTTTGATTCCCATCTAAGATATTGAGTGGCTTTATGAACAGGAACAAATTGGTTAAATTCTCACTCTATTTCCTCGACCATAAAGTTCTCCTTTTCTTTTTCCTCATATACTCTTCCTTTTTCTTCTCCTTGACCTCTTTCTCTTTTTTTCTCCCTCCCCATCCTGTTCTTTCCTCTTCTTTTTTTATAGCGTTATGATTTTTCCTTTCTTTTCATCTCTTTGATGGAGTTCAGAAAGAAATCATTCTGGGACAAGTTGCTCTCCCATTATTTTATACAGCATGTCCCAAAAATCTTAGTGCTGGCACAAGACTTTCAGAACACCCTAAATTCAATGCTATACAAAGCATTAGACAAGTGGATAAAAATCTCTGTTCTTTGAGTTTGAATAGAAATGTTAAGATTTAGCTTTCACAGTAGACTTACCGAAAGTACAAAAGCATCCTCATTACAACCTCAGTGGCAGATTGCTTGCCATGTATGATGGGTATCTCATTCTATAACTACATGATTTTCAACTCAGCTAGGTTGCTATACTTTGAAAATTTGAAAGTCGTTCCATGTAGCTTGGAGATTATGTATATTTGGAATCACAACATGTTTCAAATATTGTTCTCAAGTATGAATGTGATGTCTCGGGAATTATGGAAAAGAGTTCAGTCTATCATAATGCTTTGAATGAAGTAGAGATTTTCTTCATTGAATTTCCCACAATATTTTGAGGCTAGTCTTTGTGGTATGAGAATCTATCATTACCATATCATAGTAGCAGAAATATAATTAATTCTGATTTATAATTTTAACTACCACTGTTTTAGGTAATACATTGCTAAGTGTTTAGTAGGTGCTAAACTTTTTCAACTTGCAGTAATGTGTAGCACAATATCTATTCTTATCTTGTACAGTTTATTTTGATCACTGATACTTTTTTATTTATTATTTATTAAGTTTTAGCTTTTAACATTCACTTCCATAAGCCTTTGAGTTTTAAATTTTGTCACCCTTCTTTCTCTCCCAATTCCAGAAGACAACATGAAATCTGATATAGAAGCTACATATACATTCATATTAAACATATTTTCACATTAGTCATGTTGGTTTTTTATTTAATAAATTTATTTATTTTCAGTTTTCAATTTTTCCACAAGATTTTGAGTCCCAAATTTTTTCCCCACTTTTCATGTCCCTGAGATGACATGTATTCTGATTATTTTTTCTCCAATCTGTACTCCCTTCCATCACACCCCTCCCCCACCTTACCCTCTTCCCTATTACTTTCTTATAGGGCAAGACATTACCTATGTGTCTTATTTCCCAGTTGCATGTTAAAAAAAACATTTTTCAAACATTTGTTTTTAAAACTTTGATTTCCAAATTCTCTCACTTCTTCCCTTCCAAACCACCCTCATTGAAAAGGCAAGTAAGTCAATATAAATGATATATCTGTATGTATGTATGTATATATGTAGTTGTGCAAAACACTTCCATAATAGTCAGGTTGTAAAAGACTATATTTATCTCCATCCTATCCTGCCCCCCCACTTATTCCATATTTTCCTTTGACCCTGGCTCTTTTCAGAAGTGTTTGCTTCTGAGTACCCCCTCCCTCAATTTGCACTCTCTCCTATCATCCTCCCCCTTATCCCTTTTCTCCTTACTTTATTAAGATACTCTATTGAGTGTGTATGTTATTCCATCCTTAAGTCAAATCCAATGAGAGTAAGATATGCTAATGTTATGCACAGTGCCGTGTCATGTAATAGGTGCCTAACTGGTGTTTATTGATTGATTGAGTAAATGAAAATTCTGTGTAAATTATTTGATGGGGTCATTAGATTTATGTCATACATAAATAACCAATGGCTAACTATGATGTTCTGTCAGACTCCCCTGATTCAGAAGCTATACTAAGTTCTATTTAGCACATATAAGGGATATACAATTAAGCAAAACTCTAATGGCATTCTATGTTATTCCTGTTACATGCCACTTCCATATTAATTGTTCTTGATGTTATTCTGTTGGTGTGTCACTTTCAAAAGAGGACAATTTTCCATGTGTACATCAACAATTCTAGTATGATCAATATATTTCAAATATTTCATATATTATACACATACATATATACACATATGCATATATGTGTGCATGTGTGCATACACACATACACAATGAATAAATCATATGTAAGGAACTAAGTGTAAGGCTTTGTGATAATTAGCAAAAGCAGCAATTATGAATGATATTTTTGGACAGTTATTCCAATAATTACTGAATAAATAATATGTGTCCACATTTCTGGGAAGGTTTTTCCATAATTGTTTTGTTTTTCAATATTTTTCTCACAAATGTGTAGATTTCTTATTTTATAATATAAGCCACGATTTAATTGTATGAAGTATGTTAACATAGTGGGCCTTTGTTTGAAGAGGATCACTAATTTTCTTCTCCCATAAATCCACCTTTCAAAGCTAGAAACCAGTCATGGTCTCCCAAGCCATGATGTTTGAAATCCCAATTAAATTTTGAGAATGTTCTAAACATCATATAACCTTTTTAGAAGACACTTCCTAGGGCAATGAAGAATGAGAATTCCAATTGTTTAAAAGAATAACTTACAGTATATTTCATTAAAGTGGGGAGGACATCTCTGTGTAAAGATTGTCTTAATCATACCAACACTGGCTTTAAAATCTTTAGTGTGTTAAAGGTTTACAAATTTAGTAGACCTTTACTCCTACTCCAATGGCCCCTACTCCAGAACAGACCCTACTATCTGTGGCAGGCAGATAGGAGAAAATTTTTCAACCTCTTTTCCCAGAGAAGTACTTGGAATCCATTAATCCCATCCAGTCAAAATATCAGTGACCTTTGCCACTAACACACTTATATGACTCATGATGGTTTCCCTTTCAGTTTTTTCTCCTCCTTCTCTTACGTTTTGGAACCACAAAAACTATTTTTTTCATTGATGATCATACCACCTGTGTTCCCAAAAGCAACTACCAGAACTTCTCTATGAAGTTACAGTCACAAAATCACAGAATTTCAGAATGAGGAGGGGAGTCAGTGGTCATTTAGTCTATAATATAATTGAATATAAACGCTTATGCAAAATACCTGACATGCAAGTAACTGGCAATTTTTAAGACCTTCAGAGACAGGGAACACAGTGCCCTGACAGGCATCTCATTCTATCTTGGTTAGCTCTGAAAGGAAGTATGACATAATGGAGATACAGAATTAACAAGACAATTTTAACTTAAGTCTTAGGTGGACTGCACAAATGACTTAAGCCCTCATTTCTCCAAGCATTACTCTTGTAATTACTTAGTCTGATGTACACAGAAATTGATGATTTAAATTTCTAGGGGGGAGGTTCCTCATTTTTAATTACATATAACAACGAATTCACAAGTCCTATCCAACAACAACAAAAAAAATAAATAGGATGTTTTTCCTTATATCAAACTAAAATCCACCTCCCTGTATTTCTAAAACTTTCATCATTGCTCCTACTTGCTTGCCTCTAGGGACAAGCAGCATAAATTTAATTCCTCTTTCATGTGACAGGAGTATAAATACTCAAGAAGAGCTATCATTTTATTCCAATTCACTTTGTTTTTAACTAAATATTAAGTAGTTTTCATTTTTGATTTTTCCTGTAGGTCTGTCTTTCTCAAAATGTTTCCTATCCATATGGTTCTGTCTAACTGTTCCTCTCCTCTCTCTCTCTCTCTCTCTCTCTCTCTCTCTCTCTCTCTCTCTCTCTCTCTCTCTCTCTCTCTCTCTGTCTCTCTCTCTCTCCTCTCTCTTTTGTGTCTTTCTTGCTATTTCTGTCTATGGCTGCCTATATCTCTGTTTTCTTCTGCTTCTGTCTCCCTAGGTCTGTGCATTTCTGTCTGTCTCTGTCCATCCATCTGTCTCTCTATTTCAATCTCTCTCTATCTCTGTATCTCTCTGTTTCTGTGTTTATCTCTGCATTTCTGTCTATGTCTGTCTGTCTCACTGACAAGGTAAGTTTTGCTTGCAAAAGAGAAGACTTGGGGGACATAGTTGATTTCAGGTATTTTCAAGGGCTGTCACATAAAAGAGAGGTTAAACTTGTTCTGCTAGCTCCAGACTAGAAGGCATAATGATGAAGTTTCTAAGAAGTAGATTTAAGCTCTATGTAAGGAAAGTCTTCTAACAATTAAAGCTTCCCATGAAAAGAATGAGCTTTTTTACAGCACAAAGATATTCTCCTTCACTAGATAATTTCAAGAATATCCTGGATGACTATTTTAGAGGAAAGTTCTTTTTGGGATTCTTCTGTTGAGTTATGGATTAGACTAGATCCTCACCTACGGACCATTATACTCTGATATTCTATCATTGTTTGTGTTCATATGTTTGTTCAGAAATAAACATGTATACTATCATATATTGGCTTGTGTAGCATAATAGGAATAGGTCTGAATTTGGAATAAAATTCTCAAGATTAAAATTCCAGTTTTATTCCTCAAATTACCTATATGAACTTGGATAACTTGATTCTATTCTTTAAGATTACTTCATCATCTGGAAAATGATGGGGATAGAAATGTTCTCAAAGTCTCCTTCTAACTCTAAATCCTATGATCTTTTGTTATGCATAAAGTCAGTATGTGATATCTTATCTCATATTAATTATATATTTTTCAGCACCTAGGACAGGGCTCCGTAGATGTAGAAGTGAACCCAATGGATGGCAAGACTAAATCTAATAATAAATGACCTTTGCTTCTAAATGTGGCAAGCCTTATTCTTTAGTTAGCCCATCTTTTTTTCTAAAATCCATTCCTCTCCTGTGCAACTCAGTAATAAGACTGTTAAATGTTTGTGCAGTGCCTTTCATCTTCAAAGAGCTTTAGAAACATTAAGATGTGGGGCTGGCCTTTTCTGTAAGGCAGCAATAATTCAGCAAATAGACTTTCCACTGCAGGGAAGAACAGGGAAAATAATGAAGGCCAATATAATGCCTGTGGAATGGTCTCTAGGGGAGAAAAAAAAACAGTAGGGAAACACTGTTATGTAGTGAAAGTGGTCATGCTTTTGTGGGACTTCTGACAAATATTTAAGGTACTCCATGATGGTCCTTTGAAATCCCAATTGCAGTTAGATTATATTTTGCTTTTGTTTCTTTATTTTTAATTTGTTGCACTGTTTTTCATCTCGTTTCTTTTTGGATTCCCTTATGTCTTTTGCGATTGATGAAGTTTTCTTAAAAATCTCCCAGAAAATGATAAAATGAAGGAAAGAGAGAAGGAAGTAGAGAAAAAAGAGAGGCAGGAGGGAGGGAGAGAGGGAAAGTGAGAAAGAGAGAGAGAGAGAGAGAGAGAGAGAGAGAGAGAGAGAGTTTCTACAGCAATATTCTCCATCTCTATATACTTATTGATCTTGAAAGAAATGATAATTTCTATGGAGACATAACTAAGAAGCCAGTAAATAGAGGGAAATAGTAAAAGGGACTTGTATACTAGGATCCAAAAGGTAAAGTCTTTTAATAAAAACTGATAGTCGTGTTCCTCTGAACGTTGAATCACGCGGTACATTTTGGTCTGAGATTGATCTATATTTTGGGAATGTCATTCATTATGTGAATATAATCATGGGAATGAGACATCTTGTGAGTTTACATCAGTATGAATCTTAACAACATCTTCAATCTGGAGGGCTTGTTTATATGTAGTGGTATAGATATTATCATAGAGTTTAGAACTGTGAGGATTCTTTCTTTTCTTTTTTTTATTTACTGTCTTTTTATTCATTTATTTATTTTCTTGTTTACATAATTCATTTCCATGACATTTTGAGTTACAAATTTTCTCCCCATCTTTCCCCCACCCACCACCCCAAAACAGCCATCCCTCTGTATAACCACTCCCCCAATCTGCTCTCTCCTATTTCTTCCCCCATAACCCCTCTGACTTTCTGGTAGGGAAAGATGGATCTCCCTACGCCAGTGCCTGTATATCTTAATTCCCAGTTGCATGTAGTTAATGACAATAATAATAATAATAACAACAAAAATGATAATAACACACACACATATAGTTAACATTTGATTATATAACTTTAAACTCTAGATTCTTTCCCTTGTTCCCTCATCATCCACCCCCACTGGAAAGAGAAGCAATTCAATACAGGTTGTACATTTGTAGTTATGCAGAACATCTTGTGAGTGATTGATTGTAAGTCCCTCTTTTTTATCCTGCCGCCCCTTGTTCTATTCTCTATTCTGTCTCTGTCCCTTTACAGAAATGTGTGCTTCCTGCAACCCTCTTCCACCCCAGCCCTCCATTCCATCATCCCACCTCTCATCCCACCCCACTCCTATTGCCCTGTGTGGCAAGATATGCAGCTTAGAGTTTATGTCATTTCTTCCCTAAGCCAAATTCAATGAGACTAAGGTTGACCCTTTCCCTTTTGCCTTCCTGTTCTTTCCCTCCATTGTAATAGTTACCCCTTGCCTCTTCTACAGTAGATGATTAATCCCACTCTGTCTCTCCCTGTCTCCTCTCATTCTATTCCTCTACCGCTTCAGAATTTCACCTTTTAAAGTATTATCCCTTCCTATTCAATTGATCTTGTGCCCTCTATGTACACATATATACACATACTCAGATATGTATTCATATGTATATATATATATGCCCTCCTATATAGATATATGTGTTTTATACATACACACATACATAATACAATGTATATATGCCCTCCTATATAGTTATATTTGTTTTATACATACATGCATGCATGCATACATACGTACATATGCTTGTTGTATTAGAGTGTCATATTTTCTTTTCAGTTCTGTTTTTTTCAGCAAGAATGCTTGAAAGTCCTCCACCTCATTGAATGACCATATTTTCCCCTGGAACATTATACTCAATTTTGCTGGGTAGGTGATTCTTGGTTTTAATCCTCGCTTCCTTGATCTCCAGAATATCATATTCCAGGCCCTTCAATCCCTCAATGTAGAAGCTGGTCGATCCTGGGATATCCTCATTTGGTTTCCACAGTATTCAAATTGTTTTCTCTTGGCAGTTTGTAATATTTTCTGCTTGATCTGGGGACTCTGGTACCTGCCTATAACATTCCTAGGAGTTTTCTTTCTGGCCTCTTTTTCAAGAGGTGATTAGTGAATTCTTTCAAGTTCTATTTTGCCCTCTGTTTCTAAAATATGTGGGCCATTTTCCTTGAAAATTTCTTGAAGGATGCTTTTGAGGTTCTTTTTTTTGATCATGGCTTTCAGGTAGTAAAATAATTTTTCAATTGTCTCTCCTGGATCTATTTTCCAGGTCACTGGTTTTTTCAAGGAGATATTTCACGTTGCCTTCTATTTTTTTCATTTGTTTGGATCTTTTTAATAGTATCTTGATTTCTCATAAAGTCATTTGCTTCCATTTGCTCCACTCTAATTCTGAAGGAATTAGTCTCTTCCAAAAGCTTTTGAGACTCTTTTTCCATCTGGAAAATTTGACTTTTTAAGGCATTCTTCTTCTCATTGGCTTTTTGGGACTCTTTTGCCATTTCAGTTAATCAGTTTTTAAGGTGTTATTTTCTTTGGTCAGGTTTTTATCTCTCTCTTTCCATAATTTTCTGGCATTATTCTCATTTCTCTTCCCAATTTTGCCTCTACTTCTCTTATTCGGTTTTCAAAAATCCTTCTTAAGCTGATCTATGGCTTGTAATCAGTCTATATTTTTCTTGGAAGCTTTTGGTGCAGGAGTTCTTACTTTGTTGTCTTCCTCCCCTTCCATGCTTTGATCAGTTTTGTCCCCAGAGAAGGACTCTAAAATTTGATTGCTGTTCTTACTTTGATTCCTTTGCCTGCTCATGTTGCCAGTCAATTGCTTGACTTTTTAGCTCTGTTGAACTCTGGTTCTATAGGGGAAAGCTCTGTCCCAAACTGCTGGGGTTTTCACAGCTGCAGGAGCTATTAGGAGACTACTGCAGCCCCCACCAGCTTTGGCTCACTGAAAATGCACCTCAGGACCACCACCGAAATCCTTGATTCTGATCCAGGCTGGTGAAGGCAAGAGCACTTAGCTCCTGAATGATTACTTGGTCCCCCTGTAATCTGCAGGCCAGGATCTCTGAAGCAGCTATGTGGAGGCAGCTGTGCTTCTTCTGCTGCTTCCTTGCCCTCAGGGCAGTTTGGCCAGACACTCTACCCCAAATTTAGACAAATTCTATTAACCTTTCATGTTGTCCTTGTTTCTTATGGCTTGATAATTCTGGAAATCACCACAGCTGCACCTGATCCACTCTCCTGGAGGTTCCAGCTGCCATTTTTCCTAGTTGCCACCAGGCCAAGCCACAATTTCAGGCCAGGGCTGGTTTAGACTCCCAGCCTGCTGTGCTGAGTCCTTCCTGTCCTACCTGCTGAACTATCTTCAGTGGGAAATGTGTTTTCTGAACTTTTGTGAGTTCTGTAGCCATAGAGTCATATTTTGTGGATATTTGAGGTAGCCATGTGGGAGCTGTGGAGTTTTCCTTCTTCTACACTGCCATCTTGACTTTGTCCCCCTGAGAGGATTCTTAAAGGTTATCTTGCCCACCCCTTTGTTTTGGTAGATAAGTATAATAAGACACAAAGTTCAAGAGATCATACCAAGATCACTTTCTTAGGAAGTAAAATATCTGCCTCCAGTGACAAATAGCTCTAAATAGCTAAATAGCTCTGCCACAACACTGTGGAAATTCACCACATCCTGGAGAAGACAGAGTAACTTGAATGAGGCTAAAACATTTCATGGTGGCAAAAAATTGGAAACAAAATCACTTTGAATTTATTGGATGATGAATAAATAATGACATAATAATATAATGGAAAATTTTATTTTTTTAAAAATTTACTTCCCACTACTCCTCAGTTAAAGAGCAAAAACAGAATAAATATGTATTGTCAAGAAAAACAAATTCCAAAAATAATGACATCCACAAATATATGTTTCATTGTGAATTTATGCTTATCATCTCTTTGTGAAGGGGCAAGGGTCATGGTTGTTTTTTAGTCTTTTGGGACCCACAATTTATACTTGCATTCATTGTAGTTGTAAAATTTTTCAAAATAGTCATTGTATAAATTATTCTTGTCTTAATCACTTCATATCACATATGCTTCCAGAGCTATTTCTAGTTGCCTGTGAATCAATCCATTTTTTTCATTTCATACAATATAATAATATTACATGGTATTAATAAACTATATATATATGTATGTATGTATGTATGTATTTGCAATTTTCAATAGATAAGCACCCCTTTAGTTTCCAGATTTGGGCTACTATGGAAAGAGCTACTGTAGATAGCTTTGTTCATAGAAATATTTGTTCTCTCCCTTTGATCACTTTGTGTTATGTACCTGACAAGTGATATAGCTGGGTGGAAGAGTATGAATAGGTTAGTAATTTTAAAACTTTAGTAGCTGTGAATTGGTCCAGAAAAGCTGGACCAATTCATCGTTACTCCAACTTACACTAGTAAGACACTAATAACAAAGTCCTACCAACATTTTTCATCTTCCTGTTTTGTCATCTTTGCCAATCTGATGGGTTTATTCAAGGCAAAACCACCGAGTTCTTTTCATTTGTTTTTTTTTTCTAATTATTAGTGATTAGGAACATTTTCATCTGGCTCTTAATTACTTGGAGAGATATAATTTCACCATTAGAAATGACAAATAGTAGGAATTCAGGGAAACAAGAGCAGACTTCTAGGAAATAAGACAGAGTGAAGTAAGCAGAATTAGAATAGTAATATTCACAACGACTAAGATAATGTAAATGTAAAAACCCCAATAAAACTCATAAATATTCTATGTTATTGTAATAACTAATCTTGGCCTCAGAGAAGAGGAAATGTACTTACTTCTTGTCCTACAGAAGTGGAGTATTAGAAATATTTCATGTGCTGGTTTCTTTATGAGTTGGTCTTGGTTAACTATTTGTTCTACAAAAAGGTTAATTTAGTGGATGGGAGAGGTATCAGTTGGAAATGATTGAAATAAAAAAATAACAAGCATCAATACAATTAGAAATAAAATAAAATAAAAATGAAGACAGAGAGTGATCTGGGATCCTTGAGAGATTAACTTGAGAGAGTAACTGCAACTTTCCTCATTTGACAGTTTTCAGAATCATGTTCAAATCAACATCGACATTTCTCCTACAATCAAGTTCCTCATAAGTTATTCAGGTTCCTGAAATAAATATTGGCATAGTGAAAATGGGCATCAGGAAAAAGAATCTTTATGAAGACAGTTTCTTTGAGTCACTAGAAACAAATGTTTAATTCTCTTGTTCATTTTGCTTCCCTCTCCCTCTGGTGATGAGGCTAGCTCAACGCTGAGTGAGTTTAAACTCATAAACAAACACCCAGCATGTGTGCCATATGATGTCAAGTAAAAGAAGAAGAAAATCTGCAAATTTATGTCTTTTGTTTGCACCTTTGGGAAAGGTATGGCTACTACTAATTAATTTCTCTCCACAGGGGGAAAAACAACCTCCCTTCCAATTACCTAAAATTACTAATATGAAGTAGGAAATACGATGGTTATTCCCCTGACACCTTAGGAATTAGTACTTTTTGTGGAGTTTGCCTAAAGATAAGTGAACTTGGCTTGGTGACCTCATAGATTCTCTACAAATCAAATGATTTAATGACCCTGTGGTTATGACATCCTTACATTCCTTACTTGGGACTCAGTTTCTCTGTCTGTAAATTGAAAGGGTTGTACTAAACATTTTTTTTGGTCATTTCTATGTTGGCAAGTCTATGACTTTACATGGACTAGCAGATGCCACAAATAAGGAGCCATGGCTAGCATCAGGTAGGGGTAGAAATAGTTGAACCATTGATCATTGGCTCTAGACTGGGGTTTTCATCTCGAATTCTGGTAGGAAACAGGAGGAGCAGCAGATTCAGAAGTTTTTAACTCAGAGATGGTAAGGTGTTATAGAAATTGTTAGATATTAAAGCAGACCAGACCAGAAGCTTTTTTTTTGCAAATTCATTATCTATACCAACTTCTGAGTTCAAGGGCAGAAATGAATCATTTTTTGATCAATAAAGAGCAACACCACTGAAAAATAGTATCAATTGCAATCCCAAGGGAACTTCCCCGAGGAGCAGGGAATAATTTGGTACTCAAAGTCTTGTGGAAATGACTATTAAACAAAAAATTAATTAATTAATTTTAAAAATTTCTCTCTTCAAACAGAGAGAAGGTAAACAGAAGAAAACAGGATGAAGGGAAATACATAGTCAATGATCATTAACTAAATGTGAATGTAAATGGAATGAACTTACCCATAAAGCATAAAATTAATAGAAAGAAATGGATTAGAAACCCAAATTGAATTATATTTTTGTTTGGTTGTTTGTTTTTTTACAAAAAATACACTTGAAATAGAGAAACAATAACTGAGTTTAAAAAGGTGGGGGTGCTAGAGAAGAACCTGTTATAAGTTAGCTTATGTAAAAAAGGCAGGAGTAGTAAACATGCCCTCATGTAAAGCAGAAGCAAAACAATAGGGACAGACAGGGAATCTACATCTTTCTCAAAGGAACCATAGACAATGAAGTATTATTAACATTAAATATATATGTAGCAAATGGCACAGCATGCAAATTCTAAAAGAAAATAAAAGATGAATTACAGAAAGAAAAAGACAGCAAAAGTATACTAGTGAGAGATTTCAACTTTCCTCTCTCAGAGATATATAAAGATAAACATAAAACAAATGAAAAACAACTTAAGGAAATGGATGGGATTTTTAAAGTTATATGTGATAGACCTTTGGATAAAGCTGACTGAGAAAAGACAGGCATATAACTTTTTCTTAGCTATAAATGACACTTTTATAAAAAAGAATATTAGGGCATAAAGCCTCACAACAAAATGTAGAAAAGTAAAATTATTAAATGCACACTTTGGATGTCATAATGCAAATCATATTACATAAAGGATTGTGGAAACATAGATTACAATTAATTAGAAGCCTTGTTATCAATTGAATGAATCAAATGAATCAAATCCTAAAGAATTAGTGGACCAATGAACAAATCATAGAAACAAATAATTTAATTAAAGAGAATGACAACACTGAGATAACATTTCAAAATGTGTGAGATACAATTGAAGGAGCAACCAGTGTGTGTGTGTGTGTGTGTGTGTGTGTGTGTGTAGGTGGGGGAATATGCCTCTAGAAACATATATCAAAGAGCTTGTTAAGTGCATTGGTTATGCGGCTAAAAAACAAACAAAATGGAAAAAGAATAAATTAGGCATCCCCAATTAAACACCAAAATAGAAATCCTGAAAATCAAAGGAGATATTAGTAAAATTGAAAGAAAAAAAGCACTGAAGTAATAAATAAAGTTAACTTTGGTTTTATGAAAAATAATAAAAATAAACCATTGGTTAATTTTAATTTAAAAAGAAGAAAACCAAGTTATCAGTATAAAAAATGAAAGAGGTGAATGCAACACCAATGAAGGTGAAGCTAAAACGATTATTGGATGCTGTTTTGCCTAATTATATATCAGCAAAACTGACAGTCTACATGAAATTGATAAGTATTACAAAAACATAAAATGCCCAGAGCAACAGAAGAGGAAACAGAATACCTAAGTAATTCTATCTTAGAAAAGAAAACTGAACAAGTCATAAATGAGCTCTCTAAATAAAAATCCCCAGGACCAGAAAGATTTACAAGTAAATTCTCACAAACAATTAAGCACAATACTGTATGAACTATTTGAAAAAAATAGACAAAGAAGGAGTCCTATTGAATTCATTTAATGGCATAAATATGGCTTTGATACCTAACCCAGGGAGAACAAAAAAACAGAGAAAAAACCGATAGACCAATTTTCTTAATGAATATCAATATAAAATGTTAGATAAAATAGTTCCAAGGAGATGAGAGCAATATATAACAAAGATCTTGCAATGGGGAGTTGTATTTCAGTAATAGCTGCTAAACAAAAGGAGTGGTAGAAGAAAAATATTTAATGTGAAAGAAGATTTGCTGCCTTGAAACAAGTATTTCAGAGGGCATCATACAAGGTCAAATGGAGTTTATTGGAACTTGGGGTGGGAGTGTTAAAAGCAGATAGGAATGAGAAATCAGGTAGTAAGAGATGGAGAATAAAGTTTGAATGATTTTCAGAGGAGTTCAGAATTACTGAGATGTAAAAAATATGATCAGCTGTGAGAATATTCAACAGTAAGTCCTCAGTGCCTCTCCTCTTGGATGTTGGAGATTAAGAGTGGAGACAAGGATAGTATGAAATAGGAGGCATGTGGTTAGATGGAAGACCCTGCTTCACAATGTATCTCTCCAAAAATAACTAGAGATTAGGCAGGAGCAGGGCATAGCTAGAGACAGAAGTTTAATTTGAACAGAAGGAAAAAGAAGTCACATTCCCAACCAATTTTCCTATTCCTTTTCCCTCAATGGATAGTGAAACAGGAAAGGGAAGACCTAAAGTCTAAAGGAAGGAATAACAAATCCAATAGAGGCAACATTTGATCTCAAAGTTCCCTGACTCTAAGTCACAACTTAGAGTCATAACTCCATATACTATACTCTGTTGCCTTTCTGGAGTTGTCTTCCCTTAGTCACACAATTACCACATATCAGAAACAGGACTTTAAAGTCAGGTCTTCTAGACTCCAAGGTCAACATCCCTCAGACATAATGCCATGCTGCCCCTCCAAGTCACATATAACACAAGGTAATTTGAGGAAGAATCGAGTATTAGACAATATTTTATATATGCAGGGGTCCTTCATGGAAAACTTGACTAAAGAGGAATCACTGCAAATGGCCCTTGAACAATAATAAGTGTTCTGAGAAACATAGATGATGAGATATTGTATTCCAAGGCTGGGACATGGCTTAGGTAGATACCATCATCCAATATTATTCATAGTTGTATGGAGAATAAGTGTTTGAGAAAGGACTAAAAACAAGGCTATAGACCTTCTGTTTCCAAAGCTATTGCTCTTATTGCCATACCTCTAACATACAGGAAGTCTTTACTGAAGAAAATAAACCAGAAGAAGAAAAGAGGCTTTTTTTGTGGTACTCTCTTCCCAAGTAAATTATCATATGAATTTTGTGATTCTCCTCCTCCCCAAGGTGAGATGCAGCCAGAATTATGAGGTATAACTGGAAGCTTGTGCCCCTATCCATCTCCTTGCCTTTCTTTCTGATCTTGCTCCAACAAAGAATCTTGGTGTGTATGCCAAGTGCCCTTAAGCTGACCACAGAACAGAACACTCTGGTACATCAATAACCCAAATGTATTTTACAGTGTTGCCTGAGATAGTAACTTGTTTCAAACTGGCATTGACATGTTGACATTTTTAAGGTTAATGATCAAGCAATGCACAAAAAGGCATATTTGAAATCAAATTGCTCAACTTAATTGTTTTAGGGAAGCATGTACATGAACATTGCACTCTTCAGTAATATCTTGGAACAGCCACCCATCTTTCAGGGCCTATACTACCAGTATGGACCCCTGACCTTCAGTTAATTTACACAACAAATAACACTTTCTAAGACTTCTCCTTTCATCAAAAGACTCAAGATTGTGGGGGAGTGATGGCAATAGGGGAAGACTTTCAAGGCAAATCTACCTTGACTCTTATTGCTGAAGGAGATCTAAGGGCATGCAGAAATTGAAGAAAATTTAATTATTGAAAAAGCACAGAAGTGCAATGAGTGAACAAATAATATTTGGGAAACATTTTTGATAACTTATTACTGTGACTATGTTGATTGAAAGTTTTCTTTGCCTCAGAGTCAGTGCTCAGTATTTATGAAGATGCCTCAGCTACATTACATTTCATATGTCACATATTTTCTCTTCTGATGATGATTTCTAGAATATATGGAATTTAGCAAGAATGATTTTGCAAAGATTCCCAGGTCATGGAAATTAAGACCCTCAGGATCATGGAACTTATAGCTCTAATGAACAATGAAGCCATTGAGTTCTACAATAACAGGGGCCATCTTGGTCTACTTGAACCTGAATGGGAATTGCTTCTGTCTCACTGTTGATAGGTAGTCATATGCAATATGCCTGTTAGCTACTAGAGACCATTCCTGTTCTGTTTACTTTACAAACCACGTCCCTCTCCCTTTCTTTTGCAAAAACTTCTTATCACTCCTGTGCCTAGAATATTGTCTCTATTCAGTTCTACCTTATACAATCTCTGTTATTTTTAAATAATATTTCAGTCAGTCTTTGTGAGCCCATTTGGGGTTTTCTTGCAAAGTTACTGGTATGATTCACCATCTCCTTCTCCAGGTTATTTTACAGATGAGTAAACTAAGGTAAATAGGGTTAAGTGACTTTTGCAAGGTGAAATAGTATCTGAGGCTATATTTGAACCCATGAAGATGAATCTTCCTGACTCCAGACCTGGCACTCTCTCCATTGTTCCCCAAAGTTGCCCTATAGAATCCTTAATTTCATTCAAAGCATGAGCCAAGTGTCACCTAATAAAGGAGGTTTTGTGTGATCTTATTTCCCAGTTGTGAATATTCTCCTGATTTTGGACTGGTCATTCTATATTGACTATATTGTGGGTCTACTCACCTGTGTATGTGTTTTTACCTCCCTATCAAATGTAAATTCCTGGAGGGAAAGGATACTGTGATTTATATCTCATTAACCCCAATATCTATAATAATTACTACTATCAAGTATTGTTTAAAAAATAAGTTGGTGAAAAGACTGCTATCTCTGGAGTCAAATGACCTGGGTTCTAATCCTCTATCTGATTAGGGGTGTAGAATACATTTAGAGAAAACTACTGCCTCTGATGTGAGGGCTGCTGAGTCCTTTTCACATCTGCCTTCCCTTTTTGGTCTATCTGATCCATCTAACTCTCCTCTGTGATTCCAACACACTATATAGCATGTGCAGTGGCCATACCATAGTAAAGCAGTTTTGCAAATAGGCCAAACCAGATTGAGGGTAAATAAGAGGTCTCAAACCTGTCAGTGAGCTAGGGCATGTCTACTTCAAGCATTTGAAGACTTCCTTGGGTGGAATGGGTAGATGAGAACAATTTGTTGCAATGACCACAAAGACAGCTGAAGCAGGCACTGGGAAGCACTTGGAGTTTAGTTAGACAATGAAGCTGGCAAGGTCATTTACTGCATCTTGAGCAATAACCAGTCACATTCACTCTGTCCTGCTACTGGACTCTCTGGAACAGACAGTGTGGCCAATGATTTCATGCAACTCTACTTCATTTAAATTCAATTTATGCATGAATCAAAAGATATCACCCATACCATTTTTGCATTTTTTCCCCCGTCTCAAAGTCCTGTAGCAACAGGCAAGTGATTAAATAGCAAGTGTGGATACAATGGAAGCTGCAGTCACAATCCTGCATACAGGCAGCCCAGATCATAGGGTCATCTTCTCAATGGAAGCAGCAGTAGAATGGCAGCCTCCTAGGTGTCTAAGCAGCCTTTTAAGGAATGCACTGCTCACTTCCTGGTATGAGGAAGGGGCTAGAAAATGTGCCCTAAAATTGTCTGCTTACCCAACCTTGTTCTGTTTACCACAGCAGGTTAGGATCTCACACTATGGTTAACACACACACACACACACACACACACTGACACATACAAATGTACAAAAACTTCTGCAAAGATGATTTCACTCACCACTGGTACATGAAATGTGTGCACACTTACAGACAACACATAATCCAGTAGATCTGGATCTGTGATGAGAGAACCCAGCAGATGTCACATCCAAATAATGACAGTGACTAAAAGAAAGCTGGCAAATAAAGGCCAACTTATTGAAGTCACAGTTGGATTTCTGGAGTGGCCACAGTGAAGGAGAGTGATGTGAAGCTGGCATAGGTTTTAACAATTGAACCCAATCTAATTAACAACCTTGTATGCCTACCAAAAGGAGGGAATGATAGGCTCATGGCAATGCTATGGCCACTTGCAAGGAAATGCTATGTCACCTATGCTCTTACATACTATACTCCTGCCATAATGAACCCTGATGAGATAAAAGAAAAAAAATGCATGAAAACCTGAAGACCCTCATCATAAATGCTTCACAAGAGGACAAGCTTATAATTCTAGGTGATTTTAATGCTACAGTTCTCTCAGAATGCCAGACACATCAGATAGTTCTTGGGAGGAATGTAGCTGGAAACAGCAACAGCATTGGTCACTTACCATAGAAGACTTGTGCATCTCACTGCCTTCTCATCACCATCACTGTCTTCCATTTACCAAAACTCAGTAAAAATGTGTGGATGTACTCTCACAGCAATCCTCGGAGTTTGATAGATTATGTCATTGTACAAAGAGACAGGATGTGAGTAACGAAGGCAATGTGTGGTATAGAGCATCTCTGATTAAGGAGGAGCAGGATTCACATGAATGGAACACTTGGCACTTCAAAAGATCCAATATAGTTTATTTAGAATATAGGCAAATGAGAAGGAAGCCAGAGAGAACAGAGAAAAGGTTTAGAAATAGTAAAATAAGAGCAACTATGGTTAATACACACACACACACACATACACACATCCACAATTATTACTGATGTGGGGAAGCACCAACACCAAATCACATAAGCTGGGGAATCCTGGGTATAGCCATCAGGGTTCTGCTCAGGAGGGTTTCAAGCAAGTTGTCTCCTCCATTGGTGAGATTCCAATTTGGGATCTGAATCTTACAGCTTAAGTAGTGCAGAGAACAAAGAAGGCATACTGCCAGGCATTTTTTAGCAAACATCTTATATTGTGTGAGACCAGGGAGGGAGGCCAAACCCTCCAAACTGCCCCGAATGATGTTTCTTTGGAATGGCTAGTTCCAGGAGTTGGGCAGTTTACCATATCTCTTCTCAAGGTCCTGGCCAGGTTACCAGCAGAAGCACAGCCCTCATGTTCCCAGGAGTTTCTGTTCCAAAACAGCTCAGGGTATTAGAAAGGTCCGATTGAGTTGGGGCCTTGGTTTGTATAATCTTATTCCTTACAAAGGGGCTTAACTTGCCCCTTGAGAGAAGTAGAACAATCACAGACTTATTCTTTCCAAGCTAAATATTCAAATTCAACAAAAGTGATGACCGCAAGGCAAAATACTAGCAGAAGACTTAAAGTCAACAGCTTAGAGTACTTCTCTGAGTGGGAATAGTTTGGTGCTAACTTGGAAGGAAAGTTCAGCCTACACATGGCTGGCAACAATGGAACAGAAAAAGAGTAAGAAACATTCAGAGATTTGATATATAATACTGCATTTACTTTTCTGAGTCAGAACACTCCCAAACATGAAGATCAGTTTGCTGAAAATGATAGGGAAATTCAGAAGCTGTTAAATGAATAACGAGAAATCCACATGATTTACTTGAATAGTTGTGTGAGTAGTTTACAGGATAGTTCATCTGTGTCTAAGAAGGTAGCATTTAATTTTAAAAAAGGTAAAGCACAAGGGAAGCTTAGAGAGATGTAGCCTTTTTTGTTCAGTAAGAAGGTAGCTCAAATTCAGTTTTATGCTGATAATAATATTTCAACAAACTTTTATGATTTTTGAAGGTTATTTATGGGCCAAAGACATATAGTACATCTCAACTACTCAGGGATGATGATGTCACATTACTTAGTTACAAGGACATGATCCTGGAGAGCTGAGCTGAGCATTTCCTTATTGTTCTTAGCAATCATCAATCAATGCTGAAGCCATTGGCCATTTACATCATGTTGAAGTCAATCCCTCTCTAGAAAAATTTCAATTGAAGAAGAGGTTTTGAATGCCATTAGGCCCCTCTCCTGTAGCAAAGCACCTGGTGCTGATTCTGTTTCATCTGAAATTTACAAAGTGGGAACCCACTGCTCATAGAAAAGCTGACTGAAATTTTCCAGGTTATATGGGAAGAAGAAGTTATACCAAAGGAGTTCAATGATGCCTCCATTGTCCATCTCTATAAAGGTAAGGATAATTGGTTGTCCTGTGACCATCACAGAGGAGGAGAGGGATCATCTCTCTTTTAGTTACTGTGAGCAAGATTCTTATCAGAGTCCTCCTTTATAAGCTGATCCTTCACTTGGAAGATGGTTATCTACGTGAGACCCAATGTAGCTTCTGAAAGGAAAAATGGATAGTTGATTTGGAATTTACTGCCCAACAACTCCAGGAGTGAACTGGTAACAGAACAGAAGGTCATGCATAGTTTCTCAGGCTGACCAAGGCCTTTGAGGCTGTCAACATTTAGCTGCTTGGAATTCATCAGTATTGCACAACAATTTCATGATGACATGCTTGCCAGGCTTCCAGATAATGGGCTCTGGATAATAGTGCGCTCACATTTTCTGAGTCACCAATACAATGAAACAAGGCTTTGTGCTTGCTTCCATGCTTTTAAGCATATTTTTAACCATGTTGTTAAATGTATTGAATAAGGATGAACAGTCCATCAAGGTTAGCTACCACACTGATTATAAATTAATGGATTGATTCTCTGCCATTGGTGCCAATTTTGGCCTAATAAGTAACAAAGAGAAAACACAGGTTCTTCACCACCCAGCACCATATCATACATATGTGGAGCCATCAATTGCAACAAAAGGAGAAATTTTGAATTCTGTGGATACTTTCACTTACCTTGGTAGTACGTTTTTCAGGAATGTACACACATTACCAAAGCTAGCTCGTTGTTTGAGAGACTCCAAAGAAAAGTGTGTGAGAAAAGTATTAGTCTAACTACTGAATTGAATGTATACAGATCCATTGTGCTGAGCTCATTATTGTATGCCTGTGAAAAATGAAAAGTATGCCAGTGCCATACCAGGGAACTGAATCACTTCCATTTGAATTGTCTTAGGAAGATTCTGAAGGTCACTTGGCAGGATAAGGTACCAGGTATTGAGATCCTTACTCAAACTAAATTGCCAGTCATCCAAACTCTACTACAGAGAAGACAATTTTGATGACTTGGCCATGTTGTCTGAGTGTCAAATGTACATTTGCCTAAAAGATTATTTTACAGAGAATTCACATGAAGCAAGCACTCACATGGAAGTCAGAAAAAGCAATATAAGCAAATTCTTGAGATCTCCTTTAAGAACTTTGGAATTTATTACATTACATGGGAGACACTGGCACAGCACTGCCCAGCATGGTATGCCTTCATCAGAGAAGGCTCTGTGCTCTGTGAGCGAAGCAGAATTGAAGTAGCAAGAGGCACAAATTTAGATAATCCACCTCAAATGTTCCCAAGGAGTATCTGTGACCAACTTGTGGTAGAGCATTCTGAGTTCATATTGGTCTGATGAGGCACAGTTGGATGTATTGCAACTCTAACATAGTGATGTCATTTTGATTCTCTTTTAGAATGAAGGACAACAGAGAACCGCCTGTATAAATTTGGGTGAACCATATAAGCTGAATAAGTCTCATCTTCAACATCCCTCCAGGATCAGGATTTATAATTCTTTCAACTGAATTATTCTTCGTGGATGACTTTAATTGTTAAAAAGGTCTAAATATTTCTCTTTACAACTTCCATCCATTTTTCTCAGTTCTGCCCTTTGGAGTTAAGAAGAATAAGTATAATTCCTTTTCCATTTAATAATTCATCCAGCACTTAGAGAGAACTATCATAAGAATATTCGACCATGATATCAAAATACCTAATCATCTTCGTTGCCATCATATGAATATGCTCCATGTTATTAATCGATGTCCTTTTAAAAATGTATAATCTAGCAGAAAAGACAATGCCATAGATGTGGTCTAACCAGGGCAGAGAATAGAGAGCGATTCTGGGTACAGCACCTCACTGCTAGTGCAGTCTAAAAAATGCACTAATCTTTCTAACTGACATGTCCCCTAGTCGTCTAACTTTCTTATTTCGTAGATAAAACTGAGTCCCATAAAGGTTAAGTGAGTAGCCCCATGGCACACAGATATTCGTCATCAGATCCAGGATTATAAAAAGAGAAATGAAAGACTGATTCACCCACCCAGACTGGTTGCCTACCTATTCTTCTGAAAACCAGTCAGTGATAAAGCAGAAGTAGATTAAAAAGCTCAAAAGGGATATCATCTGCTGACTCCCAACCCTATCATTTTGAAATGTATAAAAACTGATTCAGACAGGCACTTAGCCATTGGGAAATGTTTTTACTCTGGGCTTGGACAACTCTTGTAGAGTCTTAACATATCTGTCAGTCAAAATATAAATAGACCCACCCCCTTGCTATCCTATTTCATTGCCTATTGAATAAGGCTTTGAGAATCTCAGACATACATTCATATCCCACATTAACTGAAAATTAAAATTGTGCTATCCAAAAATTTGAATTGTATTAAATACAACCTTTAGCTATATATTAATCAAGCATTGTTTTGGCTTTTTGAAGGGGGAAAGGTAGGGCAATTGGGGTTGTGACTTGCCCAATGTCACACAGGCTAGTTTTATGTTAAGTGTCTAAGGCCGGATTTGAACTCAGGCCCTCCTGACTTCAGGGCTGGTGCTCTATTTACTGTGATGCCTAGCAGACCCCATTTTTTTCTATCTTTGACAATAGCTGTTTAACATTATTATAGTATATATTCATACCAGTATCATCCAATAAGCATTTATTAAGCCCCTACTACAGGGAAAGAACTGTGCTAGCCTTTGAAGTTACAAAACAAGACAATAAAAACCCCTTACTCTTAAAAAGAGACCAAAAAAACCCCTTAAATTCTTCTGGGAACAAGAGATAACATTTAAACAGATGAGAGATAATTTGAAGATGAGAAGAGAGAAGCATTAAAATAAGCTGCAAGACCTTATGTTGGAGATTTCTTAGGTGTGAATACCTCCTCAGGCATTTATTAGTTTTCTCTGCCTCAGATTTCTTATACATTAAGTGACAATAACAAGAGAAACCTCTTCATGTGGTTGTTTTGAAGACCAAATGAAGTAATCAGTCTAAGCTACCTGTGTTAGGATAATATATAAGCTACTTGGTTTAGAACAATAATGATATTAATAGCTGTTTATTCACACCTTAGCAGCTCATTTGAGTTTTCAATAATTCTTTTGTAGATTTTATAGATGTAGAAGGTAGAGGGTAAGTGACTTATCCAAGGTTAGACAGCTAGAAAATGGGTGATTTCAGAGCAGATTTGCTGACTCCAAATCCAGTGTTTCCACTACAATAACAAAAATATTTCTATCAGAATGTGGCATTTTGGATAAGGGAGGTTTTGAGTCAGAAACTGCAGAAGGGGAGCAAAGCAGCAATTATTAGCACTCTGGAATTCAGGTAATTAGATGGCTTATTGGATAGTACACTAAGCCTGGAGTCAGGAAGATCTTAATTCAAGTTCAGTCTTCTATACTTATTAGCTATGTGACCGTGGTCAAGTCACCTTATTTCTGTTTGACTTAGGCCACTGGAGAAGGAAATGGCAAAGCACTCTAATATCTTTGCCAAGAAAATCCTATGGCCAGTATTGGCATATTAAGGTGAGTGGGGTCATGAATAATTGGACACAACTGAACAACAGCTCAATTCTGGAGATCTGCATTTAGACTGAATTTTTATAATGATCAGCTCTGATCTTGAAGGAGTCACTTTCTTTGCTTCAACAATCCCATCAGTGAAATGCTGCTGCTGCTGCTGCTGCTGCTGCTGCTGCTGATGCCAATGACAGCCACCACCATCACTCATTCTTACCCTTTCTGGAGTGAGAAGCAAATACATCTCAGAATCCTTAGAATCATATAACCTTAGATACACATGATATCTTGGAGATCATCTACCCCGACTTCCCATGCCATAAAGTATATCCCTCTATAGACTAGACTGTCTCAGAAAATCCAATATCTTTCATTGCAAACTCAATTAGTAATCCTAATGCTCTCAGGGATGAGGAACTCACCACTTCATTAGGCAAAGTATTACATTTTTGGACTAATTTAAATGTTAAAATGTTCCTCTTTATAAAAAAAATGCTTCTTTGTTGCTTTTACCAATGAAACTTAGCTCACCCCTCTGGAGCCGAGAAAAACAAATTGAATCCTTTTTCTACATTATAGTTATCCAAATATTGGAAGAAAGCTTTATTTTCTTCCTAGAGTCTTCTCTTCTTCAGAGTAAAAATCACAACCAATTCCTCCAACTTTTCCCCCCATATAACATGGTTGTGTGTTATCCATCCTGGTCACCCACCTCTAGCAATGCTGCCATTTGTCAATATCCCTTTTGTATTTTAATGCCAACAAATGCGGGGGAGGGGGGGAGGAGTTGAGTAATCCCAGATGTAGTTTGCCTATGGTACTAGTGTTATGACTATTACATTCATCGTTTTAAAATTTTATTTCTAGCAATTTCTGGGAACGTTGTGCTAGATTTGTCAAAACCCTTAAATCTTTTCCACATGAACTTCACTTCAGGTCTCCCTCATCCTATAATTTGGATCTAATTTGGGGTGGGTGGTAAGGTGGGGGTAAAGTATGGGACCTGATAATTTTTCTCTAATACATTTCTTCCCATTAAATGTTCCACAGCTAATAAGTGATGGAGGTGTGAATTGAATCCAGGCCTTTTAATTCCAAATCCGGTGTTCTTTCTACTTTATCAAATCCACTGATAAAATGTGATAATATTTGTTTTAAAAAGTGCTTAGCCCAGTGTCTGGCACATAGTAGTTACTGCATAGATATTTTTTCCTTGCTCCTCTCCCCATACCATATTGTCCTTAGCCAAACTCTTTTTTTATTCCTTGTAATAAGGCATAACCAACTTATGCCACCATACATTTTTCCATTATTCTTTTGGAAAACATATTTCAATTTTTCTGAGATACTGACATCACATGGATCAATTGCATGCCATTTCACTAAAACACCTATTCTACACTCTGAGAGTAACTATCAATGCTTATTAACAGTGCTTTTGAGTTCTTTGAAAAAAAACCCCTCAGTTCTCTCTATATCTATTCAAGTGTTGGATAGTACAATATGTTATAAATTGCCATCTTCATCATCCTCATCCTTATTCTTATCATTCTTATCAATTATTGAAAGACACTTCTCTGAAGATGGACAATGCTCTTGTTTCTCAGCAGTCTCTCTACATAGACAGTTTATTTCAAAAATGATTCCATTACTTTAAGCTTATTTCCAGCCTCCATGTCTCTTTAAGATCTAAGTCTCTCATTACTCTCCACTCCAACATAACTATTAGTGTCTTTGGAGAATAAAAAATAGCCCAGTCTAAAGAAATGACAATTGACAAATCTTAGCACGTTGATCACAATGTGATTTCTCTGTATTATCTTATTTATTGTACTTCCATCACAGCCAAATACAACAGAAAGAGAAGGCTATTGTCACCCCTGTTGTGGCACAAAATAATCATATTTTATTTGTCCCCTATTTTCATGTACATTCCATTAAAATACTTTTTTCTGAGTGGTGACTGCAAATTGTTAATCAATCATATGTTACCTCCTTTCTTGGTTAGTGTGTTACTCAATAAGATGAAATAGAATGAGAGGGAGCAGAGTGGAGATATAAACCTTTAGATACTGTAGATGTGTTAGTAAATTCTGATCTGATCAATGTATGTATTCCCTCAATACAATGCAGAATGTAGTTTATTCATTCCCGAGTGGTTATCTCCCAAATCCATCCATCCATTCATATATTCCAACCTACCTATATGTTTCTATTTCTATCTATCATTTATCTATCCTACATTTCCAAGTGTCTGCTGGACATCTTTCCTGAATTCTCTGTGGTACCTTAAATTCAATGTGTTTAAAAGAAAAATAGTATTTTCCTGATAATATCCCCATGTCCCCAACCAATGTGTTTCTGTTTTTGTCACTCAAATTATCAAGTCTCAGAATCTTAGAATTATGTGTGATTCTTTCCATCAAGCATTGCTCCATCCCTCTTCCCCCATTCAGTAAATTGCCAAGTCTTGTTGATTTCAAAGAAAGACCATTTTTTTAAACAATCCCTAACCTTAAGTGAATTATTTTCTTAAGGAGAGGGACAACATGGAAATGTAGTTATATCAAGATATGCAAAATATTGCAAAATAAATGAAGCAATTTGTCAGGCAAGACACTAGTAACTTGAGGAATTATGAAAGCCTAACAAAGAAGGTGGTAATTGAGCTGAGTCTTGAAAGAAAGTAGGGATTCTAAGAGGGAGAGATCAACATTTTAGAATTATAGGATGACAAAATGTGAACTAGACAGAAATTTGGAAAGCATCTCGTTAAACCTTTTCATTCACAAACAAGGAAACAAGGTGAGACAAATGTTCCAAAGTCATATAGATTGGAAGTAACTGATTAGGAGTTTCCAAAATTCTCTGGGTTTTCCATTCACATAGCAACATATTTTTCAATCATTCCTCATATCTTACATGGACTACGGGAATAATCTCACAAATTTTCTCATCTCCCAGCACATTCTTCCCTGTCTGACATTGACTTCATAGAATCATGACATCTCAGAGGTAGAAGGAAAAACAGTTATGCAATACAACACAAAGTAAAATGATAATTGAGTATATAATTTGAAAATAGTCTTGCAATTGCTAGTGGTGATGAAGGGTTCACTATTAGATAAGCTCATTTTATTTTTGGATTGCTCCAATCGCTATGTTTTACTTCCATTATATTGAAATTTCCTTCTTTGTAAACATCTCTCCCATCCTTTTGTCTAGTTTTTCCTTGCAGCATCTAGCACAATTTGAATTTTATGTAAAATATATATTTTTTTCTGGTCCAATGGCACTACGTAGTGAATTAAAATTTTTTTAGCCTGTTTATTAATATTGTTGTTATTTATCCTTAATTTTCTTTTTTTAGGGTCTTAGGATTTATAGGTTTTGTTGTAATTAACTTTTATTTTTAGTTTACATCATGATTTCCATAAGATTTTTGAGTTACAAGTTTTCTCCCCATCTTTCCTCTATCCGCACCCCCACTGTATACTCCCTCCCCAATCTGCTTTCTCCTATATTCCTATATTCTTCTCTTATTTCCCAGTTGCATGTAAATAATAATAATGATGATGATGATGATGATGATGATGATGATGATTTTGATAAATATTTTTAAACATATGATTTTAGAACTTTAAATTCTAGATTCTTTCCCTTCCTCCCTTGTCACCCACTCCCATTGGAATGACGGACAATTCAATACAGGCCATACATGTGTAGTTACACAGAACATCTCCACAGTGGACATATTGTGTAACACTGATGATATTTGCCTCCTTTCTATCCCACCCTCCTCTTTTTCTAATCTCTACTTTATTCCTTTCCCTTTACAGAAATGTGTGTTTCTAACAACCTTCCCCCCCAACCTAACCTCCCCTCCATCATCCCCCCTCTCATCACCTTCCTCCTTACTCTCCTTCAGGGCAAGATACCCAATTTAGAGTGTATGCCATTCCCTCCCAATACATACATACATATATGTGCGTGCGCACATACACACACAAACACACACACACACACACACACACACACACACATATATATATATATATACACATGCACACATACATTCACATTTATATTCCCTTTACCTATTCTCATACTGAGAAAAGTTTCGTAAGTTACAATTATCGTTTTTCCATGTTGGTGTATAATAGTTCAACTTTAATAAGCTCCTTATGGTTTCTTTTACATATTTACCTTCTCATGCTTCATGTTTGAATGTCAAATTTTCTATTTGGTTCTGTTTTTTTTTTCTCAAGAATGCTCAAAAGTTCTCCACCTCATTCAATGACCATATTTTCCCCTGAATATCATTAATTTTCAAGGAAAACTATGACATCATTGATAATGTATTGATTGTTATGTGAATTGGATTTAAGTGAGACAGATTAGAACAAATTTGTCAGCCTTCCTCTCTCTTCCATAGTCATGGAATTCAATGGTAGGATGAAATTCAAGGTGATTTATGATGGCCTTGGATGAAGTGAATGACCTTGGTATCTTGAATATCTGACTTAGTGCCTGCTTCAGTTGCCTTTTTGGAGGTAAATTGGGGTTAAATGACTTGCCCATTGTCACTTGGCTAGTTTTACTGTTAAGTGTCTGAGGCCGGATTTGAATTCAGGTACTCCTGACTCCAGGGTCAGTGCTCTAGAGATTCACTGGGCCACATAGCTGCCCCCAGGTAGTGACTTGATGAAATCACATGAATGGGGGTTAGTTGCCAATTTGTGCAATTCCAGTAACCACAGACTGACATCTTGTCCCCAGTGCTGAGCACACATCATTGCATTTAGCCCACTCTCCCAGTCATCTCTGTCTGCTTTCTTGATGTTCTGCAGAAGATGCAGTGACCACGATGGCTCTGGAGTTTCACCAGCTTCTCAGTGTGTTCTTTCTCCTTGTTGGACTGATAAAAGAAATACTTGGCCAAGTTCTTCACATCACCTTGGTCAAAGTAGGAAAACATGGATAGGTAAATTTAGGAGTCATAGGGCTCCAAGTTGATTGTGGTCTCTGAGTCTTGGTGGTGGTTTTGCTACACCTGAGAGGGGGACAAGGTGGTCATGGCAGAGGAGGAGGTGGGAGGTGGCCATTGCCCAGGGCCTGAAGCTGGGGCTGCACTGGCATGCCTGATGGCCAGGGACTACTGAGCTGGTGGCTTCTGCTCCAACTGTAGGACAAAAGAAGTGTAGCTTAGTGGAGGTGAAAGTAGAGAGGTGGCTTAAGGGTGGTTCCAGCTGGGAACCAAGCAACCAGGTTTGTTCAAGTATTTTTGAAATTGGAAACTGTAGTGACTCCCCTTTCCTGTGATTCTGGCCCATGTGGCCTTTTTCAAAGGATTTACATTAAATTTAATTTCCCTTTGACCTCACATTAATCACAACCTTGTTGTATGTTAAGCTATGGGACAAGCCTCATTCTGGTTCAGTTCCTTGTCATGGCAAAAATGCTTTGCACTTCTATGAAACTATGAGCCATGCCATGCCATTTTGGTTAGCCAAAATGGACAGATCAGACTGGAGATTTATGACAAAAGGTTATCCACCAGAGAAGAAAATGACAAATCACTGCATTATCTTTATCAGGAAAATCCCATGGATAGTATTAAAAGGATGAGATAAGAAAGAAGAAAGATGAGCCCCTGATGTCAGAAGGTGTCTACTTATGAGGAACAGAGGACAGCTCTAGTATTAATGAAGTATCTGTGCCAAAGACAAAAGGAAGCTCAGCTGTAGAAGTTTCTGATGATGAAAGTAAAGTGTGATACTCTAAAAATCAATATTGCATAGGAACCTATAATGTAAGATCTATGAACCAAGATAAACTAGATTTGGTCAAACAGGAGATGGACGTTAACTTCTTGTTTGTCTGTGAACTTCAATGGGAATGGATAGATTTCATTCATATGTTCATTATATATACTACTGTAGGTAAGAATCCCTTAGAAAAATGAAGTAATCTTCATAGTCAAAGGGTGAGGACAAGTAGCATAATATTTGATTGAATCCAGCAAACCATTTGACATCACAGCAATATAAAATTATGCTTCAAACACTGATGCTTAAGAGGCCAAAGTTGATTAATTTTATGAAGACCTACAACATCTTCTAGAAATTACAAATATGCACACCAAAGATGTCACACTAATCATAGGGGATTGGAATGCTAAAGAAGGATCAAAAGATAATTGGAATAATAGATAAGTGTGGTCTTGAAGTACAAACTAAATCAGAGGAGAGACTAACAGACATATCAAGATAACTCACTAATCATTGCAAACACTTTTTCAACAACTCAAAAGGTGACTCTAAACATGGACATAACAGATGGTCAATATCAAAATAAGATTGATTATTTACATTGCAGGCAAAATCACTTAAAATGAGACCTGGATCTTACTATGGCTCAGATTATGAGCTTCTTATTGCAAATTTTGATTTAAATTGAAGAAAGTAGGGAAGATCAGGAGACCAAATAAATGTGGCCTAAATAACACACCTTATGAATATAAAGGAGATGTGGTTCATATATTTAAGGGATTAGATATTACTGATAAAGTGCCTGAAGAGCTATGGACAGTGGTTTACAATATTATGGGAGTCAACAACAAAAACAAATCATTCCAAATGAAAAAAAAGAGAGAAAAAAAGTAAAATGGCTGTCTGATGAAGTTTTACAGATAGTTGAAGAAATAAGGAAAGGGAAAGGGAAAAGAGAAAATGAAAGATATACACAACTGCATTTAGAATTCCAGAAAATAGCAGAGACATTAGAAGGTTTTCTTAAATGAGCAGTGCAAAGAAATAGAAGAAAAGAATAAATGGGAGAGGCAAAAAAAATTCTTCAAGAAAATTAGAGATATCCAGAGAAAGTTCCATGAAAAAATGGGCATGATAAAAGATAAAAAGGGTAGTAACTAAACAGAAGTAGAAGAGATTAAGAAGTCCAAAAATATATAGAACTATGCAGAAAGAGTTTAATCATCAATGATCATGATACAGTAATTATTAATGAAGAGCCAAATATCCTGGAGAATGAAATCAAGTGGATCTTAGGAAGCATTGCTAGGAATAAGGTTAGTGGAAATTACAGAATTCCAGCTGGTTTATTTGAAACCATTAAAGATGATGCTTTTAAAGGGCTGTACTTAGTATGTCAGCAAATTTCTAAAACTCAACAGTGGTCACTGGATTGGGAAATATCAGTTTATTTCTCAATCATACAGAAGGGCAATGAAAATGAATGTTTAAATTATTAAATGATTGTGCTCATTTTATATTCCATCAAGGTTATACTTAAAATTCTGAAAGCAAGGCTTCAGCAAAATATGAACTGGAAATTACCAGAAGTGCAATATGGTTTTCAAAGACACAGAGGAACTAGAGACCAAATTGCCAACATTCACTGCATGTGGAGAATGCAACATAATTTTTAAAAATCTACTGCTTCATTTACTACGGTAAAGCTTTTGTGTGAATGACAACAAAATGTGGTAAGTTTTCAAAGAGACGGATCATCTTACCTGTATCCCAAGAAACCAGTAGGTAGGCCAAAAAGAAAACCAGAATGAAACATATACCAAATGACTGGTTCAACATCATGGCAACTGATTTCATCACTTCTTTCAAATAGAGGGAGAAAAAAATGGAAACAGTTTCAAATTTTGTATTCTTGGGACTAAAGATCACTGCATTTGGTGACTGCAGTCATGAAATTAAAAGACATTAGCTCATTAAAAGGAAAGTTAAGACAAATCTGAATAGAATACTGAAAAGCAAAGACATCCCCTTACTGACAAAGGTCTGCATAATCAAAACTTTTTTTTGGTTTGTTTCTTTGAGGTTATTTTGTAGCAATGTGTTGCTGTGAGAGTTGGATTATAAGGAGAGAATCAATTCTTTCAAATTGTGTTGCTGGAGAAGACTTTTAAGAGTCTCTTAGACAGCAAGGAGATCAAGTCAGTCAATATTTAAAGAAATTAACTCAGACTATTCACTGGAAGATCAGTTACTGAAGTTGAAGCTTAAATATATTGAGAAAACAGGGCAGGGGGGCAGAGCCAAGATGGTGGCATAGAAGCAGCAAGGATCCGCAGCTCCCACCCAGTCACCCAAAATATCCATAAAATATGACCCTAAACAAAATCTAGGACTCTCAGACTCACAAAAATACATAAAACACATCTCTTGCTGAAGGCAGCTCAGCAGCAGGGGCTCATCACGGCAGGCCTGGAGCCAAGGCCAGCCCAGCCCAAAACCTCAGCCAGGTCTCAGGGCAGTCTGGGAGGAGCTGAGCCAAGCAGCAGCCAGTCTACAAGAGAGAAGATCTACCTCACCTCCAGCTAGTTCCACATCTAGTGTGTCTTGAAAAATAAGGATTATAGAAAGTTAGCTCAGCAGGAGGGGCTCATCGCACAGGCCAGCAGGCCGGGAGCCGAGACCAGCACAGCCTGAAAACCAAAACTACGGCCAGACCCCAAGGTTGTAGGGAGGAGCAGAGCCTCCTAAGCCTCAGTGCAAGTCTATTTCAGAGAAGATCTATTGCACGTGGAGGAATCTCCATATCTAGCTAGCCAGAATTACAGAAGGTCAATGAAAGTGAAACTTTGAAACTTAATTTGGGGGAAGAAAATCAGTTAGGCCAATCTTCCCCCAGGGCAAGGAAGCAGTGGGGGAAGGGCAGGAACTGCTGTAACCGGCGGCTTCCCCCACTGGGCTGCTTCAGAGCCCCTGGCCTGTGGACTCGCAGGGGGGCTGAATCAATTGATCAGGGCCAAGTGCTCTTGCATTGATCAGCTTGGATCCAGATCATGATCTTGGGTGGTGGTCCTGGGGTATACTCTCTGCAAGTCAAAACTTGGGGGGGGCTGCAACACCTCCCTAATAGCTCCAGCAGCTGGGAAAACCCCAGCAATTTGGAACAGAGCTTTCCCCCATGGAAGCAGAGTTTCACAAAGCTAAAAAAATCAAACAATTAATTGACTGGCCAACATGAGGAAAAGAAAGTAAAATAAGAACAGCAATAAAACT
>CM053598.1:31113183-31148477 GCA_028646575.1 Pseudocheirus occidentalis | reverse complement strand
TCAAATTTGAATTATTTACATGCCAATATGGAAAAAACGATAATAGTAACTTATGAAACTTTTCTTAGTATGAGGAGAGGTGAAGGGAATACAAATGAATATATATGTATACTTACACATATGTCTATATAGGAGGCTATATATGCATGTGAATATGTATCTGAGCGTGTGTATATGTGTATATAGAGGGTATAGGATGAATTGAATAGGAAGTGATGATACTTTAAAAGGCAAAGTTCTGAGGTGGGAGAGGACTAGAATGATAGGAGGTAGGGAGAGACAAAATGGGGTTAATCATCCCATATAGAAGAGGCAAGGGATAACTGTTACAATTTTACTTTCAATTACTCTCATTGAACTTGGCTTAGGGAAGAAATGGCATAAACTCTAAACCAGGCATCATGCCACACAGGAGAATAGGGGGCATGGGGATGAGAGGGGGGATGACAGTTAAGGTAGACAGAGATTAAGTGCTTTTCCTAGAGACACATAGTAAGGACCTGAAGCTGTACTGGAACTCTGGTTGTTCTGACTTCAGGTTTGGCACTCTATCCATTGTTTCACCTAGCTTTCCCTAGCTGTTTGTGAACAAAATCCATAACAAACACACAGAGAGACCTCTAATGATTGAAAGAATCTGTAGGGAAAAAATGACTTACATAATAAAAAAATAGGTATAAAGTTTAAGAAAATAAATTTGCTAGATTTGGCTATACAAAAAGTGTCCTTGCCTATCATGACCTAATGTATGATTAGAATAACATCCAAAGATAGTAGAAAGTCCTTGTCATGTGTAAGAGTATGCTGTCCAGGAAGATAAGGAAAAGATACTTAATGAAATCGCAATGATACTAAAACCTTATGGACAGCTTTTTGGTTACTCAGGTTTTGGTCAATAGGTACCATTGAGTGGTATATTTCATTACAAATTCAATAAAACCACATCAAAGGAAGTATTGCTTTGTCAGAGCTTGGGATTAGATCCTTTTTGGGGGTCTATTCCTACTCTAATTTATATTAATCAATTTGCTTTTAGACTTAATTAGGCAGAAATCAAATGTGTTTGTGTAAGGAAGATCAAGAGCTAAGTGTTTTCTTTTGTACTCAGAGACACTCAGAAGATCTTATTAATATTCAATTTAAATGGATATGTATGCAGAGGACAAATGGCAATGATGGATGCTATTATTTATGAAAAGCTGTTTAGGGCATATTTGATATGACTCTAAAACTTGCTTTCCATCTTATTGGAGCTCAAACCAATATCCAGGGCTCGGTCTACAAGCTCCCAGGTTCTCTGACATGTGTCCTTCCTGCCAATAAGCCATTTCCTCTCCCCAGTTCCCCAGTTTCTTTAGAAATGGACTAATGTCTAATGTGAAAGTATTTGCAGATCCTGTACTTGATTGTATGCCACAGTGGGGTGGAGAGGGGGGAAGAGAGAGGGTAGAAAATTTGAAACTCAAGGGATTGTGGAGCTGAGTCTTGTAAACTAAAAGAAAATAAATACATCAAATGAAAAAAAAAAAAGAAATGAGTGGACTCCTTCAGTGGTCTCTTCGGTTACAGCCCAGGGACTTGTTCCTTTGTTAGCAGTATACAGGAAACTGTGGTTCCTCTCTCCTTTCCTAAAGTCATATTTACTTGGGATTATCTCATGCAGGTATGAATCCATATTCACCCCCAATCTCTCCATATCATCCTTTTTAGTATTCCAGTGAAGTCTCATTCCCCCAGATCTTTACTCCTTTCTTTTTATTATTATCACTGACTGGTTTGTTTACTTTTTGTATACAAGATTCAGTTCCACAGTCCCTTGAGTTTCAAATTTTCTACCCTCCCTCTCCCCATGGTGGCATGCAATCAAGTACAGGATCTGCAAATATTTTCACATTTGACATTAATCTGGTTGTAACCCATGGCATGAACAATGGGAAAGAGGAAACAAAATCAAACATGAAAAAGAAAGAGAGCATGTAGTTTGCTTCACTCCGGATTTAAACTACTTTCTTTCTAGATATTTCATTGAATGTAGACATCTCCTTCCATCCTGAGCCTTTTAGAGTTAGCTTATAACTTTGTGCTGCTGAGAAGATTCCAGTTTATCAAAGTTGATCATCACCCAAATGTTGTACACAAATTTCTCCTGGTTATGCTCCTCTCACTTAGCATCATTTACCTCTGCAGGTAAATATAAAGTCTTTCTGCTCCTCATTTATTATAGCACTATGGTATTCCATTACATTCATATACCAGAACTTGTTCAGCCATTCTCCAATTGATGGGCATCCCCTTAATTTCCAGGTTTTTGCCACCACAAAGAGAGCTGTGATAAATATTTCTGTACATATGGGTCTTCCTCCAACTTCTATGATCTCTTTGGGATACAACCCTAGAAGTGGTATTACTGGGTCAAAGGGTATGTAATTATTTATACCCCTTTAGGCACAGTTCCAGATTGCTCTCCAGAATGGTTGAATTACTTCACAACTCCATAAACAATGCATTAGTGTTCAAATTTTTCCGTATCATCTCCAGCATTTGTAATTTTTCTCTTTTGTCATCTTAGCCAATCTGACATGTCAGATGTAGTACCTCAAAGTTGTTTTGATTTGAATTTCTTGAATCAATACTGATTTAGAGCAGTTTTTCAAATGCTTAGAGGTATCTCTAATTTCTACTTCTAAAAATTACCTGTTCTTGTCATTTGACCATTTATCAATTGAGGACTGATGTATTCTTATAGATTTAACTCAATTCCCTGTAGAATTTTATAAATGAGGCCTTAATCTGAGACACTAGTTGTAAAAATCTTCCCCAATTTCCCACTTCCCTCTTAATCTTGGTTACATTGGCTTTGTTGTACAGAAACCTTTCCATTTAATGTAATCAAGATTATCCATTTTGCCTATTATAATGCTCTCTAACTCTTGTTTGATCATAAAGTCTTCCCTACTCCATAAATCTAACAGGTAAACTATTCCTTGCTTCCCCAGATTGCTTACAATATCAGCTTTTATACCTAGATCATGCACCCAATTAGACTTGATTTTGGTATATGGAGTTAGATAATGGTCTATGCCCAGTTTCTGCCATACTATATTCCAATTTTTCCAGAAGTATTTGTCAAATACTGAGTTCTTATTCCCAAAACTGGGATCTTTGGTTTCATCAAACAGTTAATGACTACTGAGTCTGTTGTACCCAATTAATTCCATTGATCCACTACACTATTCCTCAGCCAGTAGCAAGTAATTTTGATGACCGCTACTTTATACTATAGATTAAAATACGGTACAGCTAGGCCACCTTCCCTAACATTTTAAAAAATTAATTTCCTTTCTTTCGTGATGTTTTATTCTTCCAAATGAATTTTGTCACTATTTTTCCTAGCTCTATAAAGTAATTTTTGGTAGATCGATTTGTATGGCACTAAATATGTAATTTAATTTAGGTAAAATTATCATTTTTATTATATTAGCTCAACCCAGCCATGAGCAATTGATGTTTTTCTAATTAGTTAGATCTGACTTTATTTATGTGAAAAGTGTTTTGTAGTTGTGTTCATACAGTTCTTGGGTTTGTTTTGGTAGGTAGATTCCCAAATATTTCATAATGTCTACAGTAACTTTAAATGGGGTATCTCTTTCTTTTGCTGTTGGACTTTTTTGGAAATATATAGGAATGCTGATGATTTATGTGGGTGTCTTTTGTATCCTGCAACTTTGCTAAATTTACTTATTGTCTCAAGAAGTATTTTACTTGATTCTCTAGGATTTTTTAAGTATATCATCACACAATCTGCAAAGAGTGATAGCTTCGTCTCTTCTTTGTCTAATTTGAATCCTTTGGTTTCTTTTTTTCCCTCTTCTTACTACTGCTAATATTTCTAGTACCAGATTGAATAAGAGCGTTGATAGTAGACATCCTTGTTTCACCCCTGATCTTATTGGAAATGCTTCTGGTTTATCCCCATTACATATAATAATTGCTGATGGCTTTAAATAGATACTACCTATTATTCTAAAGAAAACTCCATTTATTCATATATTTTCTAGTCTTTTTAAAGGAATGGATGTTGTATTTTGTCAAAACATTTTTCTTGCTTCTATTGAGACAATCATATGGTTTCTGTTAGTTTAATTGTTGAAATTATCAATGATATTGATGATTTTCCTAATATTGAAACATTCTTGCATTCCTGGAATAGACCCAACCTGATCAAAACATATTACTCTTGTGATAAGTTGCTGTAGCCCTTTTGCTAATATTTTACTTAAAATTTTTGCATCTATAGTCATGAGGTAGATTGGTCTATAATTTTCTTTCTCTTTTGTTTTCTCTTCCTGATTTAGGTATCAGTACCATATTTGTTTCATAAAAAATAATTTGGTGGGACTCCTTCTTCACCAATTTTCCCAAATAGTTTGTATAGTATTGGCATCAATTGATCTTTAAATGTTTGACAGAATTCACTAGTAAATCCATCTGGCCCTGGAGATATTTTCCTAGGGAGTTCACTGATGGCTTGTTCAATTTCTTTGTCTGAGATGGGGTTAAGTAATTTATTTCATCTTCAGTTAATCTGGGCAATTTGTATTTTTGTAAATATTCATCCATTTCACTAAGATTGTCAAGTTTATGTGCATACAATTGGACAAAATAATTTCCTCTTCATTGGAGATAGATTCACCCTTTTCAATTTTCTTCTTTCTTTTTTTTATCATGTTGACTAAAGGTATATCAATTTTATTTTATTGTTTTTTTTATAGAAGTAGCTCTTAGTTTCATTTATTAGTTCATTAGTTTTCTTTAATTCAATTTCATCAATCTCTGCTTTGGTTTTCATTACTCCTAACTCAGTATTTAATTGGCGATTTCCAATGTGTTCTATTTTTAGCTTTTTCAATTGCATGCCCAATTCATTTACCTCCATTTTCACTAATTTATTTATGTATGCATTCAGGGATATAAAACTTCCCCTAAGAACTGACTTTGCTGCATCCCATAAGTTTTGGTATGATGTCTCATCATTGTCATTCTCTTGAATGAAGTTACTGATTGTTTCTATAATTTCTTGTTTGACCCACTCACTTTTTAAGATTAAATTATTTAGTTTCCATTTAGTTTTTTAATCTCTCTTTCCATGGCCCTTTATTGCATATGATTTTTATTTCATCATGATCTGAGAATGATGCATTTAATATTTCTACCTTTCTGCACTGAATTATAAGGTTTTTATGCCATAGAACATGGTCGATGTTTGTGTATGTACCATGTACTACTGAGAAAAAGGTATATTCCTCTTTTATCCCCATTCAGTTTTGTCCAGAGATCTATCATGTCTAACGTCTCTAAAATTCTATTTGCCTCCTTAACTTCTTTCTTGTTTATTTTGAGGTTAGATTTATCAAGTTCAGAGAGGGGGAGACTGAGGTCCCCCACTAGTATAGTTTTGCCATATATTTCTTCTTCTAATTCCCTTGACTTTTTCCTCTAGGAATTTGGATGCTATATATGTTAAGCAATGATATTGCTTCATTCTCTATGGTGCCATTTAGCAGGGTGTAGTTTCCTTCTTATCTCTTTTAATTAGATCTATTTTTTCCTTTTTCTTTATCTGAGATAAGGATTGCTACCCCTGCTTTTTTTTTTACTGTAGCTGAAGCACAATATTTTCGACTCCATCCTTTTACCTTTACCTGTGCATATCCCCTTGTTTCAAATGTGTTTCTTGTAGACAGCATAATATAGGATTATGCTTTTTAATCTGTTATGCTATCTGCTTCTGTTTTATTTTTATTTGTGACTTTCCCTCCATCCTATTCCCTCCTGTTCATATTTTCGTATCTTCCTTTTTCTTCCTCTCCTTAAGAGTTTTCCTTTTGACTACTGCCTCCCTGCATATTCCCTCCCTGTGTCCCCTCTCTTTACCTACCCTTTCCCCTTACTACTCTTTCCCGTCCTTCTAACCACCCTCCCCTTCTTTCCAGCCCCCCCTCCTTACCCATCCTACTGCATTTAGGGCACAATAGATTTTTATACCAAACAGAGTATGTTATTCCATCCTTGAACCCAAACCAATGCTAGTAAATTTCATATAGTGCTCTTCTCCCCCCATCCTTTCCCTCTATTATTATGAGTTTTTGTGTCTTTTCATGTTAGGATCTAAACTAAACTGATTATATTGATCCCTCTTTTAATCAGAACCAATGAGAATAATGTTCATATGATGCTCATCTCCCTTCTTCCTTCCCCTCCACTTTAGTATGTTTTTATGCCTCTTAATGTAGCATAATTTACCAGTTTCTTCTTCATCCTTTCATTGTCTCCCATTACAATCCCTTTGTTCCCCTTAATGAGGTGTTTTTTTAATCTTCAGATTAGTTCATTTATACTCACGCCCTCTATCTATGTATATCCCTTTTAAATGTGGCAACAATTACACAAATTTCAATGTTGACAGGTATCTGCTTTATATATAGGGATGTAAATGGTTTCCTCTTATTGATTCCAAGTTATGTGCACATATGTGTATATATGTGTATGTATATGTGTGAGTGTGGGTTTCCCTTGCCTGAAAGATTATGCTCAGTCTCGCCAGGTAGTTGAACCTTGGTTGCAGTCCTCGCTCTTTTGCTTTTTGAAATATCAATTTTTGTATCCTTCTGTAGAAGCTGCTAAGTCCTGTGTAGTTCTGACTGTATTTCCATGATATTTGAATTATTTATTTTTGTCTACATGCAGTATTTTCTTATTGATTTTGTAGCTCTGGAATTTGACTACTATATTTCTTGAAGTTTTCAATTTGGGATCTCTTTCAGGAGGAGATCAGTGAATTCTTTCAATAACTACTTTGCCTTCTGATTCTAAGACCTCGGGAAAGTTTTCTTTTACAATCTCTTGGAGGACACTGTCCAGGCTGCTTCTTTCATCATGGTTTTATGGTAGGCCAATAATTCTTAGCTCATGTCTCCTGGATCTATTTTCCAGGTCAGTTATTTTTCCCGGGAGATATTTTGCACTTTCTTCTAATTTTTCAATCTTTGTTTTGTTTGACTGACTCTTGCTGCATCATAGAGTCCTTGGCTTCACTTTGATTTAAATTTTTAGTAATTTATTTTCTTTAATTAGTTTTTGAAGCTCCTCTGTCCTGTGGTGAGAAAGCTGAAAATCATCCTTGGAGTGGGTGAGTCTGCTGGGTGGGGCTCCTTGTCACTCTGCTCTAGTCTGCTCTCAGACTCATGCTGGTGTAGCCCCTGTGTGCTCTGCATTACCCCTGTCAAGTTCTATGTGGACACTTTCCTGGCCTGAGAATCTGCCACAATCTGTCTCCCAGGGGGCTCTGTCACTCTAAAATCCATTCAAATTCACTTTTTAAAGTTTAGCAACAGAATTCTTGGAAGAGCTTAGAAAAGTAACTGCTTCCTTTCTGCCATCTCGGCTCCACCTCTCTTTTCTCCTTTCATTAGATCTCAAAGATACTTACATACTTAATTAACCCTTACAACAAATATGGAAGTCAAGTGGAAAAATATTTTTCAGCATCCTATGTGAGATTTGGAGAAAAGTAAGATAATCTGTCTCTTTGAAGCCTTGCTCTGTTTTGTTGTGATTCACACAAAGGCTTTGGTATAGTCAATGAAGCAGTAGTGTTTTTTTTTCTGGAATTCTTTTGCATACAAATGGGCATGATAAAAAGCAAAAATGGTAGAAAATTATCAGAAGCAGAAGATATTAAGAAGATGCGACAAAATATATAGAAGTATGAAGAAAAAGCTTATTACCAATAATCATGAAAATGTAGTTATTAATGAAGAGCCAGGTATCCTGGAGAATGAATTCAAGTGGATCTTGGAAAGCTTTGCTAAAAACAAGATTAATGAAGATTTCAGAATTCCAACTCATCTATTTAAAACCATAAAAATGATGTGTGTCTTGAGTGAGTCAGTTGATCATTTAATTAATTATATTTCTTAGGCATCACGACTTATTTGAAGTACCATGGGACATACAATCTATAACAAATTATTCTCAATTTTTTTCTTTAGTCTCTTCTTTGGTTTTCAGAATGTACATTTTCATGTTTAAGTGGGGATGCTTTATTTATTCTTTTTCTAGGGTTTTCTTTTCTTTTGTTTTGCTTTTCTTTAGTTGCAGCCTAAAGCATTGATTTGCTGTTTTTCTCTTTTATTGAGGTACATTATTTTGAGATGTAAAATTTCCCTTATATACTGCTTCGATTGCATCCCACAAATTTTGGAATATTCATTGTTGTCATTCCCTTTAACAAATTCATAATTTCTATGATTTGTTTTTTTGTCCCACTCATTCTTTAAGATTAGATTATTCAGTTTCCAATTTATTTTTAATATACATTTCCATAGTAGTTTGTTGAATGTAGTTTTTATTTTATTATGGTCTGAAAAAGGTCCATTGAAGAGTTCTTTTCTGCATTTGGCTGGAATTCAGCTATAAAATTTCTTGGAACTTTCATTTTTTGGGAAGTGGTTGGTGTATTCTTTCAATTTCTATATTGCCCTCTGGTTCTAGAATATAAGGGCAGTTTTCCTTAACAATTTCCTGAATGGGGGAGGATTCTGTGAGGATGGCAGTAAAGGTCAGAAAATTCCAAGCTCTCCAGATTTCCTCCACAAACAAGATGAAATAGTACCTCATGCTGAACATAGAGTGGCAAAAAAAAGAGTTGAGGCAAAACAGTGGGGAAGAATTCCAGGCTAGGTCTCTGTGAAGAATAAACACTTCCAAGCGAGTTCCACTGAAACATCAAGGGGCAAGTCCTGGAACTAGCTGGATTGCGAAGTAGCCTTGGCCCAAGACATGGGACCTTTCACCTCCCAGACTATATGGGGAGTTGGCCATATAAGTCAGGGAAAATTGAAGGAACTTCTACTGAAAAGGAGAGCCAGACCCAGTTGTGCTGCTGAGACATGGCCCTAAGTGAGACGGTATTAGCATATGTCCAGTGAGTGCAAAAGCAGTAGGACAGGAACACAACTGACTGTGGGCACTTACAGAAGGGCAGAGTTCTTGGTTTGGGTTCCAGATTAGAGGAGAAAACTGAAGGAGACCCTGAGACCAGAGGTACTCCCCCTCCAAGGATTAGGGGTAATTACGAAAAAAATAAGCAAAAATAAAGAATGGGCAAAGGAGAAAGAACACAACCATAGAAAGTTACCATAGGAACAGAGAAGGTGAGGGTTTGTTTTCAGAGGAGGAGAGTGAAGTATTAAAAAAAAAAGTAAAAACCTCTCATACTCCAAAGAGCAATGTCAAAATAGTTTCTTGGCCAAAAAGAATTCGTAGAACTTACAAAAGACTTTAAAAATCCAATGAGAGAAATTGAGGGAAATAATTTTAAATAAGCACAATCCAAGAAATTTAAGATTATAAAAAGAAGTCACTGAATTAGAAAAGAAGATACAGAACTTAAGGAAGACAATGATATCTTGAAATCAGAGTTGGACAAGGGAAAGTCAGCAGAATTATAGGAGACCAAGAAATAATAAAACAAAAATATAAAGAATGAAAAAACAGAAGAGAATGTGAAATATCTCAAAAGAAAAAAATATCTAATCTGGAGAAGATATCTAGAAGAAGAAACATTAGAGCAATCTGACTACCTGAAAGCTATGACTGAAAAAATAATCTTGATGCAATAAGAAGAAATAATTTAAGAAAAATTTTCTGAAGCATTAGAATAAAAGATGAAAGTAGCAATAGAAAAAATCCACTGATCACCACCTGAAAGAAATTCTATGAGGAAAAATAAGAGGAATATCAGCCAAATTGTGAACTCACCAGCTCAAGGATAAAACAATACAAACAAGAAGGAAAGACCGAAACAAATTAAATATGACCATGCCAACATAAGAATCACACTAGACCTAGAAACTGTGATACTAAAAGACCACAGTTCTTGGAAAACTGTATATTGAAGAGCAAAATAATGTGGATTGTGGCTGAAAATATCATCACTAGCAAAGTTAAGAATAGTCATCAATGAAAATGGACATATAATGAATCATCAGACCTTAAGAATTTTCTTTTAAAAAAATAAATTAAATAGAATATTTGACATATATGATTCAAGAGAAATATAATATACATATCAAAAGATTAAGAACAAGGAATTCAATAATTCAGGCTGCTTACCTTTTATACGGGGAAATGTAAAACATATGTCTAAGACTGACATTTGTATTTTGGTAATTTTTAAGAAAGACTGGGGTAGATCTGAATATGATATGATTTTTAAAAGCAAAACCATTTTGGAAGAGGGAAAAAGAGTAATAATTTTATGCAAATGAAGTATGGGAAGAATAACTGACACAGGAATTAGATAATAGAGGAGGGATGGTAGTTTCTCAACACTACTTTCATCATAGATGAATAGATAGATAAATAGATAGATAGATAGATAGACAGACAGATAGATATAGATATAGATATATCTAGAAGGGTATAAAAATCTAAATTCAGAAAGAAATAAAAAGTTAAGAGCATAGGGAGAGTGAAGAGGAAAAGGGAGGGATTTTTAGAGGGGAGGGTGAGGGAATAAGATAAGGGGGAAATACAATGGTATTTAGATTAATGGACAAAGGAGGATAATGAAAGTAGGTAGGGTAGATTAAGTAATAGAGGGCAATGTAGCAGGTAGAAGCAAAGTAGAATAAGGAGTAATAGGATACAATCGATAGACATAAAGAAAAAAATTAGGAGTTGAATTTATTAGGGAGAAAATCAGGAGTATTAGTCATTATCTCAAAGTTAGTTAAAGCTAAAATACATTTAATCAAAAGAGAAAAATAGGGAAACCACACTATGTGTCAGCCATATTAATCAATATTGTTTCAGATTATTTAAAATAATTAGACAGTATAAGATTGGAATATTGCTGTGGACTAGGAAATGGTGAATTGGTGGACATAGAAAAATATGAAAAGACTCAGAATTATGAAGGAAGAGAAAACAAATAAGTATAATATGGTTTTCCATAGATGCATATGAACCTATATGTCCATATATGAATATTAATATAGATGTCTCAGTATATGTATGTGTGTAAGTATACGTATGTATGTGCATATTTATATGTGCATATATTCACATATACATCTTTATTTCCTCCTTTATATGTATGTGTGTATATATGGATGTGCATGTAAATGTATATGTGGGTGCATATGTGTGTGTGTGTGTGTGTGTGTGTGTGTAAATGTGTATGTATCCACATTTAATTGTAACCTTCTTAGGGGAGGTGGGGAAGAAGAGGGGAAAAAGAACAATGTAAAAAGTTCCCGGCAGAGAACAAAAGGGAAAAAACACAAGAAAGAAAAAGAAAGATAAGAAACTTAAATCTAACTTCAGACTCCATAGTTCTTTCTATAGATGTGTATAGCATTTTTCACCATTAGTCTTTTGAAATTGTCTTAGATTATTGCATTGTTGAGAAGAACTGAGTCTATCAAAAGATAACTTTCAATGAAGCAAAGATGGACAGCACTGTTCTCTTGGTTCTGCTCACTTCATTCAGCATCAGTTCGTGTAAGTCTTTCCAGGGTTTTCTGAAATCTACCTGCTCATAATTTTTTATGGAATAATAATATTCCATTATATTTATATACTACAACTTTTTCAACCATTCCCCAGTAGATGGGCATCCTCTCAATTTTCAATTCTTTGGTTACACAAATAGATGCTATAAATATTTTTGTACTTTTGGGTCCTTTTACCCCTTTTTAATGATCTCTTTGAGATACAGACCCCTAGCATTGGTATTGCTGGATCAAAGGGTATCAATAGTTTTAAAGCCCTTTGGGCATTGTTCCAAATAACTCTCTGGAAATGTTGTATTAGTTCACAATGCTTCCAATGCATTAGTGTTCCAAATTTCCCACATTTTAAGCATTTGTCCTTTTCCTGTGGTGTCATATAAGTCAATCGGGTAGGAGTGATGTGGTACGCCAAAGTTGCTTTAACTTATATTTTAAAAAAATCAATAGTGATTTAGAGGGTTTTTTAAAATATGACTACAGATGACTTTCATTTCTCTCTTTGAAAACTGCCTGTTCACATCTTTGACCATTTATTATTTGGGGAATGATTAATATTCTTACAAATTTGACTCAGTTCTCTATGCATTTTAGAAATGAGTCCTTTATCAGAGACACAGTTGTATCTCCTCCCCCTCCCCCACCCCACATTCTAATCTTGGTTGCATTGGATTGTTTTCTGCAAAGCCTTTTGAATTTCATGCAATCAAATCATCTATTTTCAATATAATGATGTCCTCTATCTCTTGTTTGGTTATAAATCCTTCCCTTTCCCATACATCTGAAAAGTAAACTATATCTTCTTTTGCTAATTTGCTTCTAGTATTACCCTTTATGGCTAAATCATGTATTCATTTTCACCTAACAATGGCATATGGTACAAGATGTTGATTTATGCCTATCTAGTTTTTGCCATACTTATTTTCAGTTTTCCCAGAATTTTTGTCAAATAGTGTGTTCTTATCCCAGAAGTTGGAGTTTTGAGCTTATCAAACAGTCTATTACTATAGGCATTGATTACCATATTGTGTAGCTAACCGACTCCACTGATCCACCTCTCTATTTCTTAGCCAGTACCAAGTAGTTTAATGATTCCTGCTTTATAAGATAGTTTTAGATCTGGTATGGGTAGGCTACCTTGCCTTGCATTTCTTTTCATTAATTCCCTTGATATTCTGGACATTTTGTTCTTCCAGATTAATTTTGTTTTTAATTTTTCTAGCTCTATAAAATAATTTTTGTTAGTCTGATTTCTATGGCATGGTATAATTAAATTAATTTAGGTAGAATTGTCATTTTATTATATTAACTTGTCCTACCCATAAGCAAATTATGTTTTTTCCAATTATTTAGATCTGATTTTATTTTTATGAAAAAGTGTTTTGTAATTGTGTTCATGTTTCCTGGGTTTGTCTCAGCAGGAAGACTCCCAAATATTTAATATTGTTTACAGTTATTTTAAATGAAATTTCCCTTTCTCTTTCTTGCTGCTGGGCTTTGTTGTTAATATATAGAAATGTTAATGATTTGTATGCATTTATTTTATATCCTACATCTTTGCTAAAATTGTTAATTATTTCACATAGTTTTTAGTTCATTATCTAGGATTCTCTAAGTATATCACCATATCATCTGCAAAGATTGATAACTTTGTTTCTTTGTTGTCTATTCTAATACCTTCAATTTCCTCTTCTCTTATTGCTAAAGTTAACATTTATATTACAATAATAAGTAACAGTGGTGACATCCTTTTTTCACCTCTGATCTTATGGGAAATGCTTCTAGTTCATCTTCATTACATGTAATGCTTGCTGATGTTTTTAGATAGATGCTACTTACAATTTTAAAGAAGACTCCATTTATTCTTGTGCTCTCTAGTGTTTTTAATTGGAATGGATGCTGTATTTTGTCAAAAGCTTTTACTGCATCTATTGAGGCAATCGTATGATTTGTGTTAATTTTGTTATTGATGTGATCAGTTATGCTAATACTTTTCCTAATATTGAACCATCCCTACATTCCTGGTATAAATTGCAACCTGGTTGTAGTGTATTATCATCATGATAATTTGCTATAATCACTTTGCTAATGTTTTATTTAAAATTTTACCTCAATATTCATTAGGGATCTTTTTTTTTCCTTTCTTATTATGTATTTAAGTTTCGGTATTTAAGATAAATGTAAATTCATAATAAAATATACATAATTTCTTGAAAGATGTTTTCTATCATTTTTTTTAAATCTTGGCTTTCAGGAAGTTGAATAATTTTTAAATTCTCTCTCCTGTATTTCTTTTTCTTTTAGTTATGTTTCTAATAAAATATGTAGATTGCTGTTTTTTATTTAGTGTTATTGATTCTTGGTATCTCATGGAGTCACTAGTTTCTTCTTGCTCAATCCTATTTTTTAAGAGTTCTTCTCTTTGATCTTTTTGCCTCTTTTTCCATTTGGTCAATTGTCTTTTTTTAAGGCATTCTTCTCCTCACTGGATTTTTGTACCTTTTATCATTTGGCCTAGTCTGTTTTTAAAAGTTTTATTTTCTTCAGTATTTTATGCCTCCTTTGTCTAGTTGTTGACTTTTTTATGACTTTCTTATACCACTCTCATTTCTCTTGCCAATTTATGCTCTACCCCTTTTACTTCATTTGTAAAATCCTCTTTGAGCTCTTCCATGACCCAAGATCTAATAATATTTTTCTTTGAGTGTTTGGATGTAAGAATTTTGACTTTGCTATCTCCTTCTAAGTGTGCATTTTGGTCTTCCTTGCCAAAATAGTAGCTATTAATAGTCTGAATTTTTCTATTGTTCACTCATTTTTAATTGATTTCTTGACTTTTAGCTCTTTACTAATGTGGGGTTTTCTATCCAGGATGGAGGGAGCACTGTCCTGAGTTTCAGGGATTTTGTGGAGCTGCTTTCAGAGATACTTCTAGGGATCTGCATGTCTTCAGTTCTTCTCAGGTGGTGTTTCAAAGGAGATATGTGTTCACTCCTGGCCTATGCTTTTGTCTATGAATGACCACAAAAACTCTTTTTTACCATGGAACTATAAGGAGAGTTCTCACTCCCCAGTTGCCACAGGCTCTGGTATGCTAGTACTCCTCCTTACCCTGAGACTGCCCATCAGAACTGTGACCAGGATCTGTATATGGGCAAAACAATAGAGTCCTGCTCCCAGTGCCAATAAAGGGACCCTTCTAATCTCTTTCTGACCAATTGTTCAATTGGCTTTGCCATCTCTGAGCTGAGAAGTCTGAGAACAATTTCTGGTGCTATTGATTCAGTCACTCCCAAGGCCTACTGCAGGTATGCTAGGGCTAGCATGACCTGCACTGAACTATGCTTCCTTATCACCCTGGTGCTATAGACCTTTCTTGATATTCTTAAAGGTATTTGGCTGTAAAATTGTTCTAGTCCATCCTTTTGTGGGTTCTCCCATTCCAGAATTTATTTAGGATATTATTTAAAAGTCTTTGGAGGGGTTTAGAGGAGAGATCAGGTGATTCCCTACCTTTTCTCTGCCATCTTGGTTATGCTGAGGTAGTAATATTTACGGCAAGTTTCTCTGATATTATAACCTATTTTTCAAATATATGTTGTGTATGAAATGAATCAAATACATAAAAGTAAGAGCCATTAACCAATTGATAAATGATCAAAGGGTACAACAATAACTTTTCTGAAGAGGAAATTGAAACTATCTGTGGTCATAAAAATAATTGCCCTAAATCTCTACTTATCAGAGAAAGGCAAATTAAAACAACTCTGAGGTACCACTTCGCATGTATCAGAAATGACAAGTGCTGGAGGGGATGAGGGAAAAATAGGGAAATTAATGGACTATTGCAGTTGGAATGGTAAAGTCATGCTACCATTTTGAAGGACAATTCAGAAGTATGTCAAAGGATGATAAAGCCTTTTACCCAGAGACATCATTGTTAGATTTATATTCCCAAAGAGAACAAAGAAAAAGGAAAAAAAACTGATATATACAAAAATATTTATAAAAGTTTATTTTGTTTTGGAAACAAATTGGAAATTGAGGAAATATGGAGAATGACTGGACAAGTTTTGTCATATAATTGTGATGGAATACTATTGTGCTATAACAAATTATGAGGGCAGTGGTTTCAGAAAAAAAGAAACATGGCAAGACCTATATTAACTAATTCAAAGTGAGGTGAGAAGAACTGAGAGATCATTGTGTACAATAGCAGCAATATTATAATGATCAACTGAAAAACTTGGCTACTCTTGTTGACATTATGATCCATCGTTTCCAAAAGGAAAGAAAACACTATCCATTTCCAGAAAAAGAAGAGTGACAAATTTTGAGTTTAAGTTGAAATAAATTTTTTGCTTTATTTTTCTTGCTTCTTTGAAATATTGCCAATATGGAAATATGTTTTCCATGATTTCACACTCATAATTTATATCATATTGTTTGCCTTCTCAATGGTTAGGGAAGGGAATGGGAAGGAGAAAGGGGAATTTGGAAATCACAATTTAAAATGAAAGGAATGGTAAAATAAATCAATAATAATAGTAAAAATGCTTTTAAAAGGGAAAAATCATTAATTTATATTACCTCTTACGTGCCTAGTTGGTCATAAATATAACCACATGAACCTTCCACACAAAGAGCAGAAAAAAAGGAGTTCAAACTTTGTCTTTGATTCTTATCCAGGTCAGAACACATTTAGGATATCAAATAATATAAAACTGGAAATATTTAAGGTCCAGAGCTTTCCTGAACCTCTAGAAACAAAGGGAAAGGTAAGGAGTTAGGAATGGGAGAGACAGAGATAGATACAGAGGGAGAGAGACAGAGACACAAAGAAAGATACAGAGAGAGAAAGGAAGGAAGGAAGGAAGGAAGGAGGGAAGGAAGGAAGGAAGGAAGGAAGGAAGGAAGGAAGGAGGGAGGGAGAAAGGGAGGAAGGAAGAGAAACAAAGAAAGAAAGAACAACAAAGAAAGAAACAAAGAAATGAAGAAGCAAAGAAAATCACTTGGGATTGGGAAGATAAAAATGTGAGAAATAGCAAAAGCCTTTTCTATTACTTTATTTCTTTTGGTCAAAATAAGTAACATACTATCAGTCAATTTTCTCTTCAGCTACACCTCTTAGCAAGAAGGCCATCTCTTCCATTCACTGCCTGTACAAATGATTATAGATGTCATATCACTTCTCTGGGACTTGGTTTCCTCATCTCCAAATTGAAGTAGTTAGACTAAATCATCTCTGAGTTCCCTCAGAGCTCTAGGTCATTTACACTCTCCACTTTGAAGGATTTGGCAGCAGCCAATCAAAATAAAGGGAGTCCTACACTCTACTAAGTGAACAGAGCTACATTTCACAAAGGTAATACTCTCATCAATGTCTACAATACTGAATCAATATAGCATCTCTCTGTGTTTATGATGAAAAACCACTCACTCAATCGTATTACTCAATGGGCATCGTCTCTGCATGGGTAGAGGAGAGGTAAGGGGAGATTATTTAGTTACCTCTCTCCAGTTCAAATTGTTATACTGCAGGAGGAGGTAAAAATCCCCCTCTGCCTCTTCTCCATCTATAAAGTGTTCAGTACTACTAAGAAAAGTGTGCAGCTGAGTTCATTAAACAATAAGGTAGCAAGACCAAGGAGTAGGCACCCGTAATATTCTCTGGTATTATGATGGTATTCAGTTGCAATTCCACAAGCAGGAATAGCATAACAGTTGATTCGCAGGAGACTAACAATGGAGTTGAAGGGAGGGGGTGATTGCCTTGGACAACTAGAGCTCAAACGCAATGTCCAAAACACAATTATACTTATTTGTTGTTGTTGTTGTTGTTGTTTTATGTAGCTGCACATCTATGAAAACATTCCATGCCATTCAATACCTCTCTGTGTGATTACCTGAAAAACCCAACTTTTGGCTCCAGACAGCTTAGAATATTAAAATGGGGCGAAGATATGGTAAACTTCTAGGGAGATTTCATGAACACTTAGTGTGTGGAGGCATTCATAAAATAACATTGAAGTTTTTTTTGAGGATAGAATGTTCTAGTCATTCAACATCAGCCATGGCTTCTCTTTTAGACATCGGATTCTTTCCATTTGGTTCCTGATCCAAAAATCTGGCATGAAGAAGAAGCAATTAGCCTTAGAGCAAATGATTATTTAACTTATAATACAATCCTCTTAATAGATATTTCCCAGTATCAGAACACAAATGCATAGAATTTCAGAATTAATAGCAAGGGAGCTCAAAGACCATTTAGTCCAAATTGTACCTGAAACCAAATCCCCTTTACAACAGAATCACAGAATTTTAGAATTGAAAGGGACTTCATTAGTCATCTAGGTCAGTCTATTGTCGAAAGTGATGTCCACTATAATATAACTACAAAGTCATAATCTAATCTTTGCTTCAATACTATCAGTGTTGGACCATACCATTATTGTGGACCACTCCATGCAGTTGAACATATTTGGAGTTGTTTCAAAAATAAGAACATGGGGCAACTTCATAGACTTTTAGAATTGTATAATCCACCAGAGGAAATCTAGTCTAACATACCTTAGTAGGAAACCCTTTTTGCAACATCTAGAAATCTTATAATGCATTCTCTAAATTAGTGGTTCTCAACTTTCCTAATGTTGTGATCCTTTAATACAGTTCATGTTGTGGTGACTCCCCAACCATAAAGTTATATTTGTTGCTGCTTCACAACTGTAATTTTTCTACTGTTATGAATCAGAATGTAAATATCTGATATTCAAGATGTATTTTCATTGTTACAAATTGAACATAACCAACAGGTTGAGAACCGCTGCTCTAAATGGTCATGTCTAAGGATGAGTCATCAATACAAATTTCTCTCTTCATTGTTATGTCTGAGCTGCATTGTTTCCTGGTGGAGCTGTTCGTAATAGTCCTGAAACAGAATACTTCATACTTTGTCTAGATACTGTGATAGTGATAAGTGCCAAACGAGTAGAATCTCTTCCCAGGTCTGGCTTCTTCAGGAGCTGGTAGTTTCCCAATCTTCCTATGGGCCTATATTCAAGGAGGCTGCTGCTGCTCCTATCACAGCAGCTTGCTGACAGAATAGCTGGGAAATTCAGTGAATCATTTCTGTGTTGAAATGTGTTAATGCATTATGCTCTTCTTGTCAGTTTATAAATAAAGTGACATTTGATCTCTGAAGATGGGTGCCCCTATCTTTGGTGGGAGCAGATCGCCTGAGGACAGCAAATCACATAACTGAACATGAACAGGAATAAGAGGGCACTGAATACACCTTAGTTGACAAAAGCATATTCCACAGAGAAGCCTTGAGCACAGTTTCAGGCTTATACCAAATATTCTGTCACAACACATGAAAGCAGACCCTTCCTGATTGCCTGGGGAGGTTAGAGTCAGAGACCAAGTGCATTTGTCTTTGTTCTAAGTGACTACAATTCAGCTAGTATATCAGATTAAAATGATGATAACAAGACCTCAAAGTAGGGGGGGGCATAGGTTAATAAGCATTTCAGTCTCATCCAAAGATGCCTTATTCTGATTCTATCACCATACAACCAATTAGGAAAAAGGCAGAATCCAAATCACTCATACCTGTACTTTCTGATACCCATCCTTTCTCAAGTTTAATGTTTCCCATTTCAAGTTAAACACCACACTTGGATTCCATGAAAATTTTAATGGTATCTGATGAATCATACTCTAGCCTATCTTCATTGAATTTGATGTTTTTCTAGGGAACTCTTAATTATTCTGATATTTTAAAGTTCTGTTAAAAAAATGGAACATATTTTGTAGACATGCGACTTGTTTTATCATACAGAGATTTGGTCCTGATGAAAGTCTCTAGTAAGAGAATTTGACTTGTAGACCAAATGGTTTAATGTAATCATAAAATATAACCTACTCCAACTTCTGCTTTATGGTCTGCTCCTTGTAGCTAGAACTTCCTGCTGGACAGCTCTACTTAGTTACATGCCTTTGCCCCCCATATCACTGTGAACATGCTCATAATTGAACTAATTATTTTCCACCCCTAAAATCTTTTTCTCTTCACTTCCCTATTGTTATTGGTGCCATCATCTTCCAAGTAAACCAAGGTTGAAGTCCTGGGGAAAAAAATCTTACTCTATCTTTTCTCCCTCCTCCCTCCACATTCAATCAATTGCCAAGCTTTGTAAATTCTACCTCAGCAATATAGTTAACATATATCATCTCTCTAAACATACCACCACCACCCTGTTCGAGTTGACCTCATTATTACTCTACAGGAAATTGTAATAGTTTCTCAACTGGTTTTCCTTCTTTTACTGTGCCCTGATCTAATTTATTCTTCATACAATTGCCAAAATAATCTTCCTAATGCATGGTTTTGACCTCCTACCTAAGCTGGAAAGCATCCAGAGGGAAAGAACCAGAACAGTGAAGGGCTTTGCATTTATGTTATATGAGGATCAGTTGGAGAAACTGGTGATGTTTATTCTGGAGAAGTCAATACTCAGTAGGGACATGAGAACTGTCAGTAAGTATTTGAAATACCATCAAATATAAGAAACATTTTCCTTGATGTACTTCACTTCAGAAGTGATGGGAGAAAGATGCAGAAGAGGCAAATCTGGGCTGGATGTCAGGAAGATCTTCCTCACAATTACCACAAAGAAGAAGGGTTTTCTTTGAGAAGCAATGAGTTTCCTCTCATTATAAATTTTCAGGCAGAAAATGGAGGATTCCTTATGAACTATGTTACTTGTTCCAATCCCTTTAGGGGTAGGGGTTGAGCTGGATCACTGCTGAATTCTTTTCAGCTCTAATATATTTATTTTTTGTTTCAAATTTTAGAGCATGTTACTCTCTTGCTTGATTTTTTTCAGAGATTATCTATTATTTATAGTATGACTTTAAAACAGGTCTTGTGTAACATTTAAATTCTGAAACAATCTGGGCTCAGCCTACTCTTCTAGCCACAGTTTTCATTGTTCTCCTTGATGTGCCTTTTTCACATCAAATTAGACTACTGACCATTTTCCAAACTCTCCATTACATTTCTTGACTCCATACATTGGCAAATTATTTCCTTTATAGTAGAATGGACTCATTCCTCATCTTCATATGCCACAAAACTACATGGTTTAAAAATTACTACATGGTATAGAATATAAAGAGGCCTTATATATTGTCCTTTTACAAAAAAGGATGTCTCACGAAGATTACACAGGGAGCTAATGGTTAGAATCTTATGGTAGATTGGAATCCCAAACATAGCCCTCTGACAAGAAATCAATTCATCTTTTCATTACAACAGGCCACTTCTTTTAATGTTTTTTCCCCTCAAAATCTCTACCTTTGCTAAGTTACATGCCACCTCCCTCCATGAAATCTTCTCTAATTTGTCTTCCTTCCTCTTTAACTCAACAGATGAATGCCTTTTCTTTCTATTTAAAATTTCTTTGCATGCTTTGTCTAGGATCATTGCTTGCCCCCACCTTGCTTTAACACCTACTAGCTATACTTTTTTGTGCATACTCACATCCTTTCCCCCTAAAAATGTTAAACATATTTCATACAAGTAACACTGTATCACTCTTTATCTTTGATTTCTTGATATGCAAGGTGGTATCTTGCATATAATAAATGCCTAATGAAAATTATTTCAATTGAAATATTGTTTCTTATCCATAACTTATCTAGGATGGCCAAGCAACATCTTAACTACATGCAGAAAAACCTTTTTTTTCCTATAAGAGAAATGATTTTCCAAATTTGCAACCCTTTTCAGGAAATGCCTTTACCAATTACTATGAAGAAATGGTACTTTAAGATTCTCTTTGTGGTGCCTTCTTGTTAATGAGCTATTTATAGGTAACCTGGGGTTTGAGTCAATTTGCATTAGACTGGTGGAGATTGATTACTTCATATTCCTTACTTGAATGAGAGGAAGAGTTGGTGAGGGCTTTGGAAAGGAGAAATTGGTCTTCTGGCTCCAGCTTTGAGAGGGAAGACTCATTGGTTTCTGGATTTTATTCAAAAGGGTCCTTAAAGGGAATGAAAGCCTCCAAGAAGATGGCATGTAAAGGAGCCAACATCTTATCTTCATCATGTTAATATTGCCAGTTTACCATGCTAGAGACTTTGGGGGAGGGATGGAGGCAACAGCATTTATATAATACTTCCTATGTGTCAGGCATTGTGCTAAGAATTTTTTACACATATAATTGGTTCAACTTTTCTTATTTCTGTTTGCTATAATCTTAACCACAAGTATCAATTGCTCTTCTATATATGATATTTCCTTGTATAAGTACATTTGGTGGGGACTCAAGCCTTTGTATGTGGAGCCTGACAGACCCCTTCCTAGTTAGGGTATAGTGATTAAGAGACCAGCACAATAACAATAGACAGTGCAAAATCCAAGACACTAAAAAAAGACAGACATTAAACGACAGAGGGAGCAAAGATAGAGATATGACAATGTGAATCTGCAGCACCATCAGTCTAAAGGAGAAAGCAATAGCAACTGGAAAGAGTGCTAGAAAAAGAAAGACTATCAGGACAATGCATGGAAGAGACTGTTCAAGATCCTGAGAAAATTACTAATGTTGCTGACCTTGTGCCTTCTAACTCTTAATTTCTCACTTTGCTAATACCCAATTATTGTGTTTTTGCTTCCTGATTTATGGCTGCCCAAGTTTAGAGTGCTTAATGTTAATTTAACCCCATCTATGACTGAGAGATTGAAAAGCATAGTATTATAGGAAGAAGGCTTGGTTTTCTATCACTCATCTTTCAGTCAAACTTTTAAACTTGTTCTTCTCCAAACATGGCATTCCATCTACTATTTATGTCTTTATATAGGCCTGGAATGTTCTTCCTCATTACTCTCCCTCTTGTCTCCCTTCAAGTGTCAACTCAAGTGCTACTTTTTACATAAGTACTCTCCTATCTGGAAAAGAAACATGGCATAACAGATAGCCTGTGAGACTTGCAAACAGAAAGACCAGTCTAGAAATCTTATCTTGGATAATTACTGGTTGTGATATGTTACTCAAAAATTTAGTCTCTCTGTCTTAGTATCCTCATCAATAAAATCAGGGAATTGGAATAGATTGTTCTATTATACCTGCAAGCTTTAAATTTGTAATGTACCCAAGTGGTTAATGAACCCATCACCAAATTAATTTGGATTTATTTTTAATATGGATTTTATTTATTATATGTATCCATATTATCTATATAAATTATATTTGTCTTCCTTTCTCCCCACCACATAGAATAGAATATAAATTACTTGATGGCAGAGACTGTTTCATATCAGTCTTTGTATTCCCAGAGTCTTGTGTAATGTCTGATACACACAAAGTAGGAGGCCTAAAAGCTGCTTTTAAATGAATGAAGGAGGCAAATGACCTGGATTTGATTCTTAATGCTACCACTTTCTACCTCTATAAAGTTGGACAACCAGGTGGTGCAGCAGATAGAACCCCAGGCTGAAGTCAAGAAGACCTGAGTTCAAATCCATTCCCAGACACTTACAAGTTGTGTGACTCTGGGCAAGTCACTTAAATCATATTTGCCCCAGGTTCCTCATCTGTAAAATGAACAGGAGAAGGAAATGGCAAACCATTCCCTTATCTTTACCAAGGAAACCTCAGATGGGGTCACAAAGTATTTGAAATGGCTAAACAACAACAAATCACTTCACCTTCTTAAACTTTAGGTTATTTATCTGTAAAGTGAGGAGAATGGACAAACTCTGCACCAATAATCCAATGTTCAGATTAACAAATTGATGGGTTTTTCCTAGTCCCAAGGTAGAGTCAAACTGTGGGTTCAAATGTAGCCTGTACAAGCACTGAAATATCCTTATTCCAAAATCATCTCCCACCAGTGAGATGGATCCCAAGATCTTGGCTAGTTATATCCCCTTCAGGATTCTAGGAGTATCATAAGTGGTCAGGCATTTCTATCTAATGCCATTGATTCAAAATCCTACCAATGTATTTCCTCTTAAGATCATCAGTTTAAAAGATTTCAAATATCCATCTTTAAACTGCATTTCTAAAGGAGTATTTACTGAGGTGTCACAAGAAGAGCAACTGTTACCAAATACATACCTCTCTCCAAAATTGTGACAAGCGATCTTACAAGGCCTACATTATTTAGGGGAAAGTGGGCTCAATCTTTGAGAATCTTTGGCCAAGTGGATACATCACAATTGTAGTTGCTAGAAGTTCTTTTCTCTCACTAATAAACTAATCAAATTTTCCTTAAGTATAATGTAGTCTGTTTTGGGCTCATTATAGAGGCATAATTCTAGTTTGCCCTTGTTTCCCAGTGATGGTGACACTGTATTGGGTGCTGTTATGCACATAGATGGGACATCCCATGATCTCTGGGCAATTCAAAGCCTTCTCTGATTAAGGTGAAGATGTGGGAGGAGTGCTAGGCAAAATCTAGGCTTTGTTAGCATATTCCTATCTTGTCTCTAATTCTGCTCCTAGTGGAAAATTCCTCCTCAAAAATGAACTATTTTCCATTTTGGAAAGCCACACATTACAATTGTTATTCAGAAATTTGGCAGGCCTTCCATCCATATGTATAGTACTATCCCTTTGAAGTTCAGTTCTTTCATGTGAAGCAATGGTTTGCCAAGTCAAGTCTACCTTCAAACTTCACTTGTATATGTGTATGTGTACTCAAAATTTTAAGAGTAATAGTTACTCTGATTCAGTGTTGTGAGACAGCTCATTTTAGATGTGGCAAGAAGTGGTAAACTGCAGTAATATATATATATATATATAGTAGAAAATTTCTATGATATGGAAGAAATGCAATTTACCTGACCATAGACAAATGATGAGGTTATTATTCTTAATCTGAAACTAAACTGGGGCCATTTTCAGTAAGGTTATAGAGGCTGAATCCATAAAAATAATAATGATAGAGATAAATGGAAATATTGCAGAAGTTAGTCAGGTGAACTTAAACCTATAAATGATGTCTACAATAGATGCTGTTTGATAAATAAGTTGATTTGAGCAGAGGAACTCATGGGAAAAAGAGAATCTGAGAAGTCAATCAGCCAGCCAACTAGTTTGGCTGAGACATTGTGACCAGGTGGTATTATTCAAGCACAGTGGGGATAAACTCAGTTTAGGAGTTAAGACATCTGTGCAAGTAGACACTCCATTCATGAAGGAACCTTTACAAACAGCTCCTGAAATGAAATGAGGGCATCACAATAAAGTTTCAGAGGTGGGGATTACCTTGGGTAGATAAGTTTCTTTTTTCAATAATATGATTCCTTAGATAGATTGTCAAGGCATTTTGGCATTCTCCTCAACAGATATTCAGTGCATTGGTGCAAGAGTACAGCTCAGGTTTCTGTATAACTTGTGATATAATTTAGTATTCATCGATTTCATTTAATATATGAATGAATAATATTCTTTTTATTTTACTTTGTTGCTATCTATATTCTATATGTTTATATTTATGTATGATTGCATCATTGCTGTCATTTTCTTATTTATGCAAATGGAAGCACATTTGATGAGGGCTCAAGAGCTAAAGTAGTGAGTAGGGGGAGTATATTTCTCCCAACTTATTTTCCACAGGACAGTGACAGATTTTTAGTGTAAGAACAAGAACATGATGCTGGTCCCTTTCTGGTAACCTGGACCTGCCTGTGTGAGACTTGCATGATAAGCTCAGCATCCCAGAAAATGAGCAGGTTCTCAGAAAATCCCATGAAAATATGAGGTGATATACAATGGCCATGGATACTCCAGATCATGTCTTTTATACAGGAATTCATTCAAATCTTTGATAAAAAAATACTAGAACAGCTTGACCATCAAGAAAAAAGTTCAGTGCTTCCCTGTTAGAGACTTCTTTCAAAGTTAACAGGTTAACATCATTATTTTGATAACTAGTCCATTTCAGGTCCAGGGTTTAAACTATCTCTTTATCCAGTTAACTGTATTGTTTTCCAGTCCACATGTCTACCATCATGTCTAGAAGGAAATCAGAAGAGATTATTAAAAAAATAATAAATGTACGTGGAAAGACTTGCATGAAGTGATACATAATAAAGTGAGTAGAACCAGGAGACCATTGTACACAGTAGCAACAATATTGTATGATGAATTGTGAATGACAGCTATTCTCAGAAATACAATGATCCAAGATAATCCTAAAGGACTCATGATGAAAAGTGCTATCCGCCTCCAGAGAAAGAACTGATGTTATCTGAATACAGACTGAAACATACTATTTTTCACGTTCTTTCTCCTTTTTTTCATTCAAGTCTTCTTGCACAAAATGACTAATATGGAAATGTTTTACATGATTACATATTTACAACCTGTATCAGATTGCTTACCACCTGGGGGGAGGGGAGAGGGGAGGAAGAGAGGGACAGAATTTGAAGCTCAAAAAAAAATAACAAATGTTAAAAATGTTTTTGCATGTAACTGGGGAGGAAAATATAAAATGTTCCTTAAAATAAATGTAATGTCTATAAAAGTAATAATAATAATAATAATAATAATAATAAATGCCTTGATAAAAATCAGTTGTATTGTTTACTGATCAGTATACTGGTCTTGTAACATGGTACAATTGGAGATGGAGTTAGTCTGATATGATTTATTTATGATGAATTCATGCAAGTTCAAAGTGGACATTGCTTCATTGTATAAATAAACAAGTCCAGGGTCTAGTACATCAAAACCTTCCCCAGAATCCAGTGTCACTGGTGAAACTCTGAACATCAGACTCCTACCTTCCACCTAGGTGTTGAATCTCCTCCCTCCCTGCTTTCTTCATTGGAGCTCTCTGCTCTTAGGTCTCTCACATGTAAAACTGGAAATTATCCTTCTCCAAATATGGGACTCCAATTTTATGAACACATCTTTCTCCTGCTTACCCATCATGTTCCACCTTTGAAAATGTTTATTTTCAATTGATTGGGACTGCACAAAAGAAAATGCGGAGAGAAGGAAAAACATGTAGGTGCTTTTCAAATAACATGCTTTGAGTCCTAAATAGTTAGGAAGAGCTCATTGTCAATCATTTTGAATTTGACATCTGCCGATTGCTGAGCAAGGAAAACAGTTTCTTTATTTTCTGTAAAAATCACTTTGGTGTTATCTTAGAGTCAGGGTGTGGAAAGCAAGGGCAGCTCCTGGGCACAAAAGGAGTAAATCCCAAATCTCCAGGCAGAAGGTCCTTTCTATTTGCTGGGTCATGTGCCAGATTCCATTTTCTATTTAAGAGGAACTGATTTTACACATCCAGATAGCTACACATACCAAATTGTATTTGTTTTAAAATAATGAAAAGGAGCTTTATTATAGCCTGCTTCTCCATGGGGTGTGCCTTTCAGAATTTATTTCTCCTGCATTAGCAAAGCTTCATTACAGCAGATAAACAGGCTCACGCACCCGTGCTGGGAAGCTGTGGAGAAGCTATGCAGAATGGATGACTCTGCCTGTCCTTCCTGTCTCTCTTAATGATAACCTCAATGGAGGATTCCAGCAGGTCCCTGACTCACGAGGGAAACAAACTGTCAGAGACAGGGAAATGAGTCTGCAGCACCCAGAGTGAGTACCGTCTAAAGGAAAGTGTTGATATCAACTCAGAGGGGGAAAAACAAATGCTAACTACCATGCCATTCCCCTACTGTTCCCCTGAGTGGGCATGTGGACAGAAATCTCCATCTTCCTTCCAGAAAGTCCAGCAGCCTGCTGGGAGTGGAGTTGCAGCAGGAACAGGAGAGGCTAATGCATAGCTGGTTATGGGGAAGAGCAAATCACATCCCACAGTTTAAAAAAGAGGTCTTCAAGACAACACTGTCATCTGCATGTTGGGAACATCAAAAGCCAGCCAGGTATAATTTTTTATACAATTACTGGAAGAACAACAAATGAGGCTGGATGATGTTGAGGTCTGAGGAGACAGCAATAAGGACATGGCCTGGGGAAGTCTGGAGGCTCTGTATGGTTTGTATTGCCACTACTTAATGATACTCATAATACAAGGTCTACAAAGTACTTTCCTTACCACAGCCTTTGTGATACATAGTGCAAATATCATTCACTCAATCTTAAGGATTTGGAAATTGAGGCTTGGCAGCCAAATTTTTCTGCCCAAGATCACTGAGTAAACCAAGTTCCTCTGACTCCAAAATCAGTGTTTATCACACTACAACATACTACCTTCATCACAAGTTATTGAATACAAAGTAGGCATTACTTTTGCTTCAGTACTCTTTGAACATGTAATTATGGTAACTGTATTTTGGTCCCACAATCAGAGCTCTAGTCAGGTCATGATGATCAGGCCATTAATCCAGGGTGCCACAATATAAGGTCACTGAGAAAATCCGCAGTCCTTGGGCAGCGTATGAGAATTTTACTTTCCACTTGTGTGTCATTTGGAAAATCACTTGATTTCTTTTGGCCTCAATTACCTTGTTTGTAAAATGAATAAGTTCGGGTGTCTACTACAGTCCCTTCTAACTCTAAAATTCATGAGAAGGAGCTATTGCACAATTAGGAAGAATAATTAGTTTTTCAAAGTTTGCTTTTCTGTGCAGGGATGAAGAACTATAGGATCCATGAAGATACTCTCATGCTTTTTTTCATTTTGCTCGTTTGCCTTTTTTCCATTTACTTGGTTTTCTTTCTTATAGAAAATAATTCTCTGCTCAGAGTAATAACCTCTTAAAACCTGGATACAAAAGTTTCTTGTTGCATCTCTACTTCCAGTATGCCCACTATGAACCACCATACTACTCTGGAAATGGAAACCCCAAGGCAGTATCATCTGTTCCATCAATTCAGAAAAATAACATTTGATAAAATGTGATCATATAGTATTACTTCTTCTGTCCTGGTCTATGCTGTGTGGAGAGTCCTAAATCTCAAGTCTTACTACCAGACACATGCCTCCTCAAGTTACAGTGACCCCTGAGGGAAAAGAAGTTCCAATAACATGGTTTGTGGTGCTAGGCCTCGGAGCCTCCACACTTACTCCCATATGGCAGAGTGAAAAAGATTCTCAGTTCTGATCCTGTCTCTGACATTTTTCTATTTCTGTGAACTGGGTCAAGTCACATCAGTTCCACAGACTTTACTCACCTCATTTATAAAATGAGGGTTTTGAACAAGGTGGCTTCTGAGGTTTCTTCTGATTCTATGCCAATGATCCTATGATTATTCCAAAAGCTACCTTTATGAGATTACTACCAAGACATTCTTGAAATATAAATCTCCCAGCCTCACACATCTGTCAGTTAGTCCAGATCTTTTAAATCCGTTACATGTGGCACACACTCAGTGGAGACAATTCACCTCTTCTCTTTCCATATTCCCACACTCATAGCATAGGAGAGCTTCTCACCTCCTACTCAACATAGACCAATGCTTTGGCTACTTTCTGATGCCAAACATACCTCCCTTGTATGACTGCAATCACTTTCTTCTTCACCTCACCCTCTACCTGTGTCTATCTTCTCTCAACCCTTGGGTCACCCAAGCTACTAACAAGAAAATTCCAACCACAACCACTCAGTGCCTTAGGAAATAACAATCCGGAGTGGATTTAGTCACAAAAATTAAGTGGTCAACTTTCTGATAAAGTATCTCTTAATAATATAAATAATTATATTACATAATTAATTATATAATATTTAAAATTATGTAATAATTAAATAAATATAATATAAATTAATATATAACTAAAGTCTTAGTTCATCTGGTCCTCCACAGAGTCCAAGATAGAGACTGTGCCTTTAGGGTGAGGTCCAATATTAATGCTCTCCACAGGCCTCATGAACCTTGCAGTCCCACTGTTTTTGGCCCCCATATGATCCTAGAATGTCATGGGGCCCATAGTCCTATCACTGCACAAAGCTTATAACCTCTTTCAGAGATAAGGATCCACTGGCATAGACTTTGACAACCTAAGATCACCTCCACATCATGATTGGAGGATCTCCCTAGTACAGCTTTTCACTACCATGTTATAGTGGGAAAACAGTGGATAAGAGTCAGAAAGACCTGGATTCAAAACTTATTTGATAGAAATTCCTCCCTTTGACATTTAAAGACTTTCACCAAATAACCCCTTCCTACCTTTCCATTCTTCTTACACTTTACCTTGTTCTACCCATTATATTATATAGTGATACTAACCTACTGACTGTTCTTTCAAGAAGACACTCTTGTTCCTATCTCTGGACATGGATATCTTGCATGCCTGGAATGCTCTTTCTCTTCATCATTCACCAGTGCATCCTGGCTTCCCTGGTTTCCTTAGAAACTCAACATAAATCCTGCCTTTTGCATGTAACTTTTCTGGGCACTACCCACTATTCTGAGATTACTTTACACACATCGTGTCTATTTATTTACGGACTGTAAATAAGACTGTGAGCTCCCTGTGGATTTGTTGTTTCTGTTGTTCAGTAATTTTTCAGTCCTGCTTGGAATTTCCTTGGCAAAGATACCAGAGTGGGTAGAGACTTAAAAAAAAACTTTCTTTGTATCCTCAAATCTTAAAGTGATTGTGGTGAAGTAAATGCTTAATAAGTGTTGACTAACTGACTGACTTATTGGTTATATGACCTTTGCATTAATAAGAATAATGATACTTGTCCTTACCCAATGTGTGCACGTGTATATGTATGTATGTATGTATGTTTGTATGTATGTACATACATATATATGTGTGCATGTATGTATGTATGTATAGGCATGTGTATAAGAATTGTGTGCATGTGGTATACAAATATACATTTATACATGTAGACATAAATATAGATATAAACAGAGATGGAAATTAATATATAGATCATACACATGTGTGCATACTACAAACATACATAGTTATAAACATGCATGTAAATATATACATGCCATTCCATACCCTAAATCCATCCATCACCGTAATGGGTAGATGGTATGATTCATTATCAAGCCTCTTAAGTTATGAACAGTCATTATGTGGATCATAGTTCTTAGAGCTTTCAAGCCTATTTGCTGTTGTAACAGTGCTAATGTGTAAATGGTTCTTCCCCTGCTTATTCCATTATTCACTAGTGTTTAAGCCTGGGAAGGCTTCATTTTTGTATTGATGTTTTTGCATGTTTTTTTCTTCTAGTTTGCTTAATTCCATTCTGCATCAGTTCATGTAAGTCTTTCCATGATTTTGAAAGTTTCCATTTCCTCATTTCTTATACCATGACGATACCCTGCATTCCAACACTATAAATTGTTCAGTGATACTTTCATTAGTGTGTATAGCACAGTGTTCACATATGAAAAATATTAATAAATATTTTAAGTTAATTTATTTAATTTTAGTTTTCAACATTCACATCCATAAGTTTTAAATTTTTTCTCCCTCCTTGTTTCTCAAGACAGCATGCAATCTGATTTAGACTCTACATATACATTCCTATTAAACATATTTTCACATTACTACTCCTTATTCCAGGGCCAATGCTCTACTCACTGCACCATCTCGCTGCCCCTGTCCTTTTTTAAGAGGGGAGAAGGCAGGGCACTTGGGGTTAAGTGACTTGCCCAAGGTCACACAGCTAGTAAGTGTTAAGAGTCTGAGGCCGGATTTGGACTCAGATCAATATTTTCACATTAGTCATGTTGTACAGAATAATAAGAACAAATGGGAGGATCCATGAGAAATTTTTTAAAAATGAGAAAAAAAGAGAAAATAGTTTACTTCTTTCTGCATTCAAACTCTAGTTCTTTCTCTGAGTATGGTTGACATTTTCCTTCACGAGTCCTTCAGAATTAAGTCCTTGCATCGCTGAGGACTTAATAAATATTTATTGACTAACTACCACCACAAAAGTCTAGATAGTTAGATAGATAAGTGGATATATATATATATATATGTATATGATATATGCGTGTATGTATTCATATGCACAGATGTATTATACAAATAACTACACACACATAAAACCTAAAAAAGACTTTTCTTAAAATTTCCTTTGAGTATAGACCCAGTATATTTGGGTTAAGGACATGCAAGGCTTAGAAACTTTTCATGTATTATTCAAAATTATTTCCAGAATGGTTGTACTCCTTCACAGGCCCACCCACAGTTCAGCTGTTGAACTGATTTCTTTTAGTTTACTACATGATGAATATAAGTTGATCCCTATTTGTTCTAGGATAAAATGATATTTTACCTCTGTCACCCTTTAAAATTTTCTATTTTTGTATTGTAATTCACATACTTATTACTATACTGCATGAATATATTTTGTAAATATTTATACATTTTATATATGCATACATATGTGTATACATATATGTATATATGTGTATGTATATGAAAGAGACAGAGATATGCCCACATATACGTACACATTTTTATTTGAGACGTGAGCTCATTTTTTCAAAATTGATATTGATCTGTAAGAAAGACAGCTTGTAGAGAACAATTTTAGGGAACATGGTGTAGTGAGGAAGGTAATGCATTTAGAGGAAGAATAAATGGGTTTGAAATCTTATCTCTGTGAATTCCTGGCCAGTGTCTTAACTTTTCCACATCTTAGTTTTGTCATGTATAAAATGAAGGAGTATAATTGGGTGAATGCAGCGATAAATTTTAGGTTTAAAGTATAATTCTATGGACTTTCTAGTATTTCACTGAAACCATCTCCATTCATTTCACCTTATCCTTCTTATAATATCCTATATATTATATATATTATATATCCTTCTTATATCCAATATTAAACTAGCATCTCTCTCTCTCTCTCTCTCTCTCTCTCTCTCTCTCTCTCTCTCTCTCTCTCTCTCCCCCTGTCTCTGTCTCTCTGTGTCTATCTCTGTCTGTCTCTGTCTGTCTCTGTCTGTCTGTCTTTCTATTTCTCCATCCATACCAAACACAAATATTTGAGACTAAGTAGAACTGTATGAACTTGGCATCATGGAATTGGAGTCCAAGTTTTTCACTTACTATCCAGGCATCTTTGAACTAGCCATTTAATCTCCTTGGCCTTTACTTTTTTCATGAAAAAATAAGGATGAGGAAAGAGGAGTTACATTAGATGTCATTTAATGTTTCTTGGCTCAAGATCTATATTCCTGATTCTCTACAAACAACTTCTACTGAGCTGTCTTGGGCTTTAACAGGTTAATTGATTTATCCAGGGTCATAGAATTAATAAATATCAGAGATGAAACTTGAACTGAGGTCTTATTGACTCCATCTACCAAAGCACACATTATTCAAAGTGTTTAAATATTTTAAATAAAGAAGAATTTCTTCCACATATATAAAACGCTAAAAGAATCTGTGGATGATGGGGCAGAGATCTTAAAAGAAAAGCCAGATACAGCCTTTGTATGACACATTTATCTCCTTGAATTAAAGGACAGAATCCAATAAACTAGTAAAACAACACACACACACAAATGCACATGCACAAAACATGGGACATCAATGATGATTATCTTTAATGGAAGTGGAGAATTGGAATAGCATGTGAGTGGGAACTTAAAATCCATTCATGCCAACCCTTCATGCTTGTCATTTCATCTACTACTTTCCTTCTGTTCTTCAGACCATTCGAGGCAGGATACTCTGGGCACCCAAACAATTCATTACAATGCTTCTACAGGACATGGAAAACCCCAACCCAAAAGTAAGTCAAGGGTGTATAGTAAAAAGAACTTATGACAGAAGAGACCATTGGCTAATGCAAAAGCAAGGTTGTGATATCATTTCTTCCTTTCCAGATAGAATGTTTGCTTTAAAATAGTTCATATCCCTAGGCCTTCATGAGTATCAACATATCTTTACACTGCTAAATATACATAGATAAGTCTCCACTGGAACACTTGGTGGTGCAGTGGATAGAGCACTGACCCTGGACTCAGGAAATCAGGAAGACTTGAGTTCAAATTTGAACTCAGACCCTTACTAGCTGTGTGACCCTGGGCATGTTAGTTAAAACCATGTTTGCCTCTATAAAATGCTCTGATGCATAGTATATTTGCAGATGCAACTCCTAATGAAGTCACAAAGAATTGGACACAAATTAAACAATTGAAAAACAACCAGTTTCCATTATGCATTGAAATAAGTGAGAGGAGAAGCCTCAAAAATTCAAATATCGTGTGTGTGTGTGTGTGTGTGTGTGTGTGTGTCTGTGTCTGTGTCTGTGTGTGTGACTGGCTTTGGAATATACTCAGAGAGAAACTCAGTAAGACACTGTAGAAAAATAGACTCAGTGTTCCATTGCAGCTGTGCAAACAGCTGTCAGGAATCACTAAGTTGCCAAAATTATCTTCTGTAGCAATATTCACCATGGCAATCTTTCCACAAACTAGCCATGACATCCACTTCTACCACTGACACTGGGACATTTGGAGAAGAAATAGGTGATCCTATCCCCAAATGTATCCACTTATCCAGTCACGAGTAAACACACATGGAAAAGAATGATAGGGTATTTAACTTCTCTTGCCATCATCCACAAAAATAAAGAGTTTTGACTTGGCATGATAAATTGAACAAAGTTGTTGCCAAGAAGTCATGCTATTTGAATTTTATTTCGAGCTTAAACATTATCTGGGTGATCTTGAGCCTAAGACACAACCACTATGTGTCCCTATTTCATCATCTGTGCATTAAGGGGGTTAGACTAGATTACCTCTAATGTCTTTCCAGTTTTAAATCTTAGCATTCTCTGATAAAATGACTATGATATTCATCAAGGGTCAGATAGATAGATTGGACCTAGATGGCTCTTGAGAAGAAAGTAAGGACTTTGCACAGTCCTCCCTTACCTAAGTCCAATTCACTTTCAAGTCATGACATCACTTTCTTGATGTCATGGTGCTCTTTGAGAATGAAGGACAAACAGCAACAACAATTTCAGACCTGAAACATTTATTCAATGCGGCATTATTGACAAATGATGATCTAATCACCTCACTCCAGTGAGAATAAACTTGAAACTGTATAAGGCATTCCATTATATAACTGGGTAGCTCTAACTACATGAAAGATCATCACATTGCGCCTTAATCTGCTTTTTGGAACTTCTAGTATGGTACAGTCCAATCCATTCCAGTCTAATACAACCCGATTAATTTTATTGTATTTAAATATATATAAATATATATAATATATTATGTGTAATATATTATATATAATATATATAAATATAAATATATATTTTCCCAATTACATATAAATCATTTTTAACATTTTTTAAGAATTAAATTAATTTTTTTCCTCCCTTTCTCTATTCCCACCACCCTGAACCAATAAACTATTTAATATAGGTTAACCATATATAAGCATGAAAAAAGCATTTTTATATTAATCATGTGAAGGAAAACATAGACCAAAACACACACACACACACACACACAAACACAGAAAAATGCTTCAATCTGCATTCAGACTCCATCAGTTATTTCTTGGGAGGTGGATAATGTTTTTCATGAGTCCTTGTAAAGCCAATCAACAGTAGATTCCTGAGAGAATGCTACTGTGAACGGCTTTTATAATTCAGATTACACAGTATTAGTGAACACTCTCTTTATTCCATTACAAATCAAGATTCAGTACAATATTTAGAATATCAACAATTCACAATATTATATACAATATTTAGAACACGGAAAGTCTCAATATTATATCTTATTA
>CM053598.1:31090732-31112683 GCA_028646575.1 Pseudocheirus occidentalis | reverse complement strand
GCCTTAGCAGAGACTTGCTCTATGAGAGCACCTTTAAATGGCCTAGCACCCCATGTGGTGAACTTGAACTTTCAATAAACTTTACTTTTTCCTTAGTTGAGAAGATTTGAGTGGAATTCTTTCAGCAGGACCCGGCATGTTGGTGTTTTGGGGTCTCAGGCAGCCCTAACCCTCTTTGGGCTCCTCTTCACTCATCAGCTCCAGGTGGCAGTCCTCAAAAGTCCTGGGCAGCTCCAATGGGCTCTTTGCAATCTCTCTCAGCAACTCAGGCTCAACCACACTGGATACTGCTCTTCCCAAAAGTACTTCTTTTTCTTCTGGCCTTCTCTGGGCTTGAGCCTTTCCATTCATGGCTACTCCCAGGTCAGCCCCTCTCTTCACATCAACAACTCCATCCCACAAGTGGGATTCACAAGCTCTAGGTCTTAAGACTCTACCCAAAAGCCAAGTCAATTCAGGGGCATCTCCAAATTACATAATCATTACACCTCCTTAACTTCTTTGTTTATATTGTGGTTAGATTTATCTAATCTTTCTAATTCTGAGAGGTGGAGATGGAGGTTCCCCATTAGTATAGTTTTATTGTCTATTTATTCCTGTAACTCACTTAATCTCTCCTCTATGAATTTGGATACAATGCTACTTGGTGCGTATATATTTGATATTGATATTATTCATTGTCTATCACACCTTTTAGCAAAACATAAATTCCTTCCTTATCTCTTTTAATTAGATTTATTTTTACTTTTGTCTGAGATAAGAATTGGATCACTTATCTCTGCGTTTTTTTTTACTTCAGTTGAAGTATAATAAATTCTGCTCCTACCTTTTACCTTTACTCCAAGCATATTTCTCTGCTTCAAAGGTGTTACTTGTAAACAACATATTTTGCAATTATCATTTTTAACTTGCTCTTCTACCTACTTCTGTTTTATGTAAGAGTATATCCCATTCATATTCACAGTTATGATTACCAATTGGTATTTCACTCCACCCAAATTTCCCCACTTATACTTTTTTCTCTATCACTTAACACTGTCCTTCCTCACCAGTGTTTTGCTTCTGACTGTTGCCTCTCTCAATTTGCCCTTATTTCTGTCGCCTCCAATCTTTTCTTTCCCCCTCTCCCTCCCATTTCCCTATAGGGTAAGATGTTTTAATACCCAGGTAAGGGTGTATGTTATTCCCTCTTTGAGCCAAATCTGATGAAATTAAGATTCAAACAATCATCACCCTTTCCCTTATCTCCCTCTACTGTAACAGATCTTTTGCTCCTCTTTGTGTGATGTAATTCACCCTATTCTGCCTCCCCCATCCTCTTCTCCCAGTACAACTCTTTGTTTCACCCTTCGATTTTTTATATTATCACATTAAGTCAACTTCTCCTCACACCTTCTATCTCTTTATATACATTCTAACTGCCCTAATAGAAATACAATTCTCAAGAATTACAAGTATCTTCTTCCTATGTATAGGTGTAAATAGTTTAATCTTATTGAATAACACATTGTTGTTGTTTTTTCTTCCTATTTTTCTTTTTTTATGCTTCTCTTGAGTCTTGTATTTGGAAGTCAAATTGTCTATTCAAATCTGGTCTTTTAATCAATAAAGTATAAAAATCCCCTATTTTATTGAAGTCCATCTTTTTCCCAAAAGATTATACTCAGTTTTTCTGGGTAATTGATTCTTGATTATAATCCATGCTTCTTTGCCTTCTGGAATATCATATTCTAAGTCATCCAATACTTTAATATAAAAGCTGCTAAATCCTGTGTAATCAATCCTGATATATTTGAATTTTTTTTGTTGCTTAAAATATTTTCTCCTTGACCTGTTAATTTTGGAATCTGGCAACATCTCTTGGAGTTTTCATTTTTGGATCTCTATTACAAGGTGATTTGTGGATTCTTTCAAAGACTATCTTGTGTTCTAGTTCTGGAATTTCAAGAAAGTTTTCCTTGATGATTTCTTGAAAGATGCTGTCCAAACTCTTTTTATCACAACTTTCAGGTAGTCCAATAATTATTAAAATATTTCTCCTTGATAGCAGTGAGATATTTTACATATTCTCTTATTTTTCATTCATTTGACTAATTCTTGATGTCACAGAGTCATTAGCTTCCACTTGCCCAATTCTAATTTTTAGGGAGTTATTTTGTTTGGTTACCTTTTGTGTCTCCTTTTTCATTTGACCAATTATTCTTTTAAAGAAGTTCTTTTCTTCAGTGGATATTTCTTTTTTTCCCTTTGACCAATTCAGTTTTTTAGGGAGTTCCTTTCTTCAGTCAATTTTTGTGTTTCCATTTCTAAGCTGTAGAATCTCTTTTGAAATTTGTGTTGATGTTATTTTTCCTTGAAATCTGAGGGAAATTTTTACCAGGGAAAAGCCTGACAAAAAGTAGAGGAGAATCAAAGTGGGAGAAAGAAAGAGAGTCAGAGAGACAGAGAGAGAGAGACAGAGACAAGAGAGAGAGAGACAAAGAGAGACAGAGAGAGACCAAAACAGAGACAGAGATGAGAGAGAGGGAGAGAGAGAGAGAGAGAGACAGAGAGAGAGAGAGAGAGAGAGAGAGAGAGACAGAGAGAGAGACAGAGAGACAGAGACAGAGACAGAGAGAGAGAGAGACAAAGAGAGACAGAGAGAGACCAAAACAGAGACAGAGACGAGAGAGAGAGAGAGAGAGAGAGAGAGAGAGAGAAGAGAGAGGACTGTGAGTACTCATCTAGATAATAATGACCAAATAAAAATTATTGATGTCTGTATGATTTTTGAAGAAATTTGTCAGCTCTCCATCAACAGAGAGACTGTTTTTCTTCCTGGAAAGCATGTTATATTATAGATATAATCACCTCCATCAGTGTCTTCGAATAAGTCTCCTTGACATTTCAACTTCAGGGGTAAATTAGCTCAGCTTTGGCTCTTTTCTACTCTGGCTTAGGTCAAAGATTACTTAATTTCTCCAGAAATGGGAATAATTTTTAAAGGCAGCATTATTTTTATCAAAATTAATAAGCAGAATTAAAATTAATGGAAAAATAGTTGAAACTAACTTAAATTGGCCTTCATTAGGAGATAAAACTTGTCTTTGGATATAAATGTGAAACTCTGATCCTCATGTGTACTTCATAGGCAGAGCCTTCAAAAATTACAATGAAATCTCCATCAGAGAAGGACTTGCAGAGGAAGTATTACACTAGATGTTAACACATAAATATTGGAAGAAGGATGTAAATCACAACCTATTTTCATCTTTTCATTGTATTCAACTCTAGTCCAAGACTTTTTAAACTTTTCTACTTGTGACCCCTTCAGAGCTTCTTAAACTGTGGGTCTGAGTCAATCAATTTGGCTTTTCTACTTTTACTTAATTTTGGGTCCAGTTCACGATCCAATCATAGTAGCTACTCAATCTGATAGAGTAGTTCCTTGTAAATATTTACTAATCACAATGTGGTTAATAGTCATTCATCATCCTTTTTCTTCTGCATGGCCAGGTAAGCCAAACTACTTTCAACAGGTCTAGATACTTCAGTATTCTATAACTTAATGAGATTAACACAGTCATTTCCATAAAAGTCACATCTGAAGGTCTTTATCTCTGATTAGGAATCATCTTTTTACACTCATCCCTGGATGTCCCTCATGAAAATGGGAAATATCCTTGGCAAACAATGTTATGCTAATAATTAGTGACCATCAAATGATATTATCTGTGTTTTTCCATAGTTCAAAGAATCAAGTACAATAACATATGTAAATACTTCACTGAGAAAGAGTCTTTAAAGCAGAATTTTGTTCTACCAAATTTTTTTTCATTTAAGAGTCAATAAACAATAAGCACAGTGAGATATTATATTCTTTAAACCCTTCAGTCAATTCTGTAACTATGACAATATGATCTGCTCAAATATATTATTTTCAAAAGTTGACATGTTCAGTGCTCATACCTTTATCAAGACAGCAATTTCTATGTATATAGTTTATTTTCATCAATATTTTGTAGAGATAAGAAAATAGGTATATGGGACAGTAGCTACTGATATTTTCTTGATCACTTTTTTTTTCTATAGAGACAACATCCATAACTTTCCCAGGCTTTCAGAATTTTCTTCCCTTTCAGATAGCTTGAGAATCAATCCCTCAACAACCTCTAAATTGCATCATCTCTAGCATATATTTCTATGAATACCTGATCTATTCCAACAAATTGTTCTCTGTAGCTTTGTTTTCTTTGTTTGTATTTCTCCTTTATGAACCTTTTCTGGGACTGGATTACTGGCCAAATGAGATGAGTCTCTTGTCACTCACAGAGAAAGTTTTTATAGAAATCTTTACATATCTTTCCCATTTTCTACCAGTTTACTGTCCTCCTCCAAGGTGGACATACTTAAATGCTCTCTTGAATGATTTTTTTCTTTTAATATCTTATCTGGCTTCTTATATGTACTTTTTCACAAAAGGGTAATATCCTATGGAAGGGGAATGAGGTCAATATATAAAACATAAATTGGTAAAGGTCAGTGATTTTACTACATCTGTCAATTTCCTGGTGTTTTCTACTTCACATGGCAAAGGTCTGAACTTTTTAAAAAGTCAAGTAAATATCTGTCTGTTTTCAATAATTAGTTAATGTCTTGCAGAGTTGGACTCACCCTATTATTTACCCTCTCCAGGAAAGGGAAGGCATGAAGTCTCACTCTGGAATAAATAAACAACCTTAAATCTAACATTAATCAATGAATTTACAAGTATAACAAAATGTCTTCTTTGTACCAGGCAACCCTGTAAGACATCGAGTTACAGAGAAGAAGCTGATCTATATATAGGGAGGTCATTTGTCGTCAGAAACCCAAAAGACACACAGAACCCTAGAGTAGGAAGGATCACTGAAAAAAAAGTAGCTGATATATCAAGAATCAGAAGGAATCTTACTAGCTGTCTACTAAAATCACTCCATTTCACAAATGAGGAAACTGAACCTCAGGGAATCTTAGGGATTTTCCTAATGTAGTACAGAAATATGAAAGTGTAGAAGAATGGTGGGTCTGGGAGAAAAGTTGATGAATTCTATTTGGAGGTGATGAATTTAAGATATCTCTGAGACATGCAATTTGAAGAGTCCAATAGAACACTGGTGACATAGGATTAGAGTTCAAGATACAAGGATGTGAAACATAGATATCTGAATCATCCATTAAAGAAAAGATTATTAAACTCAAGGGAACTAATTCACTTATCAAGAGAAAGACTTTAGAGAAAGATGAAATGAGGCTTCACACTTAGAGGGCATGATATGGATGATTAGTTATCAAAGGAAATTTAAAAGGAGTAAGCAAACAGGCAGAAGGAGAACCAGGAGAGAGTAGTGTTGCTCTTAAAGTCACTTTATACCAAAACTTAATCTGAAATCCATTGATCACACACACACACGCACATGCACACACACATGTACACCTGCACATACATACTAACACATATATACATATGCCAGCACACATGTGTACATATGTGTGTGCATGCGAACACACATATACACATACATATTCAGTTGTTCAAGTGCTGAAAGTGGAAATAGGAAGATCTGATTCCAAATCTAGTCTTTTACACTTCTTAGTTGTTTGAAAATAGAAAAGTCACTTAAACTCTGAGGCTCAGTTTTCTTCATCTGTAAAATGTTAATGATAACTCATAGCCTTATTGTGGAGGATCAAAGAAAATACCATGTGGAAAGAGTTCAGTGGAGAAATGAAGAGTTCTAGATTTGGAGTCAGAAAGGACTGAGTTTGAACCCTGCCCCAGGCATGTATGGCATATCTATACATATGTAGGCCACTTCCACTTCCTCATCACCAAAATTCAGGTGCTGAAGGACTTAATCCCTAAGGTCTCTTCTAGTGCTAAATTTCTGATCACATCCTCACATCTAGTGTGAACACAAGGTCATTTTTTAACCATGACTCTAAGCAAAACCCTGAGCTCAAACTGAGCCCCAACATTAGGAGTACAAACTGTGGAGGACCTGCCCTCCATTATTTTGTAGATATTCTAATGTCCACCAGTCCATAAATGTTGATGAATACTATTGGGGTCACAGTCTTGCCATGATCACATCAAGGTCATAAAGAATCATACAATGAAATATTAATTTCAGCAACTGTGGAGACTTTGAGAAGGAAAAAATAGGAACATATATTTAGCTTGGAAACGTTTCCCTCAGTTTCTCAGATTGCCCCTTTTCTTTTGTTTTGAATTTAACAAAAATGTTCATTTCACACAACTATTCACGTTTATAATCAGGTCTCCATACAAAGATAGATAATGTCATATGAAAGAATACTGCAATCCTTTTGAAAGTTAGTATAAGTATCATCTTCAGCTGTCTGAAGCTAAACCCTTAAACTTCATAAAGCTAACCAAATTAATTAAATTGGTAAAGATACATTACATATAGCAAATACTCAAAGGACTGAATATTACAAAAATTTTCAAATTTACAGAAGGCCCCAAATATCTCAAATGAAAAAGTAAACTACAATAAGTATTTTTTTTCCTTAGGCAACAAAAATTCAAAGATTACTCAGTACATTTTAGTCTTTGAACATCTGAAATATAGTTTTAGAAATACATTACACATTTGTTTAGAGTTACTCCAAAGCTGAGAATTACGTACAGTATCTGCTCCTCTTGCTGTTGTTACTACTCTTCCTTCTGCTGCTGTTACTTCTACTGCTATACTGATGCTACTACTTCTGCTATTATAACTACTACTACTGCTGCTGTTACTACTACTCTGGCTGCTGCTATTCTTGCTGCTGTTACTCCTCCTCCTCCTGCTACTGCTATTAGTTCTGCTGCTGCTGCTACTAGTACTATCCTAATTATAAGGGCTAGCTGACCCTGGGCAAGATTCAGGCCCATTTCCTCACTGGACTGCCTGAGGCTAAAGCTGGGATCCCGGGCCAGGGCCATGTCCTTCCTCTTTCCACAATGAAGGGGATCAGGCTGTACTTGTGCCAATGTAGAGAAAGTGGAGATAAGAGATAATGGAGAAAGAGGACAAAGGTGAGCGTCCCAGAATCTGATTAGTTGAGGCTGTTGGGAGCTCACTACCTGCTCCCACCTTGGTATGTTAATGGTATATTACTGTCCTGTAAGGTAAGAAGCAATAAACAGGACGGTTGCAGAGAGTCACTAGAAGACTCATCTGGACAGATACAGAGTGGGTCTGAAGGAACAGGCAAACACCAGATCTCACCAATGTAATCATGTAAATGCAACAATTGAAACAAGAGATTGTCCAATCACAATAGAATTCAGCCCCAAAACTGAGACAAAACACCTGCCTCTCCCCTCGTCTCCAAGGTGGTGGACTATGGGTGAGGAGCACGACACATAACACCAGACTTGTCCAAAGCTTGGTTAGCTCTGCAAAACTGTGCCTTTTTTCCCCACGAGGGTTCTCAACCTCACTGACAGCCACAGCCATGGCAAGGAAGAAGTCAATCAATTGCTTAGTTTGGTCAATTCTATCTGGGAAACATCATTCGTGCCTGTCCTCTCTTCTCCAATCTCACAGCCCCTAACACTTACCTGGACTATTGCCTCCTAAGTGTTTTGTCTGCTTCTACTCTCTCCCCTCAGTGTCTGGCACACAGCAGGAGCTTAATGTTTATCAATGGATTGACTCTTCACCCCAACCTCCTCCTAGCTGCCAAAACAAGTTTCCTACTTTCTCACCACCTGGCTTCCCTGCTCAAGAAGACCCTGGGGCCCTCTACTACCTGTAGAAAGAAACGCACCTCCCTGACACAGAAATCCTTCCAGCTCCCAAGCACCTTTGGGAAGATCTCCCATCACTCTGTTTTGAAGCACTCTAGGTTCCAGCCAAATGGGCCTCTTGGCAGCTCCCTGGGCATGGCATTCCATTTCCATCCCCGGGTCCTTGCCAGACTGCTTTCCATTCCTGAAACAGGCTTCCTTCTCATTTCTGTCTCCCAGAGTCCTGGTCTCCAACCACAGCACCACCTCTCAGGTGAATGTATTTGTTCCTTTTGCAGAGGAAGAAACTGAGTGTCCCATAGGCCATAATGCTATCTACAGCCTGTCTACAGCCTACTTTGCTTTTGGTGGAATAGACCTCAACATTCAGCACTGCCTTAGCGACTCCTTTTGCCACAGAGTCTTTTCATAGTCTGACTCTGACTCCAGGTCTTTGCCATCCTTGCTGACCACTCAACGTGTGTCCAAGATCAGTTTGATGTAGACGAAGACCATCACCAGGAGAAACAGCAGACCCCTATCTGGCAAAGGCATCTCACAAAGAGCTGATTAGTCAGCCAGTATTTAAAGGCTAGGTACCAACCCTACTACTTCCTGGACCCAAAGATCTTTGTGGAGGGAATGAGCTTCCACTCATCTATGTCAGGAGTGACTGGAAGCCCAGGCTCCTCACTGGGGCCTCCCGGGGTCCCCGTCATTGCACACCTGGCTAAATCAGAGGATAGCCCCATGAGATGCTCACTGCTCCTCTCCCAAGCAGGACAGCCTGGCCTTAGAAAAAAAGACCCCCAGCAGGGGGGCACCCTTGCAATAGATCCCCCCTTTCCTGTTCCTTTCCCTCTTACTTCTTCCATACTCTCTTTTGCTGTTCCTTTCCCTTTCCTTCCCACTACCTGCACTTATACTTCTCGATCAGAAGGTGTGTAAATAGCTTAAAAATCAAACAAACAAACGTGTGTTTGGGGCCATTCTAAGGTGAAAATTAATTCTTTCTAATGTATCCTGCTAGTAGTTTGGTTTTCCAAGAGAAAAGGAAACCCATCTTTGAATTATCTTTGCATGGAGAAACTCTGTAAAAACAGAATTGACTAATGTCAGAAATGGATGTCCTTGTTTTTGTATCATAGTCAAAATATACACATTGGCATCTGGACAGTTCATTTATGATTGAGTGGCTGTTCCCAGCAGACAATTCTCAGAATTTGCTTGTAATGCCCACTGTAGGAAATGGGAAGGAACATGCTTTGATTGCTGCTGTTACGTTTGTCTCACTTGATATTGTCTTCTGAAAAGCACAATTTTAACTTGGCCAAAACAAACTGAAAGGAAATAAAAAGCTCAAAGCTTACCTCAGCCTACCTTTCTGATCTCTTTTTCATCTCTAATCTCTTCAATTCTAACCATATAGAGACAGCCTTGCATAAGGAAGAGTGGGATGGATTTGTAATTAAGAAGATCTGGATTAAAATTCTACTTCTCACACGTAGGAATTATGGAACTATAGACATTGAAGTTATATGAGGTTCAGTTTCTTTTCTATGAAATGGTATCAATAATACATGTAAATAGATGCCTCATAGGCTTGTGTGAATCAAATGAGATAACAGGGAAAACATTTGAAACCATTAAAGTAGCATAAAAATTTTATTTATTATTTTTATTCTTTGTCTCTAGTTCATGATCTGTCTGTAACAGAGCTATAACTAAGATTAGGTGGCTTGGTTTTGTCCCAGTGTTCCAAAATTTAGTTTAGTATTTAGTTTTTCATGATAAGTACTTAAACATTGGAAACTTCCATGTGCCATACCCAAGGGGCAGGGATGTCTTCTCTGTCCTGTTTCTGTGGTATTCCCAGTCTTAGTCAATGATTTTCTTTAGTATCATTTATCTCAGGAACATGTGATGCTACTTGCCCAGGTTGGCAATTTTGTTATTAAAGATTAGTCCCCATTGTTTTTCTTCTCCTGCTTCCCCTTTCAAGAATTCCTTTACTCTCATCCTAATCTATGAAAATTCTACCTTGCCTTTGAAACCCAACTCACTTCTACCAGCTCTCAAGATAGTCTCCCAGTTTTTCTCCTGCTTGCCTGGTTTCTCCTTTTTAATTTCCTTTGTTGACTCATCATCTGTGTCATACTCACAACTGTGATTCCTCAAGGATCTCTCCTGGATGTTCATCTCTTCTTTCTTTTCACTCTTTCTCTTATTGATCTCATCAGATTCAAAAGATTTATCTAAGTGTATGAGAATTCTGCTGCCCCTGTACTCCTATAAGATGCATTGTTAGTGTGATTCATAAAGTATGCACAATATATTGTTTTTTCAGTATATTCACTCTGATTCTTCTTTACATCAGGGCCTGAATCTTACTTATTTCACCATCCCCCATATTACCTAGTACAAGATCTCCCATACAGGTAGGTACTCAATAATAGGTTGTGAATACATCCTTTGGGGAATGCCAGTGTAAAATGAAGACTGAGACTTTGGAAAGAAAGTAATTATATTTATATGCAAAAAGGGTTGAAATGTTTTCTTTCCTTTTGGCTATTTGTGGTTATTAAAGTGATTCTCACAGGTGCTTTGCTGTTGTTTCACTGAATTCTATTGTGAAGGTCATGGAAGGATATATGGAGAAGGTAGTAATTGGCACTGGATTTCAAATAAAAAGAAGGGTTAGGAAGAAGAGTTAACACTTATATTACAGTTTAAGTTTACTAAGTGCTAAGTGTGCATTGATTCCTTTGATCCACAAAATAATCTTATAAACTGGGTGCCTTAGACATTCTTATTTCAATATTGCAACTAAGGAAATTTGAGCCTGAAGAAGTTGTGTCTCAATCAGGCACACAACTAGTAAGGGTCAGAGGACAAAATTGAACTTTGATCTTCACTGACTCCAATGGTAAAAATTCTTAGCATCATAAATTTTTAGCCTGAGGGGATTTCATATCTTATCTAGTTCAACACCTTCCTATAATAGTACTGTAATTTGATCCCTTTGTATTTGCAAAGCTAACAGGCACTTAGCACTTAATAATTAATCAAACCTCTATTAAAGAAACAGAAGGTATGAATATCTTTTGCTGACATAATAAGAAGGGGTTGAAACAGGAAAAGCTGAAACAGGAAAGCTAATGCTGTGTGTATATAAGGAGAACCCCCTGCTGAGTCAAACAGATCTTCTTGGAGCCAGGTTCTGGAGGCCAAGGAAGAAAGGGCCAGGCTCAAGAGAATGATTTTTATTTTGAGAACCTGGATGAAGTGATTTTGATTCTGGAACCAGCTGAAACTTCTGCTAAGTCCAAAGGCAGCTGGAGTTGCTGAATCCAAGGGCCAGCTGGTGCTCCTGTGAAGCTATTGAGAAGCTGCTGAGTCTGAGAGCCAGCCAAACTGAGGAGGATTTCCAAGGATCAGCTGGAACTTCAGAAGTGTGAGGAAGCCGGACTGTGGTGTCAGTATTTTTTTCTGTTTGTGGCTTTGTTAAGCCTTGACTTCCCTGGAACAGAGGCTGTGGAAGGTTTAAGATGGAATGGACACTGTGAGTTTCAGTGTGGAACAGGAATTGCACAGATAGATGGACAAGGAACTGGAAGTTGTCTATCTTTGAAACCCAGGTGACAGTTTGGTGAATTCAGGTAGTATCTGGGACTGTGGAAGGGAACCAGGGAATCTGAGAGCCTATTCCAAGTCAGGTTGAAAGAAGATTTTAACTTGGATACTGTGTACTGATTGAGAAAATTATGATTTACTGTGACCAAGGGGTGGATGGCCTGTGTATTTCCTGATGATTTAATAGTAAATGATGGCTGAAAAGTGACTGATTTGTAACTTAGTGCACCCCATGAGTGGAGAACTTTGACTATTGTATTTGTGATGAGGCAAGCTTCTTTAAGTTTGATTGAATGATTGAGTTGATTTTATGATTAAGGTACAAAGTGATTGATTGACTAAATGATTGTACTTTGTCCAAAACTATGTGACCACTGTGGTAAAATTTATATGGCCACTTTAGTGATAAATTGTTATGAATGCTATATTTTGACTTTCTGTGATAAGTTGTAATATTTCAAATGCTGTATTTCTATTTCTGTGAATGTTTTGCTCTGATTTGTTATTAAATAGAGTGTTAATGATACTGTGTAATCAGAACCTTGAAAGCTGTTCACAGTAGCATTCTTCTGGAAAGTTGCTCATGCTTGGCTTTACATTCCCCCACCTTGATTTCACAGACTCAAAATGGTGTAGTAAATTCCCAAAGTCACAGAGAAAGTAAGTAGTAGAACCAGGATTTAAAGACAGGTCATTTTATCTCTAAATTGAAATATTTTCCTTTCATTGTTCTATTGTTTACAAGGAAAGAGGAGAATGGAATATGAATAACAAATTCATTCCTATACAAAGAATCCTATATTTGGCTCTGAGCCATTTTGAGTCACCTTGGGTAATAAGTTTTCCTATGCATGGACCACTGGGAAGCTCAGAGTCATGCCAGTCAGATATCACTGCCTTCTAAGGTTTCATCATGACTGAATCTAAAATACTGAAATGAATCATGGTGATTAACATTAAGGCCTAATGTGCTCTCAAGGCTCCATGTAGCAATAACTAAATTACTGAATTTGGAACAAAGAACTTCCAGATTCATATCTTGTCTCTGCCCCAAGAAAAGTAAATGTTAATAATAATACATCAATGCATCCTCAAGATGAAATCTTGGAGTTTATTACCTCTATGGGTTGCCTTCTTTTTCAGGCATTTTTCCCACCTTGCTCCCTAAATAGACCTTGGTGTGAAGGAACTGTGCAAGTCCTTTAGCAACCCATCCCTGAAAACCCGAAGGATAATCTCATATTGCTCTGTGCTTCACCAAGGAATAGACATTCATTTCTCATGCTGACTCATCCTACTAACACCCAGTACTATTACTTTAACTTGTGCTAAGTATGATTTCATTTCATCATATTTTCTTCTTTGTTTTAGTTTTCAACAATCACTTCCATAAGTTTTAAATTTTCTCTCCCTCCCCAAGATGGCATGCAATGATAGGACTCTACCCATATCTTGCTATTAAATACATTTTACTTCATATTCTTTTATCCTCCCAATATTCACATCCTGCTCACAAGACAGTTTGACTAGTGACTAGAGGTTGGCTTCCTACTATATATACTCCAATGAGTCAGAAAAACATTCTAACACTTCATAGTTAGGGTGATAGTAATTGTAGCCAACTATGTTGCATTTTCACCTTCTATGGATGCTTAGGTTCTCAATGCTTATGCCAATGGAGAACACACCTTTTAAGATACTCTTTAACAAGAAATAATTCAAGTACAGGTCCAGGAATAGAATGCATGTTTATTATTTGAGGACCAGAGAGGCTACATTTTAAAATGCACCTCACCTCATTGTCTGTAGGGTAATATATGTTTTGGTCCATCCACCAAGTTATACATAGGATTCTGAATGCACACATAGGTTCCCCAATATAGTCTTGAAGTGCTCATATGAAGCAGATAATTGAAGTGTTATTAAAGCTATGTTTCATAAATGAGGAAAATAATTTCTGAGAAATCAGTTGGCTTGAGTACCAGAAACAATGTTTCTGAATTGTGCATTGAACATAGATTTCTTGATTTCAAGTCCAGCCTAATGGGATCCCACCATATAATGTTGTCTCCTGGAGGAGGGGGATGATATGGGGATAAAAAGAATAGCCAAGGAGTCTCAATGAATGAGGTGGTGCTATGTTATTGGGGACTTTGGATATGATCAGAAGAATGTGAACTTCTAGTATAGAAAAAGTAAACCTCTGTCTTTGAAGTTGTGTCCTCTCTCTGCCCTCTGCTTTAGACTTTCTTCATCTAACATCTAACACCTAACATGATGTCTTTACCCTATTCTCACCTCTCCTTCCTATTATGGCTTCCCTTCCACCCAGACTTTTCTCTAGAATTCAGGACCACTTATTATTCATTGTCAGTAATCTCAATGGTGGAAAATTAATGAAATCCAGCTGAACAGAATCCCACACCTCCCACCCATGAATTACCCTCGCCTTGGGGCTACCCAGAAATGACAGCTTCTCCAAGCTTCACTGAAGCATAGAGCAAAGGCACAGAAGATCATTTTTCCACTTTCTGATTGTATCTTTCAATTTATAGACAGGAAGGAAGGACTCATGAAATCTCAGGACTTCTTCCACCAAAAGTTTGGTGATATCTTTGTGTTAATAGAGTTCTACACATAGATCGTCATCAATGAAAAACAAAATCTGGTAGCATGTGGGACTTCTCCCTCTGGATGAGGAGTAGCAATTTCAATTCTGTAACTTATTAAACTTAGTTTACCTTGTATTATTATTTGCTTATCTATTATAGGACACAAATCTTGCACGGGGCTCAAGAGACCTGGGTTTTCATTCTCTAACACATCTTTTGGATGCTAATCCAGCAATTTCATCTCTAGGAGTTTCAATTTTCTAATTTTAAATATAAGACAAAGTTTGTATACTGAACTCAGGAATGCATGGATTCAGATCAGAATGACTCAGAAGAACGAAGTATTAAATTTTCAATGTGAACAGTTAGACCTTGAAAATCAGCAATCCAAGTCATGGCTTGATGTATTCTATTGCTGATTGTCTAGATATTCTTAAAAAGTGATGAAGCAAAGGTTAATAATGCAAATTATTCTATCCTGTCATACAGTTTTTTTCATTTTGGAGAGCAGGTGGTTAAACATTTACCAGCCTACTCCCTGACCATACCTCATGGTGGGGCTGTGAGAAAAAGTGCCTTCTAAAACTTACAACAATTATAAGGTTACAAATAAATCATTTGGAGGTAAACTTTGAGGTCTTCTAGTCCACTCTCCATTTTATACTGAGGTCCACAGAGATGAAGTACTTGCCTATTCCTGGACTGGAAAACAGGTCCTCAAACTCAAAATTCATAAGCTTTTCTAGAACATTACAAGTTGGTAGACAGCATGCCTTGTTGATTGAGGACCAAACTTAAAGTAAGGAAAATTTGCCTTCAAACTCTGCCGTGGAAATTTACTGGCTATGTGCAAGCTGTTAGGCAGCTCCAAAGACTACACATTAAAGACAAATTGCCAATTTGAATTCGGGGAAGTTTTTTTTAATTATTAATCTGGAAATTCCTCCACACTGATAAAATACTGGATCCAGTCCGCCTTCTATTTTCTTAAGCCCCCACCCTCGAATTTGCTCCAGGTATGTTCTAGAATTTGAATATAGTAGCCATTTTACAATCTGGTTCTTAAAAGAATTTTATTTCCTTTGGTGTGCTTACATGCCACATCACAAGATTGGGAATGGTAGGGGTGGGGTAGAGGTGAGCGTGAATAATGGATGCCAGAGCATTCATAGTTCCCCTTAGGAACATTGTACCTTTAAGGATGACTAACTTGGACTGTGGAATTGGAATTAATCATAATGCTAGGAATTTGGGGTTGTTAATCCATTTGTATCTTAAATACAAATGACATGTAGCTCCTTGGCAGGCATAAAAGAGGCATCCAAATAGAAACAATACTGGGGTTTGAAGGTAAAATGTAGCATCTTGAGATCTGAGGCTGATGCTTTGGCCAGGAGCCATAGCACTGAGACATTTCAATAAGACTACCTGGAAAGAAAACTATTATTCAAAAATTGCATCATAATCCAGGTAGTTTGTCGGGGGGAGGACTTGGAATCCCCAGAAAAGCATTGAATTCTTAGTTGACATCTATATCAAGTCTTAGCTGTGGCCCTTGATACCTGTGTGAGCTTGGCCATGGAACTTGACCTTCATGAGCTGCAGCTCCTTCATTTCTCAAATGAGAAAGTGGGTTCAGAGACCCAGCTTCAAATTATTATAATCCTAAATCACTTGTCCCCAAATTGCTCTTCCATAAAATGGGATCATATATAAGCACTAAAGTAGATGGTTGTTACAAACCTTTTAATTGGACCCCATGATTTTTTGGTGTTTTTAAAATTTTAAACTGAAATACAAATTGAGAAAATAAAGAAAATATTGCCATGTTCACAGCAGACCATAAGAGAAGATTCAACATAAAATAACAAATTTCCATTTCAAGAAAACCTATATAATAAATGCTACCCATTGTTTTTAAAGCTTCAGTTTTTCATTTCCTTGTTAGATTACTTTTGCTCTCTGCTTTTCACTTTTAAAATTGTTTTCCCTTTCCTCCCTTTGCCCCTCCCTTAAAGAAGGCTATAATTGGGGGCAGATTCAAGATGGCAGCACAGAAGCAGGGGAACTCTGCTGGCTCCCCCCAAAACCACCTCAAATATCTATAAAATATGAATCTAAACAAGTTTTAGAGCTCCAGAACACACAAAATGACAGAGTAAAAAAAAAGCTCACACTGAAGGCAGCACAGAAGGTGGACTGGAAGGGCTCATTGAGGCATGCTGGATGTCAAGCCCACCCTGGACTGAAACTAGTTACCCCAGGGCAGCCAGGACAAGACACTCGGAAGCTGTTGCAGAATTCAGAATTATCAACTCATAAGAATCAAGGACAAAGTGAAAGGTCAGCAGAACTCAGCTAAATTTCGGGGAGAGAAGTGGTCCAGCCAACTGCCCACAGGGCAAGAAGCAGGGCTGAAGACCTGAAGCCAATTCCACTGTGGCTGCTTCAGAGATTGTGGCCTGCAGATTGCAGGGGGGCCAAGCAATCATTCAGAAGCTAAGTGCTTTTGTCTTGAGCTCCTGTATCAGGATCACAGTGTTACATGGTGGTACTGAGATGTGTGACCAGTGAGCAAAAGTTGGTGGAATAGCTCCAGCAGCTGCAAAAAAAAAAAAATCAGTGATTTGGGACAAAGCTCTCCCCTCTGAAAGCAGAGTTCTACAAAGCCCAAAAGTCAAGTAATTGACTGGCAACATGAACAGGCAAAGGAAGCACAGCAATGCAACTTTAGATTCCTTTTTTGGGGGGACAAAAAGGATCAGAGAATGGAACAGGAGGAAGACAACAGCCAGAATTCCTGCAACAAAAGCATCTAAGAAAAACACAAACTGCTTACAAGCCATAGAGGAGCTTAGGAAGGATTTTGAAAACCAAATAAGAGAACTGGAGGAAAATTTGGGAAGAGAAATGAGAATGATGCAAGAAAATCATGAAAACAGAGTAAACAACCTGACTGAAGAAATAACACCTTAAAAATTGATTAACTCAAATGGCAAAAGAGGCCCAAAAAACCAATGAGGAGAAGAATGCTTTAAAAAGTCAAATTTGCCAGATAGAAAAAGACTTTCAAAAGCTCACTGAAGAGAATAATTCCTTCAGAATTAGAGTGGAGCAAATAGAAGTGAAAGACTTCATGAGAAATCAAGATAGTATCAAACAAATCCAAACAAATGAAAAAATAGGAGGCAATGTGAAATATCTGATTGAAAAAAACACTGACCTGGAAAAAATATCCAGGAGGGACAATTTAAAAATTATTGGACTATCTGAAAGCCATGATCACATGAAGAACCTAGACATCATCCTTCAAGAAATTCTCAAGGAAAATTGCCCTGATGTTTTAGAACCAGAGCGCAAAATAGAACTTGAAAGAATTCACTGGTCACCTCTTAAAAAAGATCCCCAAAAGAAAACTCCTAGGAAAGTTATAGCCACGTTCCAGAATTCCCAGATCAAGGAGAAAATACTTCAAGCTGTCAAGAAGAAACACTTTGAATATTGTGGAAACACAATCAGGATAACCCATGATCTAGCAGCTCCAACATTAAAGCATTGAAGGGCCTGAAATATGATATCCTAGAGATCAAGAGAGCTAAGATTAAAACCAAGAATCACCTACCCAGAAAAATTGAGTATTATGTTACAGGTGAAAATATGGTCATTCAATAAGTGGAGAATTTTCAAGCATTCTTGATGAAAAACGTAGAATTGAGTAGAAAATATGACACTCAAAAATAGGAAGCATGAGAAGGTAAACATGGAAAAGAATCCATAAGGAACTTATCAAAGTTGAACTATTTACATGCCAACATGAAAAAATAATAATTGAAATTTATGAAACTTCTTTCAGTATGGTGATAGGTGAAGGAAATACACACACACATTCATACATACATATATATGTGTGTATATATGTATATATTTGTATACAAACATAAATATATATAGATATATGTATACATATGTCTATATAGGAGGGTATATATGCATAGGAATACATGTGTGAGTGTCTGTATGTGTACATAGACAGAGGACACCAGATCAATTGAATAGGAAAGTATGATATTATAAAAGGTGAAATTTAGAGATGGGAAAGTGATAGAATGAGAGAAAACAGGGAGAGACAGAATGGGGTTAATCTTCTCATATAGAAGAGTCAATGGAGGAGAAGAACAGGAAGGCAAAAAGGAATGGGCCAAACTTACTCTCATTGAATTTAGCTTAGGGAAGGAATGATATACACTTTAAATTGGATATGTTGGCCTACAGGAGAGTAGGAGGGAAGTGGATGAGAGAAGAGTTGTTGATGGAAGGGAGGGCAGGTTGGGGGGGGCAGGGTGGTTAGAAGCACACACTTCTGTTAAGGGACAGGGACAAAGTAGAGAATCGTACAAGTTGGGGAGTGGAACAGGAAGGAAGTAAATATAGTCAATCTTTCACAGTATGTCCTTTGTGGAAATGTTCTTCATAACTACACATGTAAAGCCTGTATTGAATTTCTTGTCATTCCACTGAGGGGTGTATGATGAGGGAGGAAGGGAAAGAATTTAGAACTTAAACTTCTAAAATCAAATGTTAACATATATGTGTATATAATGTATATGTGCATCTGTATGTGTATATATTATTATTGTTTTTATTATTATTATTATTATTTACATGCAACTGAGTAATAAGATATACAGGCACTGGGTAGGGAGACCCATCTTGCCCTATTGGTAAGTCAGAGGGGTGATGGCAGAGGATATAGGAGAGAGCTGATTGGGGGAGGGGTATACAGTGGGATCACTGTTTTAGGATGGTGGGTAGGGGAAAGATGGGGAGAAAATTTGTGACTCAAAATCTGGTGGAAATGAATGATGTAAAGAAAAAATAAAGAAAAGTTAATAACAGTAAAAAAAATAAATAAAAAAGAAAAATATTAAAAACAAAAGCAAAAAGGCTACAATTAAGCATGGATATGTATATGTGATTGTGTGTAGTGTGTTTACATATGCGTATACATGTGTGCATACCTTCACATATATATATACACACATACATACACTAAAACATATATATATATATAAGACTGTACTATGCTTATTTCTACCTGTTATCTGTTACTCTGAAGGTGGATAGCATCTTTCTTCATAAGAACAAGTCTTTCTGTGTGTGTGTTTTTTTATGCATCAACCAGCTTATTTCCTACATCACAACAATATTCCAGTGCAATCTTATCCTGAGAAATCTCATATGAAAGATTCACCCCCAATTTTCTGCATTTATTCCATTCTTGCCTTTATATGTTTTATTTATACAAGAAAATTTTTAATTAAAAATAATCAACATTTTCCTTTTTACATTTCAGCAGTGCTCTTATCTTATAATGTAGTTTAAGGTCTGATACTGCTGAATCTACTTCCTTTACATCCTTTTACCCTGTTTTCTTTGAAGTTCCTGATCTTTTGTTCTTCCAAATGAATTTTGTTATTTTTTAACTTAGTAAAATAATTTTAAGTAATTTTATTGGGATGACATTGCATAAATATATTAACTAGGTAAAATTGCCATTTAAAATTATATTGGCTTTACTTACCCATGGGCAATAAATATTACTTCACTTATTTATATCTGAGCTTATTTGCATGATCATGTGTCATGTTTATGTTCATATAATTCATGTGTCTGTTTTGGCAAGTATATGCTCAGGTATTTTATGCTGTCTAGATATTTTAAATGGTCTAAAACAATATTGAATAACATCGCCAATTTGTAATTTCTCTGTTTTTCACTTTTTATTAAATCTATTTTAACTTTAACTTTGTCTGAGATCATGATTACTATCCCTGCTTTTTTCTACATATTAAATTCAACTCCTGTCTTTTATTTTGTCTTTCTGTGTATCATTCATTTTTACAATGTTTCCTGAAAGCACCATATTGTTGAGCTCATTTTTTAAAAATCTGCTATCCATTTCTGATTTATGGATAAATTAGTTCCATTCAGATTCTAAGTTACATTTTCTTATTGTGCATTTTCTTCCTTCTTATTTTTCCTCACTATCCTTCTCACCCTATTTACCCTCTCTCCTCACTCCTCTGCTTTACTTTTACCCAGTGCCTTGTCTTCTTATTTCTTAACCTACTCACCTCTCTCAGAGTAGCTCCCTTATCCTCTTCCCCCACTCTATACCCTTCCCTCTTATTTCTTTCTTAATTTAGAAGATTTTTATACATATATATGTATATATACATATCTATACATACACACATGTACATATATACATATACACATATTTATACATACTTACACATGTACATATATATATATTTATAATGAGAGTAAGTTTCCCTCACTACCTGCCCTCCCCACTGCTAGCTTCATCTGTATCTGTTCTCCCTTTTATGCCTCATTTACATGAGATAATTAGTCCTTTTTATCTCTCTCTATGCAGTCTTATTTCTTTAGGATCACCCCATCATACTAAGCTACCACTTATGAATTTTTAAAAATAAATTTGGAGTTTGCGCAAATAAGCAGACATGCTGGATGCTTAGTTTGTTTTTGGTGTGGTATTTAATTTCATTAGCATAGAGAGCACTTGGTGAGGAAACCGTCTCCACCAAAGTAGGTAGGCAATTGCCCTACATCTGAGGATTGTCTTAAGCCCTGAGGTATTAAATGGCTGTGCTAGGGTCACATAGTCCAGTGTCATAGGCATGTCTTGAAGCAACATCTTTCTGATTCCAAGACAGTTCCTTATCCAATGCATCATGCTGCCTTTCTAGTTGGTGACTGAAGAAATTTTAACTGAAATTACGAATGTTCTAAAAATCTGTGGTAAATTTCTTTTCACACTTTGTCCTTACAGTTCAACAAATCTCATACAGTTATCAGTTCCAAGTGGCCATGAGTAGGTGTGCTAGAAAGATAGGGAATGAAAGGGCATTGATTTATGATGGAGGCTGAAATATTTCTTTGGTAATGTAGATGTCACAGTGAATTGAGGCTTCTAGAGGCCTTGTCATACTGTTTTCAAATGCTGTTTGAAATAGTTGGACCATTGTAAATGATATAGCAGTTCTGTAAATTTGCAAATGGTGGATAGTCAAATCATTACTAATGATTCAATGTCAACTTGAATCTCTTTTGGTAGAATACCAATTGATCAATTCTTTTTTTTTCACTTTTTCTTTTTAAAAATAAAAAAAGCACATTTATTTATTTTTAGTTTCCACCATTTGCTTCCCTAAGATTTTGAGTCTCAAATTTTCTCTTCCTCTCTCTCCTCCCCCATCCCCAAGACAGTGTGCAATTTGATATAGGCTCTAGTTACACATTCATATTGAATATATTTTCATATTAGTCATAATGTAAAGAAGAATTAGAACTAATGGGTAAAACTATGAGAAAGAAGAAACAAAACAAAACAACAAAAGAAAAAGAGAGCAAATAGTAAGCGTCTGTCCAAATTCAGACTCCAAAGTTCTTTCTCTGGATGTGGATAGCACTTTCCATTGTGAGTTTTCTGGAGTCGTCTCAGATCCTTGCACTGCTGAGAAGAACTAAGTCCATCAAAGTCAGTCATTGCACTATGTGGTTGTTATTGCGTACAATGTTCTCTTGGTTCTGCTCATTTCAATCAGCCTCAGTTCATTTAAGTCTTTCTTTCCATCACTTCACTTTTCTTCCATTACTTCTTTTTTTTAAAATTTATTTTCTTGGTTACATCATTCATTTCCACAAAGTTTTGAGTTACAAATTTTCTCCCCCTTTTACCCCTGCCCCCCAGCCCAGAACATTGGTCCCACTGTAAAGCCCCTACCACAATCTGTTCCCTTTTATGCCCTCCTCCAACACCCCTCTAGCTTTCTAGCAGGGCAGGGAGGGGCTCCCTGCCCCTGTCCCTGAATGTATTATTTCCCAGTTGCATTTGGTTGTATAGCTTTAAATACTAGATTC
>CM053598.1:31012396-31083231 GCA_028646575.1 Pseudocheirus occidentalis | reverse complement strand
TTTTCTCATTGTTCACTCCATTGGCTATAACTCCTATACAACCAGACTATTGTACAACGTGAAGGAATTTGCAGATCCTATACATGATTGTATGCCACTATAGCGGGGGTGGAGGGTGGGGAAGAAGGGGAGAAAAATCTGAAACTCAAGTGACTCTGGAACTGAATCTTGAAACCTAAAAGTAAACAAACAAGTCAATAAAATAAAAAAAGAATTACTTTGATATTAAGAATGTGAATGCTGTGTTTGGCACATGAGAAGCTGATGAGTTGGTGGAAGCAGGTCTATTTCCAGACTGGATTTGCTTGCAAGAGTATACACACATAGCAATGATGGTACATTTTTTCCCTCATCACCCAATGATGTCAAAGAGAAGAGTGGCAACTTCTGCAAAGTCCCTGGCCTGCACTTTTGTCTGGCAACACAAGTGGGTATTCTGGAATTTGTGTCTACAAATACAAATACAAATTTGCATCTACAAATAGAAAATACACCAGCAACTCAAAAGTCAAAACCACAAATTGTTCATGTTTCTTAATAATTGTTGAAAAGAGTTCACATGGTCTGAGGATACAAAGAGGTTGATGCTTGACTCAGTAGTAGTACCAGGATGGAATCCTTGAGATATTAGGGTTTACTTTGGTCAGTTCATTCATTCTTTTTCCACTTATATGTTTCTTATTTCTTTAATATAAAATAAAGTTTCTTCCCCTTTCACACATTTGATTGCATTCTCTGACAGGTTTCAAGAGGAGGAGGTCTGCTCATACCAGTATTTCATATTGTGGGTAACATATTGAGCATATGATTCATAGACAGAAATCCTGGCTTAGAGATCTAGTCATGCTTTTAATACCTACATGATATTGGGCCTCAATATCTTCCTTTGAAAAATAAAGAGCGGGACACCTAGGTGTTACAGTGAATAGAGCACCAGTCCCAGAGTCAGGAGGACCTGAGTTCAAATCCGGCCTCTGACACTTACTTAACACTTACTAGCCATGTGACCTTGGGCAAGTCACTTAATCCCAATAGCCCTGCCTTCCCTCCTGAAAAAAAATATATGAAATATAAAGATGTTAGATGAGATATTCTCGAAGGTCCTTTCCAGTTCCAATATTTTATTTCCTATAAGGTCAGAGGAAACTAAGTCTGTTAACAAGATTGTTTTGGATTTGTACATGCTCCATTTGTGGGAGTTATTTAATTCTCACTGATAAAACAAGTCAGTAGTATTTCCCTAGAGTCAAATAATAGTGATGATATAAGAATTAAGATATTTCACGCTTCCACAAATGACAGTGTTTTCCTTGTAATAAATGACTCCATTACCAAGCAGAACAAGTGCCATTATTATCCCTGTTTCACAAATGAAGAAACTGAGGCCTTGAGAAATCAAACGATCTGTTCAAGGTCAGTTAGTTAATTACAGAGCAGAGAGTTGAAGCCAAGCATTTCCTTACTGTGAGCCCAGTGTTTTCTTCTGTTTTGTTTTTATTGCATCACTCCAATGACTGTATTTAGCTGTCTGTGACCATAATCTTTCTGCAAATTTTTCAGAAACATTGCTTTTTCCAGAAAACGTAAATGGTGTAAATTTAGTCGCTAGCTTTGGAAAAGGTATTTTGGGCCTGTCTAATGTTGGCAGGAATAAAGGAGCTGACTATGACTGCCCCATTTATTCTAATAAACATTTATTAAATCCCTACTATGTGTCTTTCATTGTATTAAGTGCTGGAGATACAATTCATGAAAATAAAGATAGTTCCTGCCCTCAAAGAACTTGCAATATAACAGGAAAGATAACACAGAAAAATAGGCGAGAAAGCTGGGGTGGGGGTGAGACACCAGGGGGTACCCCCTTTGGGGGTATTTTGGTCTTTTGAACTGAAACCAGGCAAAGTAGTAAAGAAGAGTGGTCTAATATCTAGAATCTGCCTTCTATAAAGGAAATCATTGGAAGAAGTTTGGAATTTCATCCTGCAGTCCTCTAATTTGAATGGAGAAGTGTCTGAAGGAGGTGGTATCAATATAGGCTTTAGTTAGCACCATAGGTTTGCAATTTGAATTGATGATCTTCACTTAAGAGGGCGATCTTGTTCCATGAAGTTGGAATCAGGCAGAAAAGCAGACACAAATCATTTTGTACTTGAACTGTTCTTTCTAACATATGACCCAGAACGTAGTACATTTATTTGTAACTGACTAAGGAACAAATGGAGGAAAAACATCCCTGGTATTTGATTAATTTCAATATATATTAAGTCCTTGTTATAAGAAATGTACTGTGGAAGGTTAGTGGCACAAAAGGTGGAATTTTCCCTGTCCTCAAGGAGCTTAACATCATCCTGAGCCAGTGTTGAAGAGGGGAGGTGATATACTGACTTATCATACAAATTCAAATTACTATGATACAAGCTGGTATGAGAAGGGGTTGGATTTTGAGTCACAAGACTTGGGTTGGAATCTAGTTCCTCATACTTAATTCCTAAGTGACCTTGGGCAAATCACTTAAATTATTTTAGTTTCTTATTGGTTAGATGATGTGATTGAATATGATATTCTCCAATCTCTTTGAAATCCGAATATATGATCTTATGCCTTTAGAATTCTATTCATTTGTCTAGGAAATTTCAGAAGCTAGATATGAGATGATTGCCAACAACTTAAAAGTCATCTCCCTGAATCCTTTCTCAGGTTTCCAGGCTTCACACACATGTAACTCCCTATCATTTCATTTCATTTCGTGAAATGGTTAAACTTTACTTTTCATTCCTAAGATATAACACTCCTTCTCCTATCCTTGTATCTTTGCATTGACTGGTCCAATACTTGGAATACTCTTCCAGCTCACTTCTGCCACCATAACTCCCTTGCTTCCTTCAAAGCATCTCAAGTAGCTTATTTTACATGGCCTTTCCTGATCCTTCAGGTGCTATGCCCTTACTCCTAAAACCATATTTATTTTGTACATGTCCTGCAAATGCTAATATATGCATCTAGATAAGCTTGTCTTCACTAAAAGCCTTCAACTCATTAACTCCTATGTTAAAATATTAACCATCCCCTTAAGGGTAGAAACAACAGTTCCTTTTGTGCATGTATATCCAACACTTAAGAGTGCATCTGGTCCTCTGTAGTAAACATTTGTTGAGTGATTGATTTTTTTACTTGGAAGTGGAAACTACATAGTGGCAAAGAATGCCAGTGTAGGAGTTGGGAGGACCAGGGTTAAGTCTTGGTTCTTTCTCTTACTAGGATTGTGAACTTAGAGAAACTAAGAAACTTCAACTCCCTGGGTCCCAGTTTGTTCTTGTTGTTCTTGTTGTTGCTACTAGGGTCACACAGCAGATCAGAGAAAGGATCAGAATTAGCACTCAGGGTTTCCAAATCTGCCGTGTTGTCTATCATAGAGATGACCTAGGTAGGTAAAATATAAATAAATGAAGCAAAACCAATAGTAAAGAAATTAATAATGAGTGAATAGATGAACGAATGCTCAGATAAATGAAAAAGGAAATAAATAAATGAATGAATAAAATATAAAAATTAATGGATGAATGAATAAGTAGAGAGGTGACTTGATATATTAGATAGATAGATAGATAGATAGACAGACAGATCATACATACATACATAGACAGAACAAAATTTATGTATTCGTATGCCTTTTTGTTTATTCTGTTTAGAATTAATAGGGGCATCCAGCCACACAAACACAATGTGCCAAGATTGACTCTAGAAATGTTTTCTCAGCTGGCTTTTATGGCTCCAGGTTTCATCAAAATATATCCCTGGGGCTTTTCAAGTCGTAGGACATTTTTGGTGTAGGAAAAATATCTCTTTCTTGTCAATTCGATTAGAATGTCATTTAACTTTCCATGTTGGACACCTCCAAAGGTAGAGCTTGCTGTGGATGAAGGATCTGTCATCCCTGACCAATTTAAAGAACTTATATCTTGGATAGGAAAACAAACAAATAAACACATTTTATCATTCTAGGCATCCTTTCTTCATATAGCCTGCTTATTCTTCTCTGTGTGGGGACTAAAAAAAAAACTGACAAACAGGAAATATGGGCATGATGGTAACAGATTGATTTTATTTTATTTTTCCTGTGACTTATTTGTTCACTCCATTCTTTTAAAAATTATGGTTAATATTATTTCCTACTGTTCTTCCCTCCTTTTCCTACACACACACACACACACACACACACACACACACACACACACATGCGCGCACACACATACATACAGCGGGAAGGTGGGGAGAGGCAGACAGACAGCCAGACAGAGCATAATTGAAGATCAAACCAAATTTGTACCTCTGAAAGATGTATTTTTTCTTTTTGTTTTTGTGAAAGCAAAAAGGGAAAAGCCCAGTTTTCTATCCACATAAGATAGGTCTCAACCCTATCCAATTAACTAAAGAAAATTGAGTACACCTGTAATAGGACAGCCATCACCTACCCTATAACTATCTACCCTGTAAATATCTAATTTTTCAGGGCAAGATTATGACTCCAATTTGATCCACAATCAAGGTGAGGTCACTGGGTGAGGTCTCAAAGACAATGAATTTAAACTGTACTGGTAGCATATATCATTATCCAACAGTGTAGCAACTGAGTTTTACATGTCATTATCAAAAATAATTAGTTAAACAAGAAAGATATCAAGAGAACCAGTTGAGATTCTGCCTGTCCCAGGCCTATGCAATGTCTCTATGAGAAGACAGCAATTTGTATTTCTCTCAATGGATTTCATCAAGGAAAATTCACTTTCAAGCTACAGTGGTTTCTGCATACTTCAAAGGCCTTTGGGAATCTTAGGGGGAAGTGATCTCTTTATTTTAGAACTTGAGCTGCAAAAGGTAAGAACAATTCACAATTTGTTTTTTTTTTAAATTTTGGAGTATATTTTCCTTTTTTTAAAGAATATTTTTCAAAGAATAAGGATAGGTAAGAAACCTTAGAATAAAATTCCACATGGAAAAGGAGTTTACTGAGGATAAAAATATCAGGAATGAAATTTGGAAGGCACAAACACAAGGTCCCATTAATGACAAATAAAAGGTTGTAGCTAAAGAGACCCATGTGGATGCAAAGGGGACTCATCAAGCAAAAATAAAGATGCATATATGTATGTATAGACACAAACATATCTATATATATATGTATACATATATAGGCATGTATAAATACGTACATGTACATGTATATATTCACATATGTTTATATAAATATACATATTTATGTAGACACATGCAACTGTGACATCTTCCCAACTCCCTCAGTCTCCTCTCCCCTTTGATCAGAAGTCATAATTTGAGGACACTATACTCCCCCTAAAGCTTTCCACTTTAGAGGACAGGTATCTGGACTTTCCAGTCCCCTCTCTACTTTCCATCTGTGTCTCTGCTTGGTTTGAACTCCACAGAGCAAGATGTTTCTACACTGGCTACTCCCTGCTCTCTCTCCCCACCCCAACCCTTTTTCCAGCTTCCTTTTGTGTGTCCTCTTCCCTTAGTTTAGAAACTCTTCAATGGCAGGAATTACCTCTTTTACCCTTTTGTATCTCGAGAACTCAGCATAGTACTTGGCACAAAGTACGTAATATTAATCCTTGTTTACTGGACTGAAGCTGAAGTGAGTGTGTGTGTGTGTGTGCATGTGAGCACACACACACACATACCACACCACATATACACACAGAGCAGTTAGGAGGGCACAGTGGATAAGGCACTGTGTTGGGACTGGACTCAGAAAGACTCATCTTTCAGAACTCCAATCTGGCCTCAGATACAACCTGTGTGACCCTGGGCAAGTTACTTAACCCTATTTGCTTAAGTATGAATTGTTGTCTGTATAATTTCCTATATATAAATATAGGCACACATATACATTAATGTACATACATGTCTAGATATATACATATGCATCTATTTGTATATAGAACATGATCACAATGATTCTCTATATACCTCTATCATCACATTAATGTATTCATATGTATAAGTGTGGGGTATATGTGTATATATATGTATATGTATTTATATGTATACAGATTCACATACAGATATGTAAGCTCATATATACACATAGAGAATAGTGACATGAGAAGCCTACTGAATTTTAATGCAGAAGAACTCTATTATCATCCTGGTTCTGGTTGAAAAGTGCAGAATCAGAATCAACAGAGACCAGGAAGGAAAGCAAAGAACAGTAAAAAGTGGAAGGACTAATGCTCAAGGGCCCTGATAATGATAAACATGAGAGAGGCAAAGCTGATTCTATTCTAATTTTCCTATTTCTAATTCTCTATGAAAGAGAATAACCTTTGTCCTGTAGAAAATAAAACAAAATTTACATGGGATGAAACTTATAATAAAAACAAAGTTGGCTGGGAAGCACATACCAACCCTCAATGAATTCAAATCACCAAAATAAGAATAATTATATCCTAGGGTACCAAAAGAACTGGTAGTTGCTTTTAATGCATTTGCTTACATGTTTTCCCCTTTACTAGACAGTGGGTTCTTTTAAAGCAAGGATTGTCTTTTGCCTTTCTTTGTATCTACAAAGTTTAGCACAATGTCTGACAATGTTAAGTACTTAATAAATTTTTATTGACTTATTGACTGATGAAATTGCCAAAGCCCTATAGGCAATCTTTGAAAAATCCTGAAGAAATAGAGAGGGGCTCCACGATTGTAAAAGGACAAATACTTTCTGGATTAAAGAGGATTAGAACAAAGTGTAAAATTCATAGACCAGTAGGATTAACTTTAATACCTACTTCAATTCTAGAATGTAACTTTAAAAGGGATGGGAGATGAGCATTTGACAGGAGAAGCTGTAATCCCTGAGAACTGGTAGAGAGTCAAAAAAGCAGACCATATGAGAAGTACTTGATATCCTTTCTTCTCTTTTCTGCTTTCATGGTTACTAGACAAGTACATGAAAGGGAAGCTATAGATAACGTATATTAGTATTTCACAAAGGGCGTCACGAGATCATTCTGGACACATTGGAGGGTTATGAGTTGGGGGGGCTAGGAAGAAGCAAAACTACTTGAACCACCACCCTCCCTCCCTCCAATATGCATTAGTTTATCAATGCAGATTTGGAAGAACAGATTTAATATTAAGATCTCTGTCCTTGATCGGGTTCTACTGATCATTTTTTATCATTGATTTGGATTAAGGTATAGATAGATGACAGGCTTATAAGATTTTCAGCATGACAGAAAGGTGAGAGATATGGAGAAAACTTTGGACAGAGGAATAAAGATCTTCACCAAACATTTGCAGGAAGTAATTATGGCGGTTGTCCTTCAACAATATTGTCTAGACAGTATCTTTGTTCAAATAATGCTTGGACTAGATGGTTCCTCTCAATTGTGACATTTTTACTGCTCTGCTCTGGTGCCCTAATCAAATACCACATTTCCCATGAAGCCTCACAATAAGCATAATATATATTATTATGTGTAGATGTATGGATATGTGTGTATACACATATATATTTATACATATAAATAAATATATGCATATGCATATACATATGTGCATATGAGTGTGTGTATATGCCATGTTTAAAGAATTTCTCATAAAAAAAACAGTGAAATATATAGGAGTATTACCCCCATTCCATAAATGAGGAAACTGAGTCTCAGAAAATGGAAGTAACTTGTCTAATGCAACTCAGATAGTAAATCATGAGTCTGGGATTTGAACTTAGTACTTATTTTCTTACCTGTCATTCAATTTTCATTGCATGTTGACCACTTCAGATCAGAATGATCTTTCCCTCTTTGGACCTTCCTTTACATAATTTGTCTGAACCACACAAAAGGAGCACATAGTCCTGTGTGGTCTCATATTGTCACAACTCTGTTTTCTGTGCAATGCTCCTTTCTCCATTTAGAGGGGCCTTTGAAGTAAGGGCTTGGATCTTGTCCCCATCTATCCATCACTGAATAATTCAGTACAAGACTGGGCATAGACCTTAACATGCTCTGATGAACTGTTGACTTGAATTGAACCCAAATTGATTAAAAAAGGCTAGTTGAGGTGTGAATGCTTTTCCAGGTACTTGGGAAATGTCCTATGTTCATTCAAAGTAGTTCCCATTCCAATGGATGAATGCACCCTCCCTTGAGGCATATGGGCAAATGGAAGCTCATGTGAGTCATCAAAATTTACAAAACCTGCTTATGTTTCTAAAGTAACTCAATGATGCCTAATGAATATGTGGTGATAATTGAATAAAAACTTCTCAGAATCAATATGGCTCAATGCCAAATAAGCAGACAATTTAAATAAGCTAATGGAAACATTACTGGCCAGCCTTCATATTATGTTTTCTAATTAAGGTAGTATTTGGCTGACACTGAACCAATTTATGTCTGGAAACGAAACAATTAAAAAGGTCACATTACAGAAACCTCTGCATTCTTCTATGCAAATGGAGCTAAGCAATATTATAGGGAATTAACATGTACAAACAAGACTGAACTTTAATACATTTATACTTCCAAAGAGGAGAACCATAGCACAACTTTGCCTCTATTTGCATTCTGTAATTGCCTCTATATAATTTGGAAACAGATCACCACCATTCCAATTTAGTGAGCCTTCCCTGACTCACCTGAAGCCTAGGATATCTAAGGGGATATTCATTTTACTAGGAAAAAATGCTGATATGTAGATTGTGAGAACCTTATACCTACACTACCAAGACAAGTATTAAATTAGTCTGTTCTGGGACCAATTGATATCAGTAATAACTCCCTTTTCTCATCTGAATTCTTGAAACAAACTTTTAAATCCTCACTGTTACCAATGGGCAAATATCTCTTTGTGTCTCCAAAATGCATAAAATATACCTGAGAACCTAGGCTAGAATGAACAGGTTCCAAAGGAGTCATGCCAGCTCTTACAAGTGGGCAATTAGAAGAGGTGTGCCAATACTATAGAGGGAAATGCTCCCTTGTTTGCATTACCCTGTACAAATGAATACATCAGTCACTGTGCTTTCAGTCAAACAATGCTTTCACTGCTACTTGCATATACTCAACATAGAAACTATGTGTATGGAAGCTATCTGCCAGGCATTATCTAGCCCCCAAGGTATATCATAACCTGACTTTGAAGAAACTCTGGAAGAATCATTACATTTCTTTAGATATCCAAAAACTTTACTAATTTGATTTCTGTATTCCTTATGATTTATAAAGGATATTACAAATATTAAATCATTTCCTTAACGTTCTCCTTGAACAGGGCCCTGGGTTGTATTCTAAATCCTGATCTCCACCCATACTAAGGCATATCTTCATATTGCCTTCCTACACCCAATAGAGATATGTCACCCTACCTTTCATATTCACCCATATATTGTATTATATATATATAATTTGATCTTTTTTTAAACATAAGAACCATAAATAGTTCTTCTCCTAAACAGTTCACTGTATAGTCAGAGGCAGCTGGTGGTTCAATGGATAGAGCACTGGCCCTGGAGTCAGGAAGACCTGAGTTCAGATCTGGCGCTAGACAATTATGACTCTAGACAAATGAATGAACATGTTTGCCTTAGTCTCATCAATGTAAAGGGGAATGATAATGGCACCTACTTTGCAGGGATTTCTGTGGGAACAAAATGAGATGACATTTGTATAATAACCCCTATATAAACACTTGGACAACCAGGTGGCACAGTGGATAGTGCTGGATCTAGAGTCAGGAAGATCTGAGTTCAAATCCAGCCTCAGGAACTTACTAGGTGGGTGACTCTGGACAAGCCATTTAACTCTGCTTCCTTCAGTTTCCTCAGCTGTAAGAGGAACAGAAGACAGAAATGTCTAACCACTCCAGTATCTGCCAAGAAAACCCCAAATGGGGTCACAAGGAGTCAGATATAACTGAAATGACTGAACAAATATAAAAGCTTGTTTCCCCCCCTTCTCTCTCACTGCCTCCTTCCACAGTCTCTTTTGAGTCTTTTTTCTTATTAGAATTATATTAATGTCTAATATCCTGCCAATGTGAGATCTAGTTGTCTTGTATGTAGAGGGGAGAGTCACCACAGAACCGAAGAAATTAGCAGAAATAATGAAAAGTGGTTAGCAAAATGTCTTACAATATGTTAACTAACTTTTCTCTCCAAATAAGTAGCAACAAATGTATGCATCTCTCCACATTAAGGGGGACAACATTGATATGCATGCCTACGTATATGTATACATACGTGTACACATACATATGTATACACAAGTACATGTATACACATTCACATACATGTGTGTAGGTGTGTATCTATATCTATATGTGTGTAAATATATACATATACATACACACATATACACATGTGTGTATATGTTAAGGACTGCATTCCTAGTTAGAAAACCTAGATCAGAAGCATATTTCTTCTTACTATGTAAATTTGTCAAACTCACTTTCCCTCTATCTCTCAGTTTTCAAATTTTTAAGATTTGAGAGGGTTGGACTTAGATGAGGAATTCTTCACCCTATTTGTATCATGGATCTCTTAGCAGACTGGTAAATTCTATAGACCTTCTCAGAATAATGTTTTAAATGAAAAAAAATGCATAAAATTACAAAGTAATACTATTTTTGCAATACGTATAAACATATTCTAAAATAAAAGTTCATAGAATAATGGGCTAAGAACCCCTGGACTATTTCATGTTTAAGGTAACCTTAAGTTTTGTATTTTAAGTTCCTTTCAAGCTCTAACATTTTATGTTCTATGAACTAAGGTCTCAGTCAGCTCTGACATTCTATGTTCTTTGTTCTAAAGGTCTCATTATCTGCCATGTCATGTTCTACCATGTCCTCCAATTCTGAATTTCTATGTGCTATGCTCTAATGCTCAATACTAATATTCTATATTATAACATCACTTTGATAGTTTAAACCTATGACGCTATTATATATCCTAAAAGGTAAAGAATTCTCTCAAAAGAGGGCCATCTATATCTCCCTGAACTTTCTCCCTTCTAAGGACCCAGGCACCTGAGCTTTGCTGAATTAAAGAGGCAGGATCATCCTCGTTCAGCCTATTTGTCATAAGTACGTTTCACTATCCTGATCAATGCCAGAGAAAAATATCCCCGCTTGCCTCTCTTATTCCCTCTTGTCTTTGATTCATTGAGAGTCACTCAAAGAAAAACCTGGAGTCTCGCTGCTTCATATTTATAGCAAATCACAATCAGATCATTTTTCTTTAGACAAGTGAGGTCATTTTTCATTCCCTTTCTGGGAAAAGTCCTAGTTATTACCTGAATGGGCCTTTGGTGCTGCAGAGGACAATTAGGTTTCTTGTTAGGTTGACCAGTGGACAGAGCTGTGCTTCACACAACATCTCAAGTCAGCATCTCAGAATATATCTCATTCAGAAAAAAAATGGAAGATGGACATTTGGGTTTTCCTAGCATAGAAATCGTGCCTCCTTAGTCACAAGATGCTCCTTTGTCAGAGTCATACTCACTGAATGCAACAACCAAACTGGAATAAAGTTGTTAAATCCAGGGACTATCTTCAATGCTGCACACAGGCATAGAATTATTCTTCATGGTTAAAAGAAATTTTATTTCCAAGCATAAGTTTTGTGTCTGGTCAGAGGATACCTCAAAATGAATAACAGTAAGGAGAGGAGTACTACATAGGTCAGGGTTAGAGTCAGTTAAATCTCTCAGATTGTTTTTTCATGTCTGATAGTCCAAAAGCTCTAAGTAAATATGATGGGTAATTCCATTCTAAGAATACCAAGTCTCATCATTTTTTTAGAGGAGTCCAAATATACATCTTACTTCTTGCAACAATCTGCTGAAGTATCATATCTTATAAGAGGCTTTCCTAGATCTCCCCAATTATTTCTAATCAGCCTTAAAATACCATGTGTTACTTTTGTATGCATTTAAACCTGTGTTGATATTTTATTGTTGGCTTTGTATTCCCAGGGCCTAGTACAGTGCCTGGAACATGAGTCATTTAATAATTGGTTGTAGAATTCGATTTAATTTAGTATTCAGGGTGAGATGACTTCAGAGCAGAAGTGTTCAAAAGCAAAAACAAACAAAAAAAACACAAAAAACACAAAAAACCCCCCAGAAAACAGTAGCAGTGAGGTTCTACCCACTACTAACTGCCATATATTCTGTGATAAACACAGGGATCCTTCAACCATCTCCTCCCACCTGCTCACTATACTAAGCCCATTTCTTTCCATTCTTCTCTTTGAAGCGATGAGTCCAGTACATCACTATGGGACTAAATAGCGGCAGAGATCAGGCTGCTAGTCAATGAATTTCAAGCATCATCTGATTGGAACCATCATAGCTAACATGGGTCCTACACTACCTCCACATCTCCCACTTCTCACTGTGCTTTGGTGATAAAGTTTTTTCCTCCTCAACTTCATCAAGTATATTCACACTGATCTGAATTTCACTTGGCTATAAAAAGGTAGGAAGTGGATGTAGCTGGCAGAATGGGGAGGGGTGTCGTAGGATAGGTGACAGAACCCATTGTTCAATTTCCTAGAAACATTTTCTAGGGGTGAAATTCCTAGAAAAACTTTCCTGAATCTTTCACTGGAATGGAAACAATATTAGTGTTTCATACACAGTTTTTTATTGTGGAAAACCCATCGTTATTTAAAGAAGGAGAAGAAGCCCAAGAAGGAGACAGATCTTGTGAAAAGAATATTCCCAGGCCCTGATTCATGTGATTTTCTCTTGCTTCTTGACAAGCCACAACATCACTAAGTGTTTGTCTTGTTCTCCTGGTCAAAAAGGAACACAAAACATTGCCACAAATCAGGCAATAGGAAAGGGGAAAAAAAACTCATGTCATTGATAAAGTGTCTCTGGTTGCCTGGAGGAGGTAAAAGCAACAGGAATATAGAGCAAAGGTAACAGTCCAGGGTACTGAATAACAAAACATCCCTCACCAACTACAACAGCCCCAGTCATGTTTGCCCCGGGAAATCCCTCCTTGGCAAGAAAATGACCCTTCTCTTGACAAAAGGAGACATAGCACCCCATTACATGGTAGGCCATGACTGGAACCGCTGCTTCCTTTACCTCCAACATTGTGTAGAAAGCAAACCAGAAATTCAATATATGATACTCAAAGGAATTCAGTATTCATGATTTTTTAAATTATTTAGACACAGCTTATGTGAGTCTTATTGAATAAAATTTTTAGAATTGTTTATTCTTTTCAGAATTTTCAGGGCCTTGTTTTCAAATCAGCATAAACCAATTGAAAAATAGGTAGCTTTTTTTTCTTTTCCTTCTCAAACCAAGGACTTAGTAAAGCTATATACCTCAGCCTAGAAATAGAATTTTCTAAGTTCTTGGACTTTTTTTGCATATGTCACATTCATCCCTTATTGTAAACCATTAGTGTTTCATTTTCTTACAATGGACTGGAAACCCCTTAGGGGTTGGAATTATTCCTTTCTTGTATATTTATCCCCAGTATCTAGCACACTTCTAGACCCATTACTAAATAACACATATTTGCTTAATTAAGTAAATTGAGTTATATCATTTTGCTTCTTATTATTTCCCATATCTAATTACTTCCAAGTATAATTTATCCAATAAGGAATTACAGAATCTTAGAGTTTGAAAGAACTTCAAAGGTTTTCTAGATTATACTGTACTTGAATAGAAATTTCCTCTGCCACACCCAAGTTACATTGTCATCCATCCTCTGCTTAAAGGTGCCTATCAAAAAAAAATTAAATTTAGCATTCTGAGTTACAATGACCTTCATATTGTGACTTCTACTCACCTTTCCATTCACCTTATAACTCCTTTCCATCCCTCTGCTTTGGCTGTATGTCATGTTTCTTTTTCTCCACACATCATAAGCAAAGATCCCATTCTATCTTTCTCTATTAAACTGTATCACTCTAGAAAGAGCTCAGGGATCACCATCTCGATGAATCCTGCTTCTCCCAGATGACAACGGTCAATTACTACTCTCATCTCCCACAGTACTTTAGTTAGACTCCCATCAAAGCACCAAAAATTTAGAGTTCAAAATGGACCATCAGTTTTTCTATTCCACTTCATCCCATTATTTCACAGGTGAGGACGTTGTGGTTCATAGAGGTTAAGTGAATTATCCAAGGTCACATAGTAAATAAAAGAACCAGGATTTGAACCTAGAATGTTGAGACTCCAAATCCAGCATTTTCCCCATTTTGCCATGCTGCCTCCCCCTTAATTTGTGTATATACATTGTCCCCATTAATAGACTGTAAGCACATTGGGGTCAGGGACTACACTCTTCTATATTTATATTCCTGACACCAGTCATGGTACCTTATATGTAGTAGGCACTTTGTAAACATCATTTTAATTCAATTAATAACGTAAAATTCACATGAATGAATTAAAATAGCATTTCACTTGGTAGATTAAAGTTGAGACTTTTGGCTAATGCTAGGCACTGTCTCCAGTTCTTTTCAATCATTAAAGTAACCTGTAATTGTGTGTACAAATATGCCACATGTGTATATCAGAACTGAAGGACTAAGTTGTCTCTAAAAACTGTCAATTTGTATATCTGCCAGACATTTTGCTGATCAAATTCAGTATTTCTGCATGGGGTTCATGCATGTAGAAACACCTGCCAAAGTTCTGGTTTTCTGGCATATAAGTCATTTGCACATAACCCCATGTTAGAACACAGATCAGTAGAGGCTAATAGGGCCATGGTTTCCCTGACTGGGAGAGTTACAGCTCCTCTTCTCAAAGTCCTCAAAGAAACTATAAGATTAGGCAAGACTGGTTTGTTCCTCCCTCACATTTGTGTTCTCATGGCTCACTGTGAAAGTGTATAATAGGTAAATGGGTTAGAACAAGTTTAGGTTATGGATAAAGGATTGCTATTGGCTGCTTCTTAGAAGGTATAGCATGCAAATTAGGTAATTTGCCTTCTGTTTTCTTGAATTCTGTAAACAAATGACTAGTTTAATTAAAGATATTAACTGATTATATTGGTTGAGTGTAGCTTTCTGATATGAAATCTAAGACTGAAATTTAGTGGGAGAGCATTCTATGGAGGTTTGGAATTCTTTCTTAGAATACCAAATATGCTACTTACTCAAGGTATCATTTTAGAATAATTAAGCAATACCTGATTGAATGAGCCAATGAATAGAGGGAAAAAACACCACCACTTACTAAATATTAATGTGGCAGGTACTATGCAGAGAATTTGGCATTCAAATAAAAAAGTTCAGTAATCCCTGCTTAGGGAGCTTACATTCTAATAGGGAGAGGCAATGCATATATGGAAATAGTGGTCAAGGGGAATTTTGCTCTTGGGAGTTATGGGAACCACATAGCAGTCAGTTCTCATGCCTTTTCCAAAATAATAGTAATTTTGATTTGATCACTCCACAGGAGTTCCAAATTGACAAAATGAGGGTGGCCGGGCAGATGGCAAGGTATTTGGGTGGATGGTTGGTTGGAATGCAAATCTCAGGCTGGTTTAATATAGTGGACAAGGTGAGTTTACAATCACCCGTCAGCATAGTGTTCAGTCCAAAGTTGAAATTCTAAAGCTAAATAGATTATCTCTTCCAAGGGAAGAAGAGTAATGCTCTCTGGACATCCAATCAGGTCCAATTTGGCGGTGGTGGGAAGTGGTAAGGAAGACAATGAGATATCTAACTGGAAATCTCATTGAAGTGAAGCATGTTGTGAAGTTCTCTAACTATAAAAAGGTGAGGTAAAACATTTCTATCATATAAAAAGAAAAACATTTCTATCAAAGTCTCAGCTTTTCCTCTTTAAAATGAAGTTGTGGAACCAGACAATCTCTAGGATATCTTTCAATTCTAGTCTATTATCCCTGGGTTCATTTATTCTGTTGGTTTAAAATATAGGAATAACTTAGCTAAACAAACAAGTTCATTTGGAAATTGAGGTAGTTTGAAACTGGACAATTTAAGGCAAAGGAAGTCAACAAACCCAAATTGTAGTTTTATTTAGGTTTCTATTGCCAAAGATAATTGATGCCAATGAAGACCTTTGTTTTGTTCAGAGATAGTAGTACATGAAATTGCTTCTATGGAATTTCGTACCCTAGTGCAAAGTATAAGACTTGTGAAATCTGAGCAATCTAATTACCCAGTGACTACATATCAAGGCAGAAGCCTTTAATTAAACAAGCAATTAACCTTGGCAATAGAAGGAGCAACAAAACTTAACTTATTGATTTGCTAATTGTTCTTCTCTGTGAATTTTAGCTGTTGAAGGTACAAAAAGAGAGAGGGGTTATTCTTTCATGTGCTCTTTGTCACTTGGGTTTTGTCAGTCTTCATTCCTCTCGACATCATCCTTGTAGTCCTTCTTAAATTCCTGAAACGACAATGCTGATTCTTTTTAGGACTCCAAGTAGACTGCACTAGTTGACAGGTATGCAATCCTTTTCCCTTTAAGAAATTGTGCAATTGTACATTTTAAAGAGCTAGGTTGTTATTATTTCTAAAACAAACTTAGCTCCCCTGATCTTGATGCTGGAACAAATAAGCAAAGTCTATCATCTTTCTGGTTATCAAATAATTTCCTTATATCCCTACTCCTTTTGGAGGAAATGTCATCTTAATTAAAACAAATGGTCACTACTCCTGTCCTCATTGTTGCAAATTCTATACATTATCAAAATCATCACTCAGAATCACTTAATGATTCAGCAGTTGTATGGATTGTCCCAGGGAGAGTTTTCTGCTCTTCCCCAGAATCTTTGTAGGTGCATTAAATTGGTCAATATCAGCTAAACAGCACATTAAGAAACTATCCCCATCATACAAGGTGATGGTTTGGGTTTTATGCCAACAATTTTTCAAGAAAAATAAAAAAAGTGTATAAACGAAGAGGATATTAGGGGAAATTGATGATTGGGAAAAGTTTCTGACACAAACAGATTTCACAACCTTTAGAATTTATACCAGAAAGCTTCAGGCTTTCTGTTTCAAATGTGGCAAAAGAGAAAAATGTGAAATAATGACTAGATCCCACACTGACCTCACATTTCCTTGAGAAAGTTCTCAGAATATAATTTTCAAATTAACTTATCAGGTATGCAAAATAGCACAATGGAGGAAATTTCCATTGAAGTCCTGCTTCTCTGGTCTCATCAAGGTATGTAGGTGATACTGCATTGTGCCAGGGGACCAGACCTCTGCAAGGTCCCCCATAACTGGAAATACTGAGTATTGGGGTTCAGCAATATATAACAGACCTACTGTCTCAATAAGTAAATTGGAAGAGGATCAGCAGAAAGATGGACAAAGGTTTCGATGCTATCAATGTTCAGTTGGCTCATGGAAGGATTAAATAGTATATATACCAAGGAGAAGATGAGGAGGAAGATTAAGAGGACGAAAATGAGAGAAAAAAGAATTAGAAAAGAGAAGGAAGAGAAAGATGAGAAGGAAAGGAAAGGTAGAGAAGAAACAGGTAAATGAGAATGAGTAGGGAAAGGAGAAGTAGTAGGAAAAGAAGGAGTAGGCAGATGGAAATGGAGAAAAAGAAAGGAGAACAGGAGGCGAAGAAGAAAGGAGAAAGAGGAGAAATCTGAAAAGGCTGTTTCTTCTGTCTTCCAGTCTGCCATTAGTCCAACAACCAGTCAGGGCAAGGTCAAGCTAGAATGCCTTCTTGATGAATTCTGAAAGGCACCAATATAAGATTAGTTTGAACCCTTTCACTTTGAGTGCTGATTAAACAATGTTCAGTAACGTATGAAGCCAAATATCTCTGCTTCATTTCTGTGAAGAACAGGGTAGGGAGAAAATATATGTTTTATTATTAAATATCTTTAATCCAAATGCTGAATATTATTAGCAGCTTTTGAAGGCACAAAATATACCTAAAATGCATGGAATAGTCTAAACAGAGTTATAAATCCAAAAACCAGAGACCAGAGCATGAAAACTATACATTCTAAATTTACATGTCAAACTGAATGGGGTGAGGGAGGTTGCTTTGTCTTAAGGGAAGAACTGTGGAACATGAAAACTATCCTTTCATACCTAGGCTACCCAATAAAAATAATACTATGGATAATGAAAGCACTAGGTCTACACCTGATAACTTTATTTTCTAGACAGATGTCTCTCCCTGCCTTTACCAATATGTCATTTGATGTTTGATCTCCTCTCTCTCTCTCTCTCTCTCTCTCTCTCTCTCTCTCTCTCTCTCTCTCTCTCCTCCATTCTCTTCCTTCTCTTCTCTTTCCTCTTTCCCATGTTTGTATGACTCTCATCCTCTCAATCATCTACTCTAATCTAAATCAAACAAATAAGCATGGTATAACACACCATGATGAACAGATAATTTTGGAAAGAAAACTGATTTCAGGTGTGAGATAAGGCAGTGAGAAAACAGATCAATTCATATATATGTGTGTATATGTGTGTTTGTGTGTGTATATATATATACACACATATATATATACATATATATGTATATATATGTATGTATATATAATATATTTCTTTTTCCTGGAGCTAGACCCTCAAAATACTGAAGGAAATCACAGAACATATTCTACTCTCCTGTTTTTAATTGAATCCCAAATGCAATTTTTCTATTAAGGGTGGAAAACAACTATTTCCGCCCCTATGAGTGAAAGGTGAGCAGAATCAGTTTCAGATTACATTTGTCTTGATTAGAGAAATAGAAATTAATCACTTTGGTTTCCATTATCCCCCCCCAAATTTTCAACATTCAGAAGTAAATAATAAAATTATAAACATACTTTTATCCAAGATGTTTTTGACTAACTGTTGGATGTAGCCTTTCTTTCTTTGCCGCTCATTCATTTCACTGGAGACTTTAGTAAAGAAATCAATTCTGGGCTCATTAACACCCCCATAGATATATCTTATGAATAAATATACAAGGCCATAGACAAGGCAATCAATGTGACTTTTTCTTTCTCCACGAACACAATCCTATACTCTCTCCTCTCTTCTCCTTGTCCAACCCTCTAGGTCAAAGCTGGCCTGATTATACTTTTTTTTGGCGGGGGGGCGGTAACTGAAGGGAGTCAGTCATGCTTTGTTCACCTTGCTTCTCTTACTGAATGCATGACTTTGCACAGGATGGAGATTCATGGCATTTTCTAAACTGTCAGGTTAAGAAAAAGAAATGCAGTCCTTTGCAAAAGGAGAGGACCTGAAGTGATACATTCTAAGATTACTTGAATAATTTAGCTCCTAATGATATTTTTCCCCTGTCCTGGTTCAGGAACCTCAGTGGCTATCTTTTTGTTGCTGTTGCTTTTCTCCAGGAAATGGGCTACTCTTCCTATAACAGATGGTGTTGTCCTGCTGACTTGCCTTCATACTGAGATGCATTAGTGAGTCTAGTCTAGAAGAGATTAAACGGGAAGAAGGTAGGAAGCAGCACCAGTTCAATAAAATTTCAAGCCTTACCATTTGGTGACTTAATGGTCACAGGAATGGAATGGCACATCCTTGAAATCTTTGAATTGCACAAGCATTTGTCTTATGGGATTAGAGCTACCATACACCAGTAACTTCCATGGCAGGCTAAGATTTCACCCAATGCACACATAGTGGCCAAAATAGCCTGTTCTCTGGGTCCTTATCTTTCCTTTCATTTTTAGCTAGAATTTGTGTCAATGGCTCTACCTTTGCCTATATCTGTACTCAAACCACCCATACTCATGCCTGACCTTAACCAATTACAATACCCACCACAGCTACCCTTCCCCATCAGAATATTACATCACTTTCCCATAACCCATCACACTTTGTTTTGTTTTGAATCACAGGAAGGGTGAGGGGAGCATATGCAAAGAAGAAATCCAAGTTAGTCACATAACATCAAGTGTGGGGTGACAAGCTGACTATTTCCTGGTAGGAAAAGTCAAGATAATTCAGGAGGTTTGTCACCAATACCCTATTTACTCCCTCTATCCCACTGTTATTTCGGGTTTTCCCACTTTTCTAATGAATGAGGTGGACAAGGACAATTTTTCAGGTTTTCTCCCAAACTTAGAAGGTCAGACTAACAGTACAGGCCAGGAGAAGAAAGATCCAGAGGAGAGGGGATGCGAATGCCAAAGGGGCACTTTACAATCAGCAGCAAATACCTGTGGGCTCTCACAAGGGACATAGGAACCCATGCTGCCCTCCAAAGGGGATGGGGTCCCAACAATTGCTTCTTGCCCTCAGGCCCAGGAACAGGGCTTCTTTGGCACTTCAGAATGATCACCAGTGGTTTGCCTTTTTATTCATATAGAACAAAATTTACAAATTCATTCATACACTTCTTGTTTTTTGTGTTTTTTCTTTTTTTTTCTTTTTTTACTGACTTCGAAAATTGGGAATATTCAAAATACACTTTTACCCCACTTCATTCTCTCATTATTTACACGTATGTACAAGACAAATGTAAGAGTCTTTTGTGGTTTTTTTCTGTTTGTTTTTAGTTGTATTAAAAAGTTCTGCTGGTTGGGTGGGTAGGCAGAAGGGTAGGCGGGGGTCAATCATATGGATGTTCCATGGGAAGTTTCCATAGCCTCTGGAATGACGCCCCCAGGCACAGACTGGAATGACATGGGGATGGGGGTCTTCACAGGGCTCTGACGAAACAGTCCCCCGTTGGGAGATCTGTGTTTGCACTGTATTGAGGGCATGGTTGCTGAGCTGCTCAGAGGCAGTGGCAGATTGCTGCCGGCTGCTGCTGATAGTGTCCGGCTGGCTGCATGACTGCTCTGTTCAGGCAAGAACGTGGTGACGGAGAGCTGAGTGTTCTGGTACTCTCGAACCGGTTCCAAGGTCTGGCTGGGCGGCATGCCACCAATCTCCAGGGCTGAGATCTCAATGGATGCAGGAGAAATCTGCTTGTGAGCTATATCCTCATCAATTAAGCTGTTCATACGTCTGTGTACTTGCTCCAAATTCACTTCTTTGTCCTGGTGAGAAAGCACATGGCAATCAGTCCCAATCAGTTTATCTTACCTTACTCAGAACATTTGCGACATGGATGAACTATTGTCCTGGGTTTCCTAAATCATCCATGAAAGCAAGGAACTAGAAAGTCAAGTGAGGTGAGAAAGTGATGGTACTATAACTATGGTAGAGTGGGAAGACATAACATTGGATACAGGACAACTTTTGTTCATAGCCAGCCTTTAAACTTGGGACTCTCAACCAAGGACTGGGGAACTTGTTTTATTTTTATAACTGGATTTCAGTGTAATTGGTTTACTTTATAATGCTATGAATTTTAGTTGGTGAAATTTAAAACATTTTACAGAGATAAGGCCCATGTGCTTCACCAGACTAGCAAAGGGGTCCATGACAGGCAAAAGTTTAAGAACCCCTGCTCCAAACAATATCCACTGTTTGACCCTGATTTTATCATGCAAATTCTTAGTGTTGCAGTCAAGCTTTTAGAAGGTGATAAAGGGCAGCATTCCTAGATGGTGATTCCTTATACCAATGAAATCACAGGTCTAGGCCCTATCCTTATCCTTTGGTATAAATAATCACCATAGCAGCTCCTTTCACATTCTCTACCCCTCCATTCTGCCCATGCCTTCCACTGACCCATACCCATACTGTTATCATTCAATCAAGTTTCACTTATATGTGGAATGTAAAGACAGAGATTGTTGCAATTCAGAAAATCTAAAAGTTGTCTCAGTCATTAGGTTCAAACTACCAGCTCAGTTCCTCAAAGCTGTTTCTAAAGAGAGATTAGAATTTCGTCTCTCTCCCTCCCCACCTCTCTCCCCACTCTCTCTCCCATCTATCTGTCATCTATGTATGTGTGTATATATGTATCTACCTATCTTTTGAATAGTATATATATATATATATACATACATACATATTTGATATGTATATACACAGATATATGTCTGCATATGTGTATATATTATATGTGTGTATGTGTATAGATAGATTTAGGCATCAATATCTATATCTCTATCTGTCTATCAGACAGAAAAGAGAAATTGATTTGGGATTAGAGGAGTGGGGATCAGAACCCTACTTTGAGTGACCTTGAGCTAGTCACTTATCTAATCTTGGCCTCAGTGGCTCATGTGCAAACATATAACTTCAAAGACTCCTTTCCAAGTATAGGTTTAGAATCAAGAGCTTTAACATGAATGGAGTTTTATTAGATGTGTCTTCCTCTTCCCATTTAACTTACTTTCCTCTTAGTAAACTAGCCAATGACAGGATAAAGGACGTTAAGCTCTCAGATAATCACTAAATAAAATAATTTTCTTAAAATTGAAAAAGCTTATTACATATTCCCTTTTAAATATTGGATTGATGATTACCAAGAAGACAAAACACAGAAGATTAGCAAGTCCCTCAAGGACGGTATCTTATTCTTTAGTATCTTTCAAAGCACTTACGGGAATTAGATCCATGGGCAATGTTCACAGAGGTCATATAATCTTACATTTGAAAGAAACTTTGAAGGTCAGCTTGTCTCAGATCTTATCTTACATGGGGAAACTCTCTATTATGATCTTTAACATGTGGTCAGCAAGTCTCTCCTTCAATTCTTCCACTGATGGAGAAAATCACATAGTCTATTTCCTTATGTATGGGAGGATGGGAAGGAATGCACTAGACTGGTTATTTTATCACTGAAACATCCATTGATGTAGATCAGCAACTCGTGAGCTTGGAGAATTTCCTGGGCACACCAAATAGTTAAGTAACTTGCTCAGAATGACATAAGCAGTATGTGTCAGAGACAGAATTTGAACTCATGGATTCCATATCCAAGGCTTGCCCTCTATTCATTATGCCATAGTCTTTCTAATTAGCTCATGCCATTTCATTTGTAGACAATTCTAATTATTAGAAAGGTCTTCTATCTCTGTCCAATTAGTACCTACTCATCTAAGTTCTACCCTCTGGAATTACTTTGAATATGAAATCACCTTTCCACATGATGAACTTTTAAATATTTGAAGACAATTACAGGGTCTCATCTCCTCCTCTGTCTCCTCCCTCCCCTCACACACAGCAAATCTGATATTCTCTGGGCTGAACATGGATGGCCCCTTCTTTTGATTCTTAGATCAGCTGTGAGCCCTTGCAACATTCTGGGCATTTTGCTGTGAATATGCTCCAGTTTGTTAAAGCCCCTCTTTAATTATCCCACCAAGAATGAAACACTCTACTATAGTTAATATTTAGCCAATATAGAGTGAATTTGGCATTCTAGACATTACATCTCTCTTAATCTAATCCAAGGTCCGATCGGCTTTTGTTTTTTGGTTTTTTTTTTACTTCCACATGCTACTGCATCAAATCTATGAAATCTCGCAGGTGTTTTTTATATGAAATGTTCCCTTGCCATGGTCTCCTCTACCTTCTACTCTTTGCCGCAGGGTTTTTTTTGTTTTAATCTCAGAGCAGTGTTCTTAATTCATACTTATTGAATTTCGTCTTATTAAAGTAGGCCCATCATGCCTGCCTGTCACAAAATTTTTGGATCATGTTTCTGCAAGCCAAAATAGTTACTCTGTTCAGCTTCTTGTATCCACACATTGATAAGCATGCTGTCTATCATATGTCTTTATACAATTTGTTGATAAAATGTTGAACAAAACACAGTCAAAGATGAAGTCCCATCCTATGCTTTGTGGTTTGAGTTTTTCATCTTGTTGTTGAATACTAGTTGCAGTGTTTCTGTCATTAGGAAATATCTGTGTGATGTGTGTGTACCCTTATACTTAAACTCAGGGTAGTTGTCAGCAGGACTTGCATGAAAGTTCAATCTTTCTTTCTATATCATTACTTATTTTCTCAACATAATTCCTCTAAGAGCATTATCTATAGATTTCTCTTTCCAGATAATTAACCCCGTATACCCTTCCTACCACTTCTTTGGTCTTATAGTGGACTTCAGACATGGGACATGGTATATATAATTCCTGCTACCTCTCTCAGAGATATCTGACAGAAAACTTGGTGCCTCTAAGAAGCAATTCAATTAAGCATGTGTACTGTATAGTATGGGCAAGACTGGGCCTCAAAGTCAAACATTGTAAGGAAGGAAAACCCAAAGGAAGAGAAAACAGCTAAAAGAGGAATATGGTCACTGCACTACCAAGACCAATAGCTAAGAATAAGTATTCTAAGAACCATTAGTATCTCAACTTGGGGTAGGAACAGTGTGTTTAGAAGCTTATACAACAATTACGAAAAGCCAGTTGACCACAGATGGATTAGAATCAGGGAATCAGAGGCTCCCAGATGGTATTGTTTTGGGGGTGGGAGTGAGCCAGTCTGCCTGTCTGGTAAGGAATCTTTGAAATGTTTCATGGACACTTTTAAGTTTTCTCTTAAATGAATGAATGACATTTATTAAGAGCATTTTATTTGCCAGACTGTGCTAGGGATCAGACAAAGAGTAGAGTCCTGTTAATGAAGGGACAGTGAAAAAGGTATTTTAGGAGAATGTGAGTACCAACAAAATAAAAGGGGTTTTTAATTCCGTTTTTGAACTTTTGGAATCCGTTGCAGTGGAGAAATTGGATTAAGTATTTACTACATATTTGTTGGATTAGGTTGGAGGCAGTGAGACTTGGAGGGAAAACCAAAGGGATTTATATGACTGGGGGAATATGCATTTATGACATCAAAGATCAGTGGGAGCAAGGTCAAGGTGGAATGAAAATCACTTTAGATAATTGACGTCACTTGATTAGGGCTCTAAAAGCAAAGACTGTATGTTCATGTGGCTTCCAAGGGATTCCAGGAATCCCTTGATTGTTGTTCAGGTGTGGCTTGAATTAGGATGACAAAATTATAGGTTCAGAGGTGTACGGTCTCTGTGGTCCCTTCGAATTCTGATTCCTTACTTTTACACTGACTCTAAGGGAAAAGACAGTATTTGGTGTCCAAAGGACCTAACTCTCTTTCTTACTTCCTATCTGTCCTCAGGAAAGTCCCATTATGGATCTAGGGTGGATCATTATCCTCATCTCCAAAAGGAGGTTATTTGACAAAATCTTCTCAGAGGTCTCCTTGACCTCCATGTCTAAGATCGTGAGAGTTTCAGGAAAAGTACTGAAAATCTCACTCAGTGTCAATATCTGAGGAGTTTAAACTAATTGAAAATAACCCTTCTGAACTATAAACATGACTCTAGTGTGGGGCATTTGTTCATTATTTCTTGTATTTGCATACAAGTACAAATTAGTATTGTATTTTGTATACATTTGTACAATGACTAGAACCTAGTTTAATAGTACATAGTAGGCACTTATTGAATTGAAAATCAAACCCTATTGAAATACAGTGGGGGCTAAGGGTCATAATTTTATATTTATTTGGTGATCTCTACTGATGAAATTCCATAGAGGATGATTTGAGCAACTGTTTCTTAATATCCTCTTTCAAATACAAGTAAGTGTTTTTTTGACGTTGCTCACATTTTTTATGGAGAAGGCTGAAATCAATAGTTTCCTGGGATTTCAACTAGCTTTTTGAGGTAGGATGAAATTGGCAGGGCATAAGATCATTGGAATCCTCCCCCGCTTTAGGGGTTCTACCTTTTTTCCAAGGTGGGGTGCTGTTTGAGATCTGGATTACCCAGTCCATTTCAAAATCTAGACAAGGAGGGTTTAATGTAGCAAAGAGACTCCTAAGAGGTCATTCTTTGTCACACTGGAATCTCATTAAATCTGATTCTTATGGATGTTGTTAAGATAAGAAAACAACTGCTACAAGAAAGAACCAGAAAAAAAGGAAACAGACCAGGGTTTCATTATCTGTTCTCAAATAAGTTGTAAGGTGATTTGACATCAAAGCCCATTTGGGCATCCTGCTGATGAGCAGATATGCCTGCCTCATCTTGGAGCAATGAAAGCCCAGCACAGATAGGATTCTACCAATGTCTGTATTGACCTCCCTGACCCTGAAAAATGATAAAGATGGGGAGAGAAAAGGGAGTGCTAGTGTGCCAAAAATGAATAAAAGCTCCATCTGGATCCCCACCTCCCATCCCCCACCCCCAAACCCAATATGTCCATATTTTTCATCATGGAGGATTTCAAGTTCCACATATGTGAAGGCATATATAATTTCACTCCACAGTCCCCCGAGGCAGGCAAAGGAGTCCAAGACACCACTACTTATGGGAAGGAGTAGAAGCAGCTTGAATAAGTACCTATATTTTGGAAGAAATGGTGCATTTCATTATGTTATGCAAATTCTAATCCTTTTAAAAATATGAATGACTTCAGTTTACATCCTCATTATGCAAGGTTCCAATGTTCAGCCAGATAATGATATGTAGGCAGATGTGGAAAGAGACTTGGAAAACTGTTCTTGCCTTTGTTAATTTACCACAGGTAACTGTCCTAGTCAAATATCACTTAATGCAATGCAAAATCTGCTGACTCATTGGCCATGAATCTGGCTGGTATCTGATGCTGTGGTTATTGTCTCTTATTAAATATGATGACAGATGCACCACTGAGAGGTTGTTCCTCCACCCCAGACCTCTCACAAACATTGCCTTCAGAGAGACAAAGTTCTGTAATTAAGCTGCTGTTCACCAACGTGGAAACAATACAATGTAGTAGAAAATGGTAATTAACTAAGCTCTCATCTATGTAACAGCTGTTATAAGTGGAACTCATTAGGACTGACATTGGTTGAGGTCTGTTGGCCACTGTTTCAAACTGAGAAAGGGGGGAAAACTGGTCATAAGGGAACTTGTTTTAGAGAAAAAAAAATTGGAATAAGAGACCTGTCTTTGAATTCTCCTTCTATTATTCTCTATTTGCCTAACAATGGACACATAACTTCATCTCCTGTAATGTAAGAATGATAATGCCCATAACATTTCCCTTACCTTGTTGTTGTGAGGATCCAATAGGAAAATGTATACAAAGACCTTTGCAAGCCATAAAGTCTCATGTAAGTAAAATTCTTGTTATTTATAAATACTTAGGGATGAATGGGAGATAAAAAGGACAGAAAAGTAGATTGATGATCACAGAATCATAGGTTTACAACTAGAATGGATCTCCTAAGCCAGCTATTGCAAGAGCTTTTCATTTTCTAGATGAGTAAACTGAGGCCCAAAGAGATTACATGATTTGCCCTGTGTTATACAGGTAGTGTCAGACCCAGGAGCCATAGGTCCTTTGATGTTGAATCCCGCACTCTTTGTGATATAGAAGGCTTCCTCTTATTTGATGGGGGTTTGATTGACCATTATGGAGAGAGGGACTCAGATTTTATTGACTGGCCTCATAGATAGTGGATTTCTTGATGCAAAACCTTCACAGAAACAAGATATTCTTGGTCCTGTGAAAGGGAACAATGAGGAGGGAAGGGCAGTGGAGTCTATTTAAAAAAAAGAACAAGATTATGGTTTCATAGAGATGGAGCACTTCCAACTTCATCAGGAGGTGAGTAACTGTAAGACCACATAACACCAGTGAACAGAGGAAACTCAGTTGCAAGAGGACGCTGCTAACACATTGCCCCAGGAGAAGCCAGAAGAGACAGGTGGAGCTTTTGATGGCCTGGACTCCCATCACATTCTGACCTTCCCTTCAAGGTGTGTCCCACTGACAAACTCCAGAGGGTAACAGGAACAAGGGATTGGAATAAATTAATGATAGATGCTTTTTTTTATAATAACAGCTGAATGGCACTGACCTTTGCTACAAAGTTATAAGATAGAAATTATGGGTATTGTTTTCCTCATTTAAAACAATTTGACGGACATGTGATCACAAAGACAGAGATTTCTTTCAATGGAACAAATGATGCTTTCTCATGTTGTGTGATTCTTATAAATATTTTGCCATAAAGAGCAATGGAGAAGAACCCAGTGTGTTTAGATCTTTTCTATATAACTTGACATTGTGTTTATACCAATGAAATACTTGGGCTGTCCATTGATTATCTCTTTTTCTTCATATATGGCCAAAGAAACCTAGCTCTAGATCTAGAAGATACCACAGAAGCCATCTCCTCAAATCGTACCATTTTATAGATGAGGAATTTGGCTTCCTGGGAAGTTAAAAATGCTCATGGCCATATGAATAGTAAAAAATCAGAGAAAAGAGTAGAACTCAGTTTCTGTTATTTTGGAGCCTGTATTCTTTCCACTGTACCATAAGAAGTCCACCTCATATCAGTCTGATGATACTGAGGATGTCCTTTCTGCCACTTCTCCTCTGCAATTCTTCAATTGGTAATAAGCTTCCCAATACTCATGCATTCTATAATAGTAATCAGTTTATTAGATACTTAGGGCTAAGTTCATTCCTTTCCATTGTTATTTAGGAGATCTTTAATTTTACTTTTTCATAGAATATGGTATTCCATGAATGAGTATGATAAAGCATCACATAAAAATACTGGCATCAAAACCATCAGTCTATTTTAGGGAGAAATTTAGAACCATCAAAAGCAATGCACAGCTTCCCAACAACAATCTAGTCAACTCTCATCTCCTCTTCAGTTCTGGGTCCAGATGACTGAATCTCTTCAGTATCTTTTCATGAGAGAACAACCGATGGATTTGACCCAACACTTGTCCACCCAACTGTACATCATAGACTAGAAAATAATTATTCTTCATATACTTGGTCATTAATTCCTCTGTGGATGACTAAGCCAAATTCTGTTGAGTGATTAATAATGCTATTTACAAAGTCCTGCAATCTCTCTGGACATGATGTAATCCAAATAATGTCTTAGGTAAAGATGAGGCTCATGAGGACATAATGATGACTTTTTTATAATGTCTACTATCCAGCCAAGCACTATCCTAAATGCGTTACCATTATTCTCTTATTTTTGTCTCACATATCTAGGAGATAGGTGCTATTATTATGGCCATTTTATATATAAGGAAACTGAGGTGAACGCAAGCTGAGTGACTTGGTCAGCATTATGTAGATAGTAATATTCTGAGGCTGAATTTGAACTAAGGTCTTCCTGTGTCTAAATCTAGAAGTCTATTCCCTGTGGCACCTAGCTTATCTGTGCTGGATTCTTGCTTCAGATGCTTATTAGCTGTGTGACCAAAGTGAAGTCCCCAGTGGGAATCTGAGAAGCCATACTGTAAACAACCCCCAATAGAAGCCGGGGAAGGGGGGCAGATAGAGGCTCAGAAAAGACAAATGAATTTCCATGTCTCCCTATTATTTTGGATCTGATGTGGCATTCAAACATAGGTCTTTGCTGACTCAGATTCCAACCCTTCATCCATCTCTTCTCCCCTCAACAAGAAAGTTATTTTTGTACCTCTCTTATGCAATAGAATATAAGCCCACTGAGGATAAGGACTCTTTAAAAAAAAAAGTACTGTATTCTCAGTCTAGTACAACGCCTTGAAATTATAAGCACTTAATGACTGCTTATTGAATTATATTGAATGAAACTAAATATTAATTGAATATCTGCTCTTTAAATGAAAGGGTAGAGTTCTAGGTAGCTAGGTGGCTCAGTGAATAGAATACCAGCCATGGAGTCAGGAGGGACTGAGTTTAAATCCAGCCTTAGACACTTAACACTTACCAGCTGTGTGACCTTAGGCAAGTCACTTAACCCCAATTGCCCTACCTCCCCCTTTCCAAAAAGCAAAAATAAATAAATAAATAAAATGAAAGTGTATTTGAAGAGAAGGCAAGAAGACCCATCTCCTGGAAACACTAATCTCCCAGGTCATTTTCAGCTAAAAATTTAAACCACTCTGTATTTTCCTTTTCTTTTGCTTTATATAGACACTGTTGAAATTATAGAATAGGTGTGAATAGAGATATGATAGGGTAGAAATAACACATGATTAGGAATGAGAAGACTTCAAATACAATCCTCGCTCGGCCACTGACAATTGCTAGATAACAGCTCTCTGAGCTTATAAAACAGTGATAATAGTTGTATCACCAACTTTAAAAGAATCAGATGAGAAGAGAAAACAGTTTTGAAACTGTAAAGTGATATATAAATAGAGACCATTACTAAAACAGACATGAAATATTAATGAATGAATTGTTCCTGGCTCCCTTAAAGAAAGACTCCAGATAATTCAAAGCATTTTTCATAATGATATCAATGCACTGTTACATCATCAACTATACTTAGTTGTATATTATATGTGAAGCTGCATATACAAATTTCCCGAAGTGCTGTTAACAATTTTACATAATAATTGTGTGTATGTGTATACATACATGTATATGTTTTACACATACATATATCTTACACTTCTAGGTATGTATATGTACATATACTTTCACTAAATCCTATTCTGGTGCCTAATAGGATCATAAATCTTACCTGTAAGGGACCTTAGAAGGCATCTATTTCATTCTTTAACTGATGAGGATACAGAAACCCAGAGAAATAAAGTCACTTGCCTAAGGTCATACAGGTAGGAAGTGGCAGAGCTGGTGTTCCAACTCAGATTATGTGATCTACTCCAAATCCAATGCATTTTCCAGGTTACTCCCTATGGCTGCCTCCTATAGACATGGGAATACACATGTGTTCTAGAAGGCTCTGCAAGAAGAATGCAAGCCCAAATCAATACTCCCAAAATGAAGGCCCTTTGAGAACAAGTCCCAACAATGGCTGTTATGTGTTTCATAGAATGCAATACTCTTTGAAATCTGGGAATTTTTCCTCCTATTATCCTCAGCAACCAGAAAAATGCCTAGTACATTATAGACGAATAATGATGATGATAGTACTTATATACCACTTAAAGTTTAATACTTAGAGTTTGCAAATACCTTACAACTTGATGTGATCCTCACAACAATTCTAGGAGGTAGGTCCTATTATTATCCCCATTTTACATATGAGGAAGTTAAGGCAAAAAAAATTCAATGACTTGGCCTGAGTCCCACAGTTAGTAAGTGTCTGAGGCTGGATTTGAACTCACTTGTTCTTGACTCCAGGTTGAGCACTTTACTCACTGTACTACAGAGCAGCCATAATAAATGATTGGCTTGAATTGTATTGCCTTATATTGTATTATATTTAATTGTATTTCAATGAATTGAATAGCTTAATTATATTTTGGAAGACTCAGGACTAAGAGGCTAGTTACCCGGGGATTCAATGTTTTGGCTGTATGAATTTACAAAGAACACCAAAGTTGTGAACGCTAAATTATATTGATGGAGGGAGTATGGTTGTTTATGAAATAATTGCTTTTTTGAAAAAGATAAGTAATATATGTACATATACGTGTACATATATGTTTATACAAACACATATGTGGCAGTGTGTTCACAAGTCTCTCAAAGTAAAACAAACAAAAATGTTGTTCATACTCAGATCAATAGAATAGTGATGGGAAGAAAAAAGTAGAGTATGCAGTAAAGGAAGTAATTGTAGGTCCCGTGGCATACTGGGCAAATTAGTGGATTTATAATCAGATGAGCTGGGTTCAAATTCTGAGGCTGCCACATGGCAGCTGATATAATATATTATATCAATAGGAACTTTTTTTATCTGCAAAGTATGCAGGATGGATGAGATGACCTCTGAGATATCTTCAGATCTTTATCTATGATTGTTGAATCCTAGATATGGAGAAGACATTTGAGCATTGGAGAAAGGGGAGATTGGGGAGAAAAAGTGAAAATTCAGAGGACTATGGAGGGAAGGAGGAGGCATCATGCAGAATTAATGGGTAGTATTTGCAGTCAGATGAGAAAGCACCATTGATCACAGGCTCTTAAAATTTCAGAATTTGATCAGTTTTTACAAGACCCAGTCTTGCATTCATTGTAGCTTACTCTTCTTAGTCTTCCGGCATATTTCAAAGATCTAAAGTCCCATGGGACTAGGGACCCCTGAAAGGTTTATCCTAATGTGAAAAAGTCAATGATGGTATGATTAGAATTGATTAGACACTTAAAATCCATTTTCCACCTAAGACTGAGGATCATCTCTCCTCCTGGGAATCCTCTAGCCTGAGAGGTTATCATCCACAATTCTCTATATCTTACCCAAGTGAGCTTTGGATGGTAAATTAAATGATCATTTAACTTAACAATCATCACACACCTTGATCGAAGTGATTAGCAAGTGGACAAAATCAAATAAATGGGTTTAATAAAAAAATATCAGACCTAAGAGAAATCTAGTAATGGGCACGTATTAAATGCTTCCTCTACCCTTTACGTTAAATAAATTCAATCGAGAGAAAAAGAAACCTTTGTAGCATGATAAATATTCTTTTAAATCATTTTTCTCAATTGTTACTTCTTTAGGCAGTAACATACCACTTTTCTCTCCCATGTTCCTGTGGGGTTAGGGTCACCAAGGATGCTTGGTGAACCTCCATTCTGACATTTATTCAGTGTGGAGAAGTGTAAGAGAAGCAGAAATAAAAACAAACAGAAGGCATTTTCCTTGCTAACCAAATGACCCTTTTCAACATGAGAATGGAATTCACATTCATTGTAGGTACTTCAAGAGAGGAAATATGAAATGGTCGATGGATAGTTGGCTTCAGAGTCAAGATGTCATAGGTTCAAGTCCCAGTCCTGACACATACTGCCTGTGTGACAATGAATAAGTTACTTAGCTGCTCATTCCCCCAGAGAACTGCTTTGAAGAGCTTTTGGGCTATATTGGTAGAAATAAGTTCTCTGTATTTATGGAATCATAAGAGAGAGAAAGATAGATATAGTGGCATAAACACAAGACAGAAAGAGAGAGATAAAGATAGAGACAGAGAGACTGAGAGACAGAAACAAAGACAGATCAAGAGACACAGAGTGATGCACAAGGAAAGGAGAGAAGCAATGTAGGAGATAGTCATCTAGAAATAGATAAAGCAAGGCTTAAAATTAGTTGTGGTCAGTCACTTTGGTGCTTTTTGTGTGAACAATATCACATTCAAGATGTTCATATCTCATCATAACATAAATGTGACCTTAACTTTTCAAAGGGTTATGTGAGTGGATCAAAAGCTCTGGCACATTCTATCAAGCTGAAAAAAGACTTTCAGGTATTGGCCCAAGAATGGAATGTGTTTCTATCATGTAAGAAATTGCTTAGCAAAATCATATGTTATCATCAGTTTGTACTACAGACTGATGAAATCTTGGGGTCCAGAAACATTCAAAAGCCATCCAAGTCCTACAAGGTGTACTGTGTTTAGCTCCTGGATTTATCATTGAAGGAAGATTATAGAGAAAGCACCAGCACCGGGGAAATCACAGCTACATGAAGGATTGTGTAGTATTGAGTAAAAGCACATTACAAAGCAACCTAAAGATCTTGGTTCTGCATGTGTTGGCACCAGATTCACAGACTTGAGATACTTCATTTTCCAAAAACTCCTTCCACCCCCACCTTCAAAAGGCTCCCTGAGATTAGAATTGATGGATTCTCATTTCCATTCTTTTCCAGCTGTGTTGCCGCTACTTGTTTGGAAATAACATCTGTTTGAACTGAAGGAATCTTGCAAGTGTCTCCATATTTTCAAAATTACCAGAGGTTAGCTTGTTAAGCAATTTAATTGATGCAAATAGACCCTGGCTTTATGCAAGCATGTTTCAAGAATGAATTTAATTTCTTTTTGTGGAATTCTACCCCGAAACATTGCAATACCCATTGCCTTCCTTCAGAGAAAGCTTTCTAGGGGAAACACTCAGAAGGGCTTTTTTTTTTCCAGAAAAACAGTTTATTGGGGGTCAAGTTTGAGGGAGAGGCAGTAGGTCAATAACATGATCAGTCCCTGGTATGCCATCTCCTGGGGAAAAGGCCACTTTACTTCAAATCTTGAATTTCACCAAAGGTCATTGACCATGATGAACCTGAGTCATATGTTTGTGTCTATGTGTTGACCATCCCTGGTGGGCAGACAGCTCATAACCCTCAAAGGAAACCCAGCACAGTTTCCCTTCACTGATACTTGGGATAGATGGCCAAGGGGCAGGTGGGCATGGATTCTGGGCTACTCTCTTACCCCTAGAGCTGGTCTCTCCAGGTCAGGGTAGAAGCACATTGGTGAGGCAGAGTGGGTAAGGGCGCCCTCGTGCTGCCCACACTGCATCTGCTCTATAGATAAATACAGGACTTTAATGCCTTGCACTTTTTACAATCATAAAAAATCACTTAAATCTGTTCTTTTACAAAAAAACACACAAGAAAAGCACTGTAAAAAAAACCAAATCTATGTTATGTCTCTAAGCTATATGAAAATGATTTATATTATTTATAAGAAAAAATCCTAAAAAATCTCATAGCTCAACTCTTGACTTTGAGCTTCCTTAAGGAATAGGATAAAAGCTATGGACCTCTTTCGGTGTTTCCTGATGGCAGCGGTTGCTGTTCCACCATAGCTCCAGGGCTGCCACCAGGCACGCAAGGAGAAGGCCCACAGCAAGGATGCAGAAAACGCCAGCAAAACTGTGTAGTTTCAGAGACTTGCCATCTGTCTGAGCACTTGTGTGACTATTCAGGTCACAGCGACCCATGCGTGGCCACCATTTTTGTTTGAGAACATCCAAGTCACCAGTGTCCTGTAGCTCCAGGATCCTGAAAGATAAGATGAAGAATGATCACTAACACTGGAAAATGACATTGAGTACCTATTTTTAATGCTAACACTGAGTATCTTATCTAATTTTAGAGTGACTGGAGGAGGGTGATCACCATGAACCATGGTAGGATTAATACCACTGTTACCATCATCTCGATAGTCACCACCATCAGCAGCAACTTTACCATTACCACCACCACCACCACCACCACTACCACCACCAAAAAAATCCAATTGCTCTCCTTATTGCTACCATTACCATTACCATTATCACCTTTATAAATGAATTAATTATAATTCATATCCCTTTGCTCTGTGGTTTGCAAAAAACAAAATTCATTACAATTACTCACGAAAGTAGGTAGTTCCAATATTATCATGATGATTAATGCTCTTTCCCAGGCTTCACTATCTAATGTTAGGCCAGGAATCTTGCCAAGTGTCAAATGGAATAGCAGCCAAATCCTCAGACTTTGGTACATGTCAATAATCTTTGAAAAGAGTCACATTCCTGCCATGTTTTTTCATGGCTACACAAACTTTCTTGATAGGATGCTAACATGCAGGGCTCCTGGCACTTGCAAGCTCTTACATTCTTCATTTAATCTTTCTTGGGGGTTTGTATTAACCTTTAACAATTAAATATTTAATTTAATAAACAAACTTTAATAAGGAGTGCACTGCAGACAAAGACAAAATTTAAAAAAAATCTGTTCTCTTGAATTCCTATGCTTCTGGGATCTGGGACGAAATCTATTTCAAAAGGCTTTATATCTGAGTCAATCCTGAAAGGTGTAATGGGAATCTGAAACTCTTTCCTGCCCCTAGGCCCTTTGAAAGGCTTAAGTGGCTCTGAGAATGTTCCCATAGTTGAAAGTATACTCTGGCCCCTAATAGGCTGAATATAGTTACATGGAGCCCATGGCAGGAGGCTTGTTTTTTGGGAATGGCCACAAGAGGGCTGACCCAGGAGAAGCCTATATATATACACCCTGATGTGAGGCTCTGCTTTGGGGGTTCACTTTGAGAAGAGTTATGTGATTTGTCCATATGAGACTGTAGGAAGATATTGAGCCCCCTGGCTTTGAAAAACCCAGATGATGATGCTTCCCTCTCTGGTAACTTGAATAGGTAATGGATGTGATGGTCAGATGGTTGGAAGCCCATCTGTTGATCTGTTTCTTGGTCTGCTTGTAACTTGTGTTTGCAACTAGTGCTTATAACTTGGGTTTGTATTCTCTGTAGTTCAAAGTGCCAGCTTTTTCCCCTGAACTAAGTAAATGATATGTTTGTTTGATTAAAGAACGATTGTTAGCCCATTTTGAGTTGGTTTCCTTTAGAAAAGCAGATCTAAGAACCTGTGCTAGCAGCTGCCCTGGGTATGCTAGGGTGCTTGCTGATACAAAAGGATATTTTGATTTGCATGGGTTCACTTTCAATCTGGTGATAGCTGGGCTTCCTAACTATAAGAAAAGGGATTGTATATGCAATCAACTCTTTAAACCCCTAGTTAACCATCTGTGAGTGGGTCATTGTGTCCACAACTAGCTAAATGTTGGCATAAAGGGGAAGTATAGATGTCCTTCCTTCTAGACATTTTTTTTTCCTACAAAGGTGAGGAAGTCATGTTCTAAGTTTTCTATCTGGAAGTCTGGATCCACAGAAAGAACCTAGATGTGATTGAAAATTGAAGGGAGTGTTGTTTAACCTTTACTCTTTTCTTTGTCATTCATCTTGGGTTATGTCATGGAACTCCTTCAATTCTATTCCATTCAATTAAAAACAATAATTAAGGGAATGCTTGAAAAGATCCTTTCCTGTTTCACTTTCTTTCCACTCTGCTTTTCCCGTAAGTTCCATGTCCTTCTCCCAAGACTTAAGTGCAGCAGCCTCTTGGAGGTAACTCTAATATAACTCTGAACTATCTCATCCAACCCATCTCCTTGTCATTACAACTGTACCCATGGATCTGCACTTCAAAATGAGAGAAGTCTCTGTGACAGAGTCTGCATCTGACTGTAAAGGTACATGACTTACTACCCACACATCCACACGTTGGTGGTTGATTTCAGGTTCACATTAACAGCTATATTTCCCCTGAGTCCCAAATTGTGTGATTAACTGGGCAGCTTTAATGCCGAACTATATAAATGAGCCTCATAAACATGGGTTAGGGACGGCTATACATTTACATAGAAAATGACTGGCATTTACTTCCTCTTGCTCTGACATTAATTCAACATTTGTTTCAAGGACTGAGTAGTTGTTGGCAATTACGATTCCAGTTTTCTTTTATCAATGTTCTGAATTCAGAAACACCCAATGCTTCATAGAAGAATGCATGTTCAGTCATGAATTCATTACAGAGAGAATAGAACAGAAACAGAAGGCAAATGTGAGTGGCCATCTTGGTAAAGTAGGGTGGCTTCTGCAGAATAGGTTAGAAAATAGAGCAAGGGGAGTGGTATGAACAAATTTTCTAAGCTATATTCCACTACCAATAAATTATAAAAATTAATTGAAATTAATAATAATAACATACTAATTGGGAGATCATTAGACAATGCCCTGTTGTTCTCTGGAGTTCCCTAATTATCTCAGTCATAATTAAAAGTATAAATGTGCTTGGTATTACCACTCAGCAACATGGGCAAGAAATGTGAACAAGACTGAGCCTATCATTCTTTTTTTTAGCCAGAGCTTTAAGTGTGTGGTGACTGGGGAAATGGCCCAAGGCAGTAGAATTTAGAGGGAACAATAATTTAACGTAGGAACCCCTTCAGGGGCTAGAGGACACTATAGCAATATCTCTCTTAATATTCCATGAAATTTGCCCTGATTTCTTCTTTTGTTATTTTTACATTGTGAATTACAAAGTTGATTTATATTTCATGTTATTTTCCCCAGATGAGGTTAAGTTTTGTGCCACTTATTCAATGTGCCAAAATGGATAGTTATAACTATTTGTATATTGAGGTAGTTAGGTGGAGTACTGGAAAGAACACTGAGTTTGGAACAGGGAAACCTGAGTTCAAGTTCTAGTTCAGAAACTCACTGGTTATGTTACCTTGACCAAATCACACAAACTTTTTCAGCCTCAGTTTTCTCTTATGTAAAATGCAGATAATAAGAGTATCTATCTCACAGTGTTGCTGTGATGATCAAACGAGATTATTCATTAAATACTTTATAAATCTTCTATTTCTGTATAAAAGTGTAGTAATAGTAGTAGTAGTTGTAGTAATAGTAGTAGTAATAGTAGTAGTAGTAGTAGTAGCTGTAGTAGTAGCAGTAATAGTAGTAGTAGTAGTAGTAGTAGTAATAGTAGTAGTAGGAGAAGAAGAAGAAGAAGAAGAAGAAGAAGTAGTAGTAGTAGTAGTAGTAGTAGTAGTAGTAGTAGTAGTAGTAATGGTTTTTATGACTGGTTATATAGAACCTGTTGAGAGAAAAAAATCTAAGCTGCAAAAAATTCTTCTCTTCTTGCCTCGGGACCTCATGCATACACTATTGTCATATAACCCTGGGTAATCAGAAAGAAAAATGATATGTGGGGGAAGTGGTGGTGGTGGTGGTGGTGGTGGTAGTGGTGATTTTAAGAAACAAATGAAAACAAGAATATTACATTCCTGGACACATACTGCACACTTAATTACCTAATGAATGCTTTCTGATTATTTGATGGATTGGTTCAGTATGGGCCACTGTTTTTACATTAAATCCTGACACCTAGGATATAGCCTATTTTCATTACCCTGTAAACACTTTGAGGACAGTATTTATTACTGCTTAGGTATTCTTGGTGCTCATTATATCAAAACTGAATAATAAATGCTTGTTAAATAAATGAAGTATTTTCACCAGCCTCCAATAAAATTATACATATACTTTCTTAGAAATCTCCCCTGTTTACTCCTTACATTTCAATTAAATTCAGCATCCTTTTAAATACTTGCCTTTGTAGTGAGAAGACTAGGGTTTCCATCCTACTCTTGCTACAGATTTTATATGTCAGTCACCTTAGGGAAGTCAATTCAACTCTATAAGTCTTAATTGTATCATATTAAGGGGAGGGGGGAGTGAATACTAGATCTTCTAATGTCATTTTCTAACTTTATTTTTTTAATTTTTTAAATTAATACAGCTTTTATTTGTCTCCCCTCTGTCAAATCCTGAGATCATGGCTTTCCCCAGGGCTCCCTGGAAAGATGGAGGTGGAAGTATACACAGGCTGGCAGAGATATTGAAGGACCAGGAGGACAAGGAGGAACATTCAGAAATATAGGGGGATAGAAATGGCTCCATCACATGCCGAAGAAGATGAGGAAGTCCACCACCAGGCAAAAGAGCCTCATGGCCTCAGGCAGGGCAAAGCCCAGGATGGTGTATGAAAAAAGCTGCTGCTTCAGGAAGGGGCTCCTGGCATAACTGATGATGAGACTTCTAGACATTGTCCCAATCCCAACTCCAAAGCCAGCCACCCCCACAGTGGCTGCTGTGTCACCCAACAAACTTGGCTGCTGTGTCAGTGTCCCTTGAGATGGCACTAGTTTGGAATCCACATCTGGGGACAAGAGATGTCAAGGGACCCGATGCTGCCAAAATGCTGAGGTTCTCATCTGTCCAAACCCCTGGCCATTTTAGAATCATTGTAGATAAGGGTCTACTCAGCAGCTGAATGCTGCTCCTCACACAGGCAAGGGTAGGGATGAACTTGGCACAGGAGTATATTCTCAGGGGGTGAGGGGCAAAGCTTAAGAGCTGCTGGCAGAGAAGTGGAGACAGAGAGGGGGAGGGACCATTTTCTAAATTTAAACTCATAAACGTGTCATTGTGCAAATACTCCTCCAGTTCTTAGATCATAAATGTAGGAGAGATTTTACTTCTTTATATTTCAACACACAAAATTCTTCAACAACCTTACAAATGTTAGCAGAGTTCCACTCATTTCTTCTCACTGACATCACTTTCCCACTAGATTGTTAGATCATTAGAGCATGGGTGATTCCTTGGTAATCTTTGTTTCCAGAGATATACAACCCAGGGCTTTGTGCAATGGTAAGTTTGAAAAAAAAATGAATGAATCTTCTCCCTTTTCGGAGACTGGTATGTAGATGTGTATAAACCTATATATAGATTTGCTTTCTCTCTTGGAGAGGAAGCAAATATACTTCATTAGATGGAAAAGAAAAAAAAAACATTTTTCATATTTCAGTTCATTGAATGTATGTTGATGAGTAATTCATTATTTCTTCTCCTAAGGTCAGTTTGCCTTTTCTCCAAGTCAATACAACTGGTGCCATTGTCTAGCCTGTTTCCTCTTTGGAGTTATCTCATTCTCCAGTGCTCATCAGAGGCTCCTCACCAACTTATTTCTCCTTTTTCTTTTCATCTCTTCAAACAAATCTAAGGGGAAACCACAAATGTAACAATACCCAGAATTCACTTTTTTGGCTTCCATCGTAATGTCTCTTCATGTGCTTTAAGAAAGCTAATTTGCATCTAATACTTAGGTGCCAAGATGCCCTTTACTGGGCAGAGAAAAATATGTGGCTCTTTCATTGTGCATTTGGAAGCCGTTAAATAGTAGTAAATAATGACTTCTGGAAGTGGGGGATGAAGGAGGCAATGCAGATTCAGACAATAATGTCACTATCCCCACTTTAACCAGAGGATCAGTTTACTTAAAAATCTACTAAGTCCAAGAAAAATAGAATAGCAAAAACGTGGGGGGACAATAGTGGTAAATACGTGTTTTAATCCATTAAGGCAAATAGAAAAGGAAGAAGGACACTAAAAGAAAGCTAATGAATATGACAGACAGCATTCAAATTCCCCTTAATCTAAGTGGCCCTAATAGGGTGAGAATGACCTGGGTTTTGTCTGATATCCTTTGATCCATTTACCTTCATCAACCAATCTTGGCACAAAAGAAGTTAAAGTTAAGCTATGATTTCAATAATTCTCTCCACAATCCAGATACACAATCTTAATACTGACCATTGCCTCAAAGCAGGGACACCATGTGAGAGTTCTCAAGATCAATGCCTGCCACATTAAAGACAAAATGGATACAAAGGTTGTAGTTCTCTCATCATACTAAATAGCATTGGGAATCATCAACCGGAAAGCAAGCCCCAAGTATTAGCCTACCAAGCACCCCTACCATGGCATACTGGATAACCCTCCTCCCTCATCGATGTCCAAAGTTACCTCTGGGAAAACAGGTCCCTGTAGGGGCTGCCATGCTGAAGGGCTATGCCATAGCCCTTACTGCTGATGCTGTTGCCGATGACGGTCACTGAGCAATCATCATCTGTCAGGGCTGCATATTCCACCACTGCAACATCCCACAGAAAGGCATAATTTCCTTTCTTTGCCTGAAAAAAAACAAAAGAGACATGAAATCATGTAGGACTAACTATCTAAATGGGAAGATTCTGCCTAGGAAGTTATCTTCAGCTAGACAACCAAGATCCTCCACTTCATAAATGGCCTAACATGTCCTCCATTATAGTCACTCCTGCTCTGAATTAGATACTAAAGGTAAGGCATTGGCTCTACCAGTTCTCAATTAGAGACTAAATCTATGATGTCATTGATATTGGGAATAATTAGGAAACTACTTGGGAACAAAGTCTATGGGAAAGGAAGGAAGGGTGAATCAATGTCTCCCTTAACTCATTTCCTTAATCATATTTTATGGAAATTAACACTTAGCACTTTAAAATAAACTACCTTGTGGAATTGTTATAAGAATAGTGCATTTTAAGCCCCAAAGTGTCATATGAATGTCAGCTGTTGTCATTATTATTGACCTTTTTTTGACTATCATTTTACATCTGAGGAAACTGAGGGTTTTTTGAAACCTGGCCATATTTCATTCTTCCTGTGTGACTCTGGGTATCTTGTTTAATCTTTCTGATATTAACTTTACTCATTTATAAAACTTTAGTCTTAGATTAGATGATGGTTCTCAGCTCAGAGGGCAGCAAGGTGGGTTTAATGGTAATGGAATTTGGAGATGCCCCTCAATTGGCTTGGTTTTGGGGTTGAATGTTAAAACCCAGAGCTTGTGAATCCCAGTTTTGAGATGGACTTGTCAAGAGAGAGGGCTGAACTGGGAGGAGCCATGAATTGGGAGAGAGGCCCAAGCCCAGAGAAGGCCAGAAGGACTTTTGGAGAGCAGTATCCAGTATCATGGAGCCAGAGCTGCTGAGAGAAAGACTGCTGAGGGCCCACTGGAGCTGCCCAGGACTTTTGAGAACTGCCACCTGGATCTGCCAGGAACTGCAGAGGCATGGCTGTGATGCCGGTATTTTGTCTGTCTGTTTTGATGTTGTTTTGCCAGATTCACCTAATAGTGAAAGACAGTGCTGCTGTTGTAGATGTCCTGGAACTTGGCTTTTCTTTTGGTACCTTCACAGACATCCTGGAAGAGGGCCATGCTGATGTTTTCAGGGATTCTGGGACTGTTGTACAGGCAGAGAGTGACTTGATAAGGACACTGGCTATGGCTTTATTGAGCCTTGTCTCCCCAGGAACTGTGATTGCTAAGGGTTTGCCTTGAGTGAAGATGAAAGAAGGGCCTTTCCTTGAGTTTTCAATGCTGGGATGATATCTTAACCTTGTTATGGCGTAAGGGTAGATGGCCTTTTGTGCTCTCCTGCCCCTTTTGAGAAAGTACTTGATGTTAATGGATGGTATTGTAATTACTTTGTGTCAAGGGGTGGGAAACCTTTGGCCTTTTTGTGCTCTGTGATTGACCAAATGAATGTACTTTGTTTATGATTGGAAACTGATACCCATTTGAGAAGAGGCTTTGATTGACTAAATGAATGTACTGTCTAGGGGTGGAGTAGTACCTAGATTGAATTGAGAACTCACTTGCTAAATGAATGAATTATATTGTATTTTGACTTTTTCTGTTCTGTGAATGTTTGCTGAATAAATGGAGTTGGCTATGTTGGTAATCTGAACCTTGGAAGTTGCTTTTGCTTGGCATTACAGTGGGACAGTGGATAGAGTGCCAAGCCTGGAGTCAGGAATACTCATCTTCCTGAGTTCAAATCTAGCCTCAGCCACTTACTAACTATATGACCTTGGGTAATTCACTTAACCCTGTTTGTCTCAGTTTTGTCTTTTGTAAAATGAGCTGGAGAAGGAAAGGGCAAACCACTCAGTGTCTTTGCCAAGAAAATCCCCTTAGAGGATCATGAAGATTTGGGTATCATTGAAAAGTGACTGAATAACAACTCAACTCCAAATCTGTAAGCCTATGAAATTATGAATAACTCTAAATCATATTCAATCTTACTAAAAAGAATTATCAACAGATGAAGTTGATTTCCAAGTCATTTCCCCCTCTTTTATTCTTATTTTCCCTTTTTCAAACATTAATTTTGGTGAATCTGCTTCTTCCCCCAGTCAGTCTAATATCCACAAAAAGGCCTCCCCAATTTTATCAGGAGTTGACAAAATTGTACCCTCACCATAGTCCTAGTTGTTCTTGCCACTAACTTGTTCTTATGCTCCTGGGGTCAGGATTTTTGCATTTTCCAAGGTCAGAATTAGACATAAGATATTCTGATTAACTAATCCATACTAAAATAATGATACTAGTAATAAGAACCAATCATAGGGACCAGCATGAAAACTGTACCTGTAATTTCTTGATCTGGGGAACCCCTGAAGAGGAAATTCTTTCTATCAATAAAGGTCTGAAAATTCTCTGAAATTTAGTTTTAAGCAGCCTTTATTTATAGCCTTCATTCAAGAGGTTTTGACCCCGTCAATCAATAAGTTTAGGTAAGGGAAGGGGGAGGGGGTCTGTGAACTTGAAACGCAAAAAATACATCATTATTTCCTCTAGCCTCTAAGTATTTTTCAATTTTAATAAAGACAATAAAACATTATTTAAGATGCGGATCATAGGATTTACCACACTGACAAAAGGGTCCATGATACACAAAAGGGTTCAATACCTTATCTAAGAGAATTTCCTAGAGCAGTGTGAGACTACATTAAGTAACTTTTGCAGGACTGTACAATCAATATATGTCAGGAATGGGATGGATCTTTCTGTCTCTAAGTCTAGTTATTTATTACAATATACTATATAATAATAATAATAATAATACCACCACCACTGGACATTAAAATTAAAGAAGCAGTAGGATGATGACTTGTCTCCAGATCTTTTCTATCTGAACTCAAATAGAAAATGAGAACCAAAGCAATTCACATTTATCTATGAATTTGGACTTCTCAAGTCACTTCCCTTACAACCTATTAAGTAGATAGTGTAAGTTACTCTTATATCCGTCTTTATCTTTTCTTGATAACACAGTCCCTTGATATAAATTCATAACATGTGGTCGGTATAATTTGACTGAAAAGATATTCTCAAACCATGCATCTACCAAAATTGGGAGCATGGACCTTGCTGGAAAGGGAGAAAATCACAGGACTTACAAATAAAAGAATTGGGGTTTGCATCCTAAATTTCACGGGCCAGGTGGTCTCTGAGCTCTGATTTATGTCTTAGATTAGATGATTCTTGAGATCTAAAAAAAATAATACAGTTCTTGACAGTGATGGAGGCTGTCTTGGGTATTTTGTTTTGTTGTGTCCTTCTAAGGTTTTAAGGGAAATCTGAGTTTGACAAATACACTAAATCTGGAGAATGGTCTTTGTAGCCTTAGATAAGCTACTCCCCTATCTGAGTTTCAATTTCTTCATTTATAAGGGGTTGAATTAGATGGCTTATCATGTCCTTTCTTTTTTATTTCCTTTTAAATTTATTTACTTTTAGTTTACAACATTCAGTTCCACAGATTTTGGAGTTTCAAATTTTCTCCCCTTGTCCCTTCTCCCTATGGTAGCATATGCAATCTAAAATAGGTTTTACAGATACCTTCACATTAAACATTGATCAAATTATAAAGAAGCATTATTACCAATGGAACGAACTGTGAGAAAGAAGAAACAAAACAAAACAAAAACAGAGAGAGAGAAAGCAAGTGGTTTGCTTCAATCTGCATTCAGGCTCCATAATTGTTTCTTTGGATGTAGACAGCCTTGTCCATCATGAGTCTTTTGGAGTAGTCTTATAACCTTGCATTGCTGAGAAAAGCCCAGTCTATATGATGTCCTTTGTAGTTCAAACCTATTATTCTATGACTGGAACTGAGGCCTAAGTTCTTTGATGGAAGGTCCTTGTGACCCACACCTTGCAATAGTGATTAGCCCATTACCAAGGGTATATAAGCATTTAGTAACCAGTTTGTGGGGGTGAGCTTCTGAAAAGAATCAGAGTAAGAATTGCCAAGTACCACAAAAAATAGTATCTTGGATCAAGTCATTTTTTCTATATTCAATCATTAGGGGTTTTCTATTTTCTTTGAATTTTCAAGTATAGAATTTAAAGGGGAGAAGAAGTTTTGGTGAGATTATTCTCCAGAGGGACGGGCAATTTCTGAGCTTGATTTCTGGGAAGCTCTCAGAGACAGCTAAAAAGTGTGAAGAACTTGACAGAAGAGTTTCCCTGGAAATGAATGTTTTTGCCATCTTGTACTTCTTTGATCTCCACTAAGTAGACATTTTGAGCTTTTCCATCTACATTGTTTCAGCCTAGTATTAACTGACTGAGCTCCTACCATTACAGCTGGGCACCAATGTTGGCATGCTTTGAGATGTTACCCATAGTTGTCTGCAGGCCACCAGGGAAGAATGAGAGCTACTCTATTTGGCACAATATGAAATAATTTATCTGACTAGGGAAGCACAAGGTGAAACAGCTTCTTGTCATGGACAGCTTTACTTGACCACAGAGTTCATATAATGGCCAGGAGATACAAAGCAGAGTTTAGCTCAATATAATCAATCAAGAAAGCAAGCAAACAAGAAGTATTTATTACGTGTTTACCATCTAGGCACAGTACTAAATACCATGGGATACAAAGGCAAAAGTAAAACAATTAAATATTCCCAACAGAGAAGTGAGGGGTAAAATATGCAAATGCAAGCACATTTCTGCCCATGGTCATCATGGGAATTTGTTTTGCTTGAGTATGTATACTGGCTCCTGGGGTTTGGTGTTCATTATTTTTAGGGGTAAGCATGGAAGAGGGAGAAAATAAATGTTTACTATTTGAGAAAGCAAAATAAAATTGAATTAATTTTTTAAATGACATGTCTATTCTCTGGAGATAGCAGGTTCCCTCTCATTCACAGCATTCAATTCTAAACTGGGTGACAAATTTGGGGGGATTCTCTTTAGTGATTCTCAGTCACATCCAGATTGGTCTCTGAGATAAGAATGACACTGCACAGGACTAGATAGTGTTCTCAGGTACTTCTTGCTCTTGTATAATTATGTTAAATTTTTTAAAAGAAAGTGTTATTTACCTATGATTTGCCATATTGTGTTTGTCTGCTTGTTTCTAATTATTTAAGGGATGTATTCTTGTGTTTCTGGTAACTACTCTGAGCCTGGCAGAACAAATAATTGGATGGAGCAGTCTCATGCAAATACACATGGCTCCTAGGCATGGGTTAATAGTTTTGAAATATGTTGGCAGTATACGTTTCTTCATAAGAAAACAGGTCCATTGGAGAATTAATTTCCTCTGAGAAATATTGAGGATCACTTTTAATAAGTGTCCTGGCAAGAATGCTGAATTTTGATTTGAAGGATCTGAGTTCAAGTCCTTTAGCTTCCTGAATGACTTACTGAATCTCTAGTGACTTCCATGTTCTCATTGAGAAAAAAAATGAGTCTTTTGCTTCCTTCTATCCCAATTGTTATTATCTTGCAAAGTTTCATTTCATACTGTTTCACCAAATTATCCTGAAGGTCAAATTTGACATTTTATGTAAAATGTCAAATCTACCAAACACAAACCTCTCCTGCTGGTTCACATTGGGGCAGGTGAGACTATAAGAAGGAAACAAGAAAGCATTGCTTAGCCTAAGAAAGTCCTAAAGGAGAGCCTGGACAGCTCATGGCTAAAGTAAGTCTTTTAATTACTATACATTCATTCCTGGCTCTTCTCTTAATTCTCCAGACTTTTCGAACTTTTGTCTTGCAGCCTTCTTCCTCTGGAGATGTTGCTGATTTGGAGCCTTCTCTTTGAACTGGTGAGTCCTGGGCCCAGACTCAGATTCCATGAAGTACCTGAGACAACCTCAATTCAGTCTTAGATCCTTTTTTTTCATTCTGTGGACTCTTCATCCTCACAAACAACCTTTTTTATTGTCTTCTCTCATTGGAAGGTAAGATCCTTGAAATTGTGACTATTACTTTGTTGCATTTGTAGTCTCAGAACTTATCAGAGGCTTGCCATATTAAACAGTAATGTACTATTCTATTCATTTCTCTCTAGCTCTACCTATCCATTCATGTCTATCTATCTCTCTATAACCGTCAATGTATTATCTATCCGTTATCAATTACCAATGAGGATTTTTAAAAGAGAAAAGTATGTTTAGTGAGTGAATAGCTGGCTAAAATACTGGTGTCTGAGAACCATGACATCATTATTCATTAAAACTCTCTTGCCTCAAATTATTTTATTTGAACTTATCCTTTTACATGACATGTTTTCCAGTAGAATATAAATTTACAGAAAACAGGATTTATTTATATACCCAGCAGAGTGCTTTGCCTTGATTAGGTCCCAAATCATCATATGTCTAATTAAATTAGAGGCAGCATGGTATAATGTATAGAATGTTTGCATTTCTGTCAAGAAGTTCTGGGTTTAAATCTCTCCTCATGCATTTACTAGCTGTGTGAGTCTGGATATGTCACAAAACCTCCCTGGGCCTCAGTTTATCCACCTATAAAAAGAGGGACTTGGATTAGATTACCTCTAATGTTCTCCCTAGTTATAAATTGATAGTCCTATTAATCAAGTTGATTATAATGGACTTTGAATTTATGAGTTATGAAATAAAACAGAATAATTATGGTTTCTAGGCCAGGAATAACATACACCTAAAAGAAGAGGCAGCTTGATATAATGTATGTCGGGCTTAGAGTTAGGTACTTGACATTAACAAATTATGTGACCCTACGTAAGACACACTTTCTCTGAATCTTAGTTCTTTATCTTCCAAATTGCATATTAATCCCTGTAGTGCCTACATTATGAGGCCATTATATCATAGAATTCAAGAAATTTAAAGCATTTCACCAAAAATAGAGTTCTATAGCCATTAATTGTTATTTGTTGTTACTATTATTTTAACCAAATTCAGAAATTTATAATCTGTTGCCATCTTTGGAATCTCACTAAGAATGATTTAAATTGAAAAGGGAGGAAGAAAGAGAAAATGCCCTCATATGTCTGCCATGTGAGTAGCAATTAAAATATAAGTAGCATAATAGCAGTAGTAGTAGTGGTTGTCATGATAGCAGCGGTAGTAGAGGTGGTGGTGGTGGCAGTAGTAGTAGTAGTGGTAGTAGTAGTAGTAGTAGTAGTAGTAGTAGTAGTAGTAGAAGTAGTAATAGTAGTAGTAGCAACAGTAGAACCTATTATATAATATAGTAATAAAAATAATAACAGCATCTATAACATCTGTGTGCCAGGCCCTGTGCTAAGTGCTTTATAATTATGTCATTTGTTACTCACAACAACCCAGGAAGATAAGTGCTATTATGATCCCCATTTTATAGCAAGGAAACAAGGAAAGAAAGATTAAGTGACTTTACCAAAGTTACAAAGTTGATGAAATCTGAAGCTGAATTAAAATTCAAGTCGTCCTGAATCCAGATCTAGTGCTCTATACATTGCAACTCACACACACACACACACACACACACACGCACACACACACACACACACACACACACACACACACCCCAAAGAAGACAGTAACAAATCTAACAAATCTAGATCCAAATATACATGGCATAGACAATCAACAGGGAGATTCTAATTAAAGAAAACAAATTTGAGCTTATAGGAATTGGAGATACTTCATAAAATGTTACATGTGTTTGGGATTAGGCTTTCAAATGTATACTTTATTTAAAAAAGGATAAAAATTAATGCAAGCAATGATAGATTAGCATATTTTTGTGAGGAAATTTGAGAACCTACTTGATAATATACATATTAGAAAGTATTTGAACTGGAGTCAAGCAAGGGAGGCCAAAGTACTACTATCAGTGGAATATACTACAGACTACTTGAACAGAAGAAAATCAATGGGAAGGTCAAGAAATAGATCATAAGTTTGCATGGAGATCAAATTCGAGTGATTATAATGAATGTTCTTTTCTCAACCATAGCAGAATAATTTATATATTCTTGACTTGTCTTAAAACATTCCTTCAGAAGGGATAGCAAGAGATAGAAGAATTGCTATCTGGGATTAGATTATCAACCTTTTGTCGTGTTTTCTCAGACTTCACACTCACCATTTAACTCTTGTTTGCCAAATCAAAAGATATCTTCTCATTCTTTTTCTTTATCTCTGCTCAGCTTTTGCCATAATTAACTCTCTTCTTCTATTGAATTTTCTATTATCTTGAGTTTTCATCAGTGTTATTCCTTAGTTTTCCTCCTACCTTCATGAAAGTTCCTTAGAACTCTTTGAGACATTCATATCATGTCGTCAACTGTCAGGATTATCTCAAGAATCTGTCTTCTGAGTTGAGAATCTCATCAGTTTTCATGGGTTCAATTATTATCTCTGCACTGTTGACTCCCATGTTTATTACTGCAATAATAATTTTTCCCCTGAGCTACAATTTTAACCATTTCCAATCAGAAGTCCTGTGAAAGTCTTAAATTCAACGTTAATATGTACAGTATTTCCCTCCAAATCCACTATCTTTTCCTGTCTGCTACATTTGCAACTTAGGAGTTCTCTTTCATCTCTTACTCTTTCTCACTAAAATTCAATTAGTTGCTAAGGTATATTGATTCTATCACTATGAACCTTTCATCATTCCCTTTAAGTAGCCACTGCCTTATTTCAGGCCTTTATCACCTTTATCCTGGACTATTGAAATCGCTTCATAATATATATGCTTTAAATATCTCCTCACTTTAATCCACTCTCCACACAACTCTAAAGGATTCCATAAGGACTCTAACCATATGTCTCTTTTATTAAATAGAATTTGGTGATGGTTAATTACCTCTAGAATAAAATACAAATTCCTCCATTTGGCATGTAAAGCCCTTCAAAACTGAGGCTCAGTCTACTTTTCTAGGTTTATTATATATTACTTCTCTTCATAATCTAGGATCCAAACAAACTGACTTTCTTACTGTTCCTCAAATGCAACATTTTATTCCTCATCTTTTTGCCTTTGTCCAGATTATTTCACAGTTTTGATATGTGTCCCGCTCTCATCTGTTAGAATTCCTAATTCTCTTTGAAGTTTAGTTTAAAATGTCAATTATTTCATGAGATCTTTATTGGTTATTAGTGCCTCTCAAAAATTATATAATAGTAGATATGTATATGTATATATATATATATAATGTATAATATAATAATAATCATACACATATTTATAAAGCTCAAAATTTCTAAAGGTGAAGTCAGTATAGGTTATATGGAAAGCCATTAAGAATAAAAACAACAGACACAAATGAGAAAGACTTTAAATGAGAAAGAAAAATGAGAGGCCAGTATGGTTATCCAATAAACTCATTAATCAACTTGCATTGTTAAGACACATATAGAACATATTGATGGTGGAAGCAAATATTGATGACAGAAGATAAAACATAGACTGTAATCTTTCAAGGATAGTGCCTAGAGTTGCATCAATATTAGGTAAAGTATAAGCATAATTGACCACATCAATAATAAAACTAACAGAAAGCATATAATTGTATCAATAGATGTAAAGAAAGCTTTTGACGAAATATAATACTCATTCCTTTTTAAAACACTAGGAAGCACGGGAATAAATGGAACCTTTCTTAAAATGACAAGTAATATCTATCTAAAGCCAAGAACAAGCATTATCTGTAATGGAGATAAACTAGGTGCCTTCCCAATAAGATGATGAGTGAAGCAAGGATGTCCATTATCATCACTATTACTTCATATTGTATTGAAAAATGCTAGCTATAGCAATAATATAAGAAAAAAGATTTGCGGGAATACTAATAGGCAATGATGGAACAGAACTATTACTCTTTGCAGATGGTATGATCGCATATTTAAAGAACCTAAGTGAATCAGCTGAAAAAACTTGTTGAAACAATGAATAACTTTAGTAAAGTTGCAGGATATAAAACAAATCCATATAAATCAAGAGCATTTTTTAAATATTGCCAACAAAACCCAACAGGAAGAAATAGAAAGAGAAATTCCATTAAAAATACCTACAAACAGTATAAAATGCTTGGAAATTTACTTGCCAAGACATACATGGGAACTTTATGATTTACAAATTACAATTATAAAAATACCTTCACACAAATAAAGAATAATTTAAAGAATTGGAAAAATATCAATTGCTCATGGGTAAGGCAATCCAACATAAGAAAAATAATACTATCTAAATTACTTCACTTCAGTGCCATAACAATCAAACTATCAAAAAATTGTATTAAAGAAATAGGAAAATAATAATAAAATTCATCTGGAAAAATTAAAAGGAAGTATCACTTTTTAAAATTGAAGGAAGTCTAGCAGTACCAGGTTTCAAACTCAACTACAAAACAGTACTTAACAAAACATTCTGGTAATGGGTAAGTAACAGAATGGTCAATCAGTGGAACAGATTAAGCCCACAACATATAGAAGTGAATGAAAATGCTAACATAGTGTTCTATAAATCCAAAGACTGAAACTGTTGAGGCAAGAATTCCCTATTCAACAAAAATTTCTTGGAAACTAGAAATTAGTCAGGAAGAAATGAGGAATACACCAACATCTCCCATCATATACCAATAAAAACAAAATTATTTAGACATAAAGGGTGATATAATACGCAAAGTAGGAGAGTATAGACAAGTATCCACTCAGATTTAAGTAGGAGGGAAAAGTTTATGATCATATAAGAGATATAAAGGATCACAGGAAAAAAAAGTGGATAACTTTTATTAAATGAATTTTTAAAAGCTTTTGTACAAACAAAACCAATGCAACCAAAATTAGAAGAAAAGCAGGAAATAGAGGAAAATATTTACAGATGGTTTCTCTGATGAAGACCTAATTTCTGAAGTATATGGGGAAACTCAGTCAAATTTGGAATAAAAATGCCATTCCTTAAATTCCATAAATGGCCAAATGTCATGAACAGGCAATTTTCAGAAGAAGAAATAAAGCTATCCATAGTCATATAAAAGTGCTCAAAATCATTAAAGTTTAGAAGAATAGAAATTGAGATAACTTCAAAGTACTGCCTTACACCTATAAGGTTGGTTAATGCGTTAGAAAATAAAATGACAAAAGCTGTTGGTGATGTAGAAGAATGGGTAGAACAAAATAACATTAGTGGAGTCCTGAACCAGTTGAACTGTTCTGGAGAACAACTTAAATCTATGCCCTATAAAACTGTGCATATTCTTTGACTCAACAATACTACTACTAGTTCTTTATAACAAAGAGATCAAAGAAAAGGCAAAGGACATGTTTTCACAAAAATATTTATAACAACTCTTTTTGTAGTGGTAAAGACTTAGAAATTGATGTAATTCCCATCAACTGGGGAATTACTGAACAAGTTATGATATCTGATTGTGATGTAATACTATTATGTGATGAACTAAATGACTAAAGAGATGGTTTCAGAAAAAAATAGAAAAACATGCACTAATGACAAATGAAATTGACAGATGTTGACAACATTGTAGATGCATCCGGTTGTTCAGTGGATAGCACACTGATACTGGAGTCAAGGAGACCTGAGTTAACATCTAGCTTCAGACAATGTCTAGCTGTGTAAGCCTGGAGAAGTCACTTAACATCTGATTACCTGCCAAAAAAGATCTACCATATGCATTAGATAAAGAAATGACCAACCACTTTAATACCTTTGCTAAGAAAATCCAATGGACAATTATGTCCATGGGGTCACAAAAAGTTGGAAACAACTGAACAACAGCAATATTGTAATAAAAGTCAACTGTGAAAAGACTTAGATACTCTAATCAATACAAGGATTAGTGATAATTCCAGAGTTCTCCTGATGAAAAATGTCATCTACCTATAGAGAAATTACTCATGAAATCTGAGTGCATTTTGAAGCATATTTTTCTTGCTTCATTTTTGCATCATGGTTAAGAGCTAGATAGAAGAGTGGGTATAATACCATGCATGGAGTCAGGTGGACTCACTTTCCTAAGTTCAAATCTGGTTTCAGACACTTGCTAGCTTTGTGACCCTAGGCAAGACACTTAATCCTGTCTGCTTCAGTTTCCTCATTTGTAAAATGAACTGGAGAAAGAAGTGGCAAATCACTTCAATATCTGTGAGCATATGGCATCACAAGCTCTAAATGGGATCACAGAGTCATTCATGATTGAAACTACTGAAAAGTAATAAATATGGAAGCTTTTTGTATGTCTGCACATGTATTATGTAAATTTTATTCCTTGTCTTCTCAACTCTGATGGGAGAACTGAAGAAAAGGAGAGAATTTGGTAATAAAAGTAAAAAAAAATGTGGAAAAATTATTCCCTCAAGACTTAAGTTCAGAATGACTTAAGACCCCTAATGAAGGCTAAGAATGGCAAAAGGAGGTGATGTTGGACTTTTAGTCATGGTAGATATAAGCAAAATTAAGATTAAATAAAGGATAGAATCTCTTCTCAGTGCTGATGGGATGACGATAAGCAATGACAGTGAGAAGGAAGTCATTTCATACTTGATTTTTTTTTCTTTTCCAAGGAGAATAATCTTTGATTGGGGAAAGGAGGACAGGACTAGAATAAAATTTTTAATATACAATTGAAATTCAAAGTAAGTGAAGAGATAGACATATAAGATCTGGATGCCATTGACAAGTCCAAATCATCTACCTTGGAAAATTCTACCCTAGATTACTGAAAAAATGCCAGACGTAATCACTGATGCATCGACAGCACCTTTTAAAAGATTTTTAAAAGAAAATCCATAATGCTTGAAAAAAGAGATTGTTCTGGTTTTAAAAGAAAAAAATGAAGAAAAATGTAATCCTTTGAAATGGGAGAATTTTTCGATTTTCACTGAAAAGGGAAGAAAACTAAACAGTAGCAAGTTTGATTACAATTCTTAATAAAAAAAACCGTTTGCATATTATATATTGTGCATTGTATATTGGAGGGATGGTTTATGAACATTTAGAAAAGGAAGAAGAAATAAGTCAGAAACAATATTGCTTCATCAACTAGAGTTTGTGCCAGACTGATATTTCCATTTTTAACAGGTTAACTGGACTGATTGATAAAATGCTATGGATGTAGCTTAATTAGGTTTCAGTAGAGTGTTTAATAAAGTTTCTAATGCTATTCTTGTGAAAAAGTAGGACAGGATTTTGTTGTTGTTCTTCTGGATCTGTATTTTTATCTACATAGGGAAATCCCTATGAAGATATTCCTTATACCAATGCATAAAAAAAGACAAATATTCTGTAACTTATACCTTTGGGGAATTTCCAAAGACATTAAGAGGCTACATTATTTGCAAAGTCACAGAGTCAGTATATGCCAAGGTGGGTGGAGGTGCGAGCTTTAATTGAGTTTTTTGTTGTTGTTGTTCTGTTTTGTTTTGTAATCTATGGTCAGTCGCAGATGTTTATGTGATGATGCGTCTCTCTGGCATAGCTCATTGTGCAATTAGTTCTATTTTGAGGAGATATACTATCAACCTGAAGGGAAATCACTAATAGTTTACTCCCCCAACTCCCACACTCACTATCAATCCTTGGCTCTGTGCTATTCAATTATCAGTGCCTTGGATGAAGACATAGAAAGCAATCTTGCCAAATTTGTAGAATATATAAATCTAGGGGGATCAAGAGATGGAAAGAAATTAGTCACATATTGGATGACAGAACCAGGATCAAATGATCTCAACAATCTAAATCAAGGCTGAATTCTAATAAAATTAACCTTAATAGGGATAAATGGCAAGTTCTACACCTGTTTAAAAAATCTTTACAAATAAAAGATGTAAAATGCATAGCTAGATGACTCATATGACAATGACGTCAGGCATTACTGAACTAGAAGCAAAATGAGTCAACAGTGTAATCTGATAGGAAAAAAATCTGATACTATAATTTTGTATAAGAAAAATTATGCTATACTAGAATAAAGGGATAGTGCTCCCAATGTATTCTGTTTTGGGCACTTCTGTTCAGTTTTGGGTGCCATATTTTGACATATTTGTCAAGATGTAACAAACTACGGCATCCAACCAAACTAGTGAAAAGTTCTATAGACTTTAAAATATGAAGAAAATTGGAAGGAAGTGGAGATATTTTAGAAAAAAAGAAAACAATTCAGACATTAAAGTCATTTTCAAGCATTTAAAGAGATTTCATGCAGAAGAAAGATTAGACCTTGGTGCCAGAGAACAGACCTAGGAGCAATGGGAGGAAATGGCTCAATGGTGAATTTTATCTTTTTGTAAGAAACATAGCAATAGAAAGATTGACTTAGTGACTACAGAGCTGGCCTCAAAATCAGGAAGATATGTGTCTTCTTGTGATATTTACTAACTGTGTCATTCTGAGCAAATCACTTACCCAGTGAGCATCGTTGGCAACTTTCTAAGATTATAAATTAAAGAGAAGGTGCCAACCTACATTAGTCAATGAGGTTTTCCCCAATGCAAATGCAATCACAGGTCTACTGCCTATTCTTATTCTTGTAAGCAAAAGGCTCCTAACAATAGTTTAATGGTGTCTAACTGTTCATGAACCCATTTGGGAATTTTTTGGCAAAGATACTGGAAAAAAAAATTGCCATTTGCTTCTCCAGAGTGGAAGCCATTTGCTTCTGGAAAAGCCATTTGCTTTTTCCAGAGGAAGAAACTGAGGCAAACAAGGTTAAGTGACTTGGCCAGGGTCACTGAGCTATGTGTTTGAGGTCAGATTTGATCTCAGGAAGATAGGTCTTTCTGATCCCAGGCCCAGAAGGCTATCCACTGTGCCACCTTTCCAATAATGTAATGGACTACTTTGAGAAGGCTAAGGGTGCCTCTTTATTGAATGTTATCAAGTATGTTTTAGTTATATTGTGTTGAAGATTTTAATTTGAATATGAAGAATTAGATAGCAGCTCAGATCCCTACTGATTCTGAGATTCTGTGTGCTTTATAACTGAAAATCACAGCATAGATGTATTACATAGGTTTTGCATACAAGGACCTAATCAGTAAGACTCATGTTGCTTTTCCTGCAATGGGGATGGCCCATACTGAAAATTTTTGGAGTATAGCCCCTAGTGACCAATGCTACACATTATGACTTCCATTCTGTTTCAGTCTTGGCAAACACAATTAATCACCTGTTCCAATAAATTTCAGAAATCCTCAATGCTATAATCTTAACACAATAACACAGACCTCTCCTCTTCCAGAAGGGAAGATAGGGACATAGGTGACAATCTGAATTTTTTTCTTTCTGTTGGCACACTGAGTTTAGCTTTAGAGATTTCAAAATTTCACCCCATTAATATCACACTTCTTCTGTTAAATGTTGACTTATGACCCAGTATTTGACTAGTCTGACTTGAAGGCATTTCAAATCCACATTGTAATCCAACATGACAATCAGACAGAGCTATTTGTACAATTCTAAAAGGGCATGTCATGCTGAAATAAAATTTAAACCTAGGTACACTTCCACTCTTTGTGTGATGTTCAAAGAGAAAAGGAAACAGGCCTGCTTAGACAAAGCAAAAATTGACCTGAATCTTTAGTACACACTACACCCTGGTTCTTAGAAAATCAAATATGCTACTCTTGAATATGCCATGTTTTTATGTCTTAGTGACAGACACTCATGGCTTCTAGATGAACTAGTGAAAGATGTGCAAAGTTGTCACAAAAAGGTCCAAGATGTTAAAAATCAGTCTAAGTTGAAAAGGGACAGTCAATATGTTGAAAGGGCCACTGACTAATTCCTCATCATGAATCCACTGTGCTGACGCTTAGAAAGGACCATAGCTGAAGAGGAAGAGCAAGAGAGGAGAAGTCCAAGTTCATGACCTGTTGTGTGAGCCAAGATAACTTAATAAATCTCTGATTATTTTGCCTAGTATCTAAATGTAGAGGAAATATCATGCTAGTGAAAGAGGTTTAACTGAGAGACAGACCCAAGATAGTGGAGAAAAGGCAGAAACATGCCTGAATTCTTCCCAAAACACTTCTGAAAAAATTTAAATAATGCCATAGTACAATTCCTAGAGTGGAATAACCCACAAAAACATGGTGTGAAATAATTTCCAGTCAAAAACAACTTAGAATATTAGCAGAAAATGTCTGTCACATGTGAGTAAGAAGGGAGCACAGTCCAGTACAGACATAGCCCCAGCAAACAAGGAACATTGCTATAAAGCCATGGAATCATTAATGGCAGTGGCTGCTTCTTGAGTTCCCAAATCACAGACAGTAAGGGAGTCAAACAACTAGTCTGAAGGAGATTACAGAGGCATCTTGTCTAACACTGAGGCAGAACATTGTTGACTTGCCCATACTTAGATCCAGGTTGCAGTCCCAGGTGGCAGGCTCAGGGCAAGGAGGAGCACTAGCACTTCAAAGTTTATGGCCTCAGTGTAGAAGGGCCCCTTGTCACAGTTCCAGGGCAGAAAAGAATAATTATGGCCATTTGCAAACCAGGGCACAGAAGAATGTAGTAAATACCCCTCTCCTCTTAGATTATGCTAACTTGGAAGTACTAAAAACTTACAAGTCCCTAAATGTATCTCTGAAAAAAGCTGTCTAAACCTCCCCCCCCCCAAAAGCTTGGGACAGTGCTCCCATCACCCTAAAAATAGAGCCTCACATTAGTAAAAGTTTAAAAGTCAAGAAATACACTGGAAAAAATGAGAAAACAACAGAAAAATTCTAACCACAGAAAGTTACTGTGGTTATAAGGAAGATCAAAACAGGCACTCAGAAGATAAAAAAGATTAACATATCCAAAGCCTCAAAGAAAAATAAGAGTTCATCTAAGGCCATGGAAGAGCTCAGAAAGGTTTTGAAAATCAAATAAGAGAGATACAGGAAAAATGGAAAGAGAAATAAGAGTGATAGGAAAAAATTGTGAAATAGGTTAACAGTTGGTAAAAGAGAAACCAAAGAAATATAGAAGAAAATAATATCTTTTAAGGATAAACTAAGCTAAATGGTTCAAGAGGTAGAAAAAGCCAAGGAAGAGAGAATGTATTGAAAATCAGAATTGGTCAAATGGAAAAAGATGTCCAAAAGCCCAGTGAAGAAAATAGCTCCTTAAAAATTAGAAATGAGCAAAGGGAAACTAATGACTTTTTGAGAAACCAAGAAACAACAAAATAAAACCAAAATAATGAAAAAAATGGAAGACAATAAAAAGATTGAAAAAACAACTGACCTTGAAAATAGATGCAGGAGAGATATGTTTTTTTAATTACTGTACTACCTAAAAGTCACTATGAAAAAGAGCCTACACATCATTTTTCAAGAAATTATCAAGGAAAATTGCCCTGATGTTGATGCTCTAGAATCAGAGGGTAAAATAGAATTCAAAAGAATCCACCAATCACTTGCTGAAAGAGATCCCAAAATGAAAACTCCTATGGATATTATAGCAAAATTCCAGAGCTTCCAACTCAAGGAGAAAATATTGCAAGAAGCCAAAAAGAAACAATTCAAGTACTGCAGAACAAGGCAGGATAATGCAAGATTTAGTAGTTTCTATGTTAAAGGATCAGAGGGTTTGGAATATGATATTTTAGAAGGCAAAAGAGCTTGTATTATGACTAAGAATCAACAATTTAGCAACATTAGTCATAATCATTCAAGGGAAAAATGGATATTCAATGAAATAAGTTACTTTCAAACATTCATGATGCAAACACCATATATGAATTTTAAAAATGACTTTCAAATACAAGACTCTAGAAGCACAAAAAGATAAATGGGAAAGGGAAATCACAAAGGACTTAATAAGGTCTCATTATTTACATTACAATATGGGAAGATGATATTTATAACTCATAAGAACTTTCTCATGATTAGGGTAGTTAGAAGGAGAATGTATAGACAGAGGGCATAGGTGAGAGTTGAAGATAAATGGATAATATCTAAGAAATAAAAAATAAGGGGTAGGAGAGGAATGCACTGGGAGAAAGGAGAGGTAGAATGTGGCAATTTATCTCACATAAAAGATGCAAGTAAAGGAAGATAGGGGAGGTAAGGCAGGAAGAGAGTTGAACCTTATTTTTATCTGAATTGCCTTAAGGAGGGAAAAACATACATACTTAATTGCACATAGAAATCTATCTTACCCTACCTACAGGAAAGTAGGATGGGATGAGGGTGAGAAAAGTGGGGGTGATAGAAGGGAGTGCAGATTAGGGAGGAGGTAATCAGAAACAAAACACTTCAGAGGAGAGACAGGGTGAAAGGAAATTGAACATAGAATAAACAAGGGCATAGGATGGAGAGAAAAATAGAAATATTAACAGTGGAAAAAATTGAATCAAGTTTCTCTGATAAAAATCTCATTTTAAACATATAGAAAACTGAGTAAAATTTATATAAAATTCAGCCATTCTGCAATTGATAAATGATCAAAAGATATGATCAGTTTTCAAATGAAGTAATAAAGGCTATCCATAGCCATGGGAAAAAATATTTTAACTCACTACTGATTGTAGATATGCATATTAAAACAATTCTGATGTGCTCCCTCTTACCTGTTAGATTGCCTAATAGAGCAGAAAAGAAAAATGACAAATACTGGAAAGAATGTAGGGAAAATGAGACATTAATGCCCTGTTGGTAAAGCTGTGAACTGATTCGACCAGTGTGTAGAGCAAGTTGGAGTTGTGCCTAAAGGGCTTTAAAAACCATGAATACCTTTTGACCTTGCAAGACTACTACCAGATTTATATCTAAAAAGAAATGAAAACAAAAGAGAAAAACATCTATATGAACAAAAATACTTATGTTAGCTGTTTTCTGGTGGCAAAGAATTGGAAATAAAGAGTATGCTTATCAATTGGGGAATCATTGAACAAGTTGCACTATATGATTGTGATGGAATACTATTGTGCTATAAAAATGCTAAGCAGATTGCGCTCAGAAAAACCTGGAAAGACTTGCATGAACTGATGCAAAAGAAAATATACCATGTACAAAATAACAGCAATATTATATGATTAGCTGTGAGTGATTTAGCTTTCTCAGCAATACAAAAATCCAAGACAACTCTAAAGGATTTATGATGAAAAATGCTACCAATCTCCAGAGAAAGAACTGATGATGTCTGAATATAGATTGAAGCATTTTTTTAACTTTTTAAAATTTTTTCTTGAGGTTTTTTTGTATGTATTTTCTTTCACACCATGAATAATATGGAAATGTTTTGCTCAGTGAGAGATTGGGGAGGGAGGAAGGGAGAGAATTTGGAACTCAAAGTTTAAAAAATGTTAAAAATTGCTTTTATATGTAATTGGGGAAAATAAAATACTAAATTAAAAAAAAGAAATTTTACACTAGTTTGATCTAGGTGGACATGCTAAGAAATAGTTTAGAAATGTGATTATTCCAGAAATTCATTCATTAATAATGAGCCAAGAAGGACCCTGAAAAAGCTAGTAAGTTTATAATCTTGTGTATAATTTAGATGATAGTCATTTTAAATGGTTCTCATATATCTGAATATCCAAGTCACAAGAATGTTTCTCATTAAGAAACAAGTCCTCTGTCTCAATAGTTTAAAAATTTCTAGATTAGATCTGTACAATTTGGCAGTAGATAAGGGCCAAAATTAAAATAAGTTAAACTTCTTCAGGCTACAAATAGTTTTTTATCAGCTCACTTTCCAAGTAAACAAAGCTAAAAACAGACTGACAATGTTTGGTTGCCCCAGGTCCTGTGACAAACAGGAGAGGGTATGTAGTGGTAGGTAACCGGGCCTGGTCTAGATGTCATGTCAACAAGTCAACAATCATTTATTAAGTGCTTGTTCTGTATCAGGCACTGTGCTAAGCACTGAGGATGCAAAGAAAAGCAAAAACACAGTTTCTGTCCTTGGTGATCTTGTACCCTAATGGTACTTATATTCTGGATGAGAGAATTCAGAGCTTACATTGGGTTACAGAGAACTTTGGTCCAATAGTCAAGAAATTAGATATTTAAAACTGGTTTTTTCCTCATCCATGAAAGGAGTTAATTTTTCTTTCCTCAAACCTGACCTTGCAGGCAGCCCTAGTGCTGGATATTCAACATTCATCTGCTGGATGTCAGAGAGATGCAGTTAAGGCTTTGCTATGAGATCTATTACAAACAAGCATTCTGCCAGGAGTAGTAAAAGCTATCTGTTGTGAGAACAAGGAACAGCAGTCAACAGTCTGGTTTTGTTCTATCAAATTTAACAACCACAGTTAGGAGAGAAAGAATGAACAGAAAACTGCCTTAGAGGAAAATGATTCCTTGTGACAGGAAAGGACTCGTCACCATTCTGTGGCAACCCACCCATCACTAAGAAGCACACGCACAGGCACACATGCACACATGCATGCACACTCACACACAACACACACAGACTCCTTATAGGACACTTGTTACTGTCATTCACATCCACATGTATACACACACACACACATGCACACCGCCATCCATACTCCCCAACCCCTACCCATCCACACACACACACACACACACACACACACACAAGTGCATGGATACACACAAATGCCCCTTCCCACAGGATACCCTTACTGTCATTCACATCCATATGCACATATACACATACACAACCCATCCACATTTACCCACTCCCACCCCTCCAAACAAGCACACACATACACACACACACACATATGCAGTGTTGGCAAGATGTCCAAACCATAATTAAAGGGCTTCTTTCTGAATATTTAGAAAAGATCACTAAGAATGATCACTAAGTCATCACTAAGAAAATAATAGACAAAAATGATTATTATAGACTGAACACTTCTTTTTTTAATATAGTTTCTAGGCTAGATGAATGTCATGGAAAGTATCTACTTATGTTTTAGTGAAGCATTTAATAGCCTCATACTTCAATCACAGAAAAGATGGAGAGACATGGACTCCCTTCGATGAGAATTTAGTTAGGTAGATGGAGAATTGGTTCCATGACTGGGCCCAAAGGATCAATTTCAGCCAAAATTCCTCAAGCTTCTAGGAGAACTGGAGATCTTCCTTTGGTTTTGTTCTGTTCTATTTTTGTCAAATCAATGGTTTGAATGAAAGTATTGTTACAATAGAGGGCACTTATTGAAGAGGTAGGGATAAAACAATGGTCAACACAATGAGCATTCAAAATTATCTCAACAACTGAGAATATTGGACTGAAGGATGATGATGAGGATGATGATGATTATTATTATGATGGTGATGGTGACAGTGATGATGATGATAATAGCTAGAATTTATACAGAGTTCTAAGGTTTTCCTCTCATGGACTGAGATGTTGAGATCCTTCTAGTTTTGCCAAGGAACACTGCTTGTGGGGCCAGTCAAATCTCAAAGTCAGCAATATGCCTTCATTCATTTCTTTTGGTGTTTGTAGTCTTAATGTGGATTCCTTAATCTTAACAAAGCAAGTGTGTGTTAAGTTGTTTTTAAGTCATCTCTGACTCTCCATGATCCTATTTGGGATTGACTTGTCAGAAATATTGGAGTGATTTACCCTTTATTTTTCCCACTCTCCTTTCAAATTAGGAAACTGAGGAAAAAGGGGTTAAGTGACTGACCCAATGCCACACGGTTAGTAAGTGTCTGAGGTCAAATTTGAACTCGGGTTCTTTCTGCCTCCAGGCCTGGCACTCTACCAATGGCACCAGTTCTGGGTAACATTCATCAAGATGAAGTAGGGGGCTGTGTCCTTTTTATTTAATAAAGTATATATGTATCTTTTACCATTTTGCAGTGGTTCTCAAACTTCCTAATGCCATGCCCTTTTAATACTCATATGGGAGTGTATCCGAATGTGGGTGGACCCACCTGGAGATGGATAGAGGAGTGGTTTCTCAGTTCCTAAGACCATCAGAAATATGTGTTTTCTAATGATCTTAGGTGACTCCATTAGACCCCCAAAGGGGTCGTGACCCACAGGTTGAGAAACACTGTTTTATAGGGTAGCTTTAGCCTACTCTCTGAGGTTCAGCTTGCAGTCAGAAAAATCTGGGTTGAATTCTTTCCCTTATTTTTATTGGCTATATTTAGTGAATCTGTAGGACATAATGGAAAGGAAAGGAGAAAGTGAAAAAGCATTTGTAAACCACCTATTATGTGTTAGGCCCTGTGCTAAGCACTTTACAAATGTTGTCTCATTTGATTCTCACAACAATCACAGAAGGTAGGTGCCATCAATATTCCCACTTTAAAGTTATTGTCTCCTTGTCACTCAGAGCTCATGGATAGAAAGTATCTGAAGTTGGATTTGAACTTGAGTTTTCTTGACCCAGCACTTTATGCATTCTACTAGTTGGCTCCTCATAGACAAGTTGAAAGAAGAATAGATTTGTTGTTAGAGGTTATAGGATCATGGAGGTAGAGCTAGAGGGAGCCTTGGATTCCTTCTAGTCCAAGTTCTTCATTGATATGAGGAATCTGAAGGACAGGGAAATGAAGTGACTTACCCAAGGTCACACAGGTAGTTAGTGTCAAAGGTGAGATTTGAACCCAATACCTCTGATACATAGGGTCAGCACTCTTTCATGTACTACCTGTATTGGCTCAGGCAAGTCATTTAACCTCTTCAATATTCAGTTTCCTCATTGCTGAATGATGGAGTTTGACAAGATGGTACAGAAGGTCCTTTCTAACTTTAAACCTAGAATTCTGTTGTCTTAAACAAGCATTTGTATATTCACACCACACCAATTAAAGTATATTTTAATAAATTAGAAAAAATCATAACAGAATTGATTTGGAAAAACAGAAAGTCAAGGATATCAAAGGAAATAATAAAACATAAAGAAAGGAAGTTAAACTATATTATAAGACAGTAATTTTCAAAGCTATCTGACACTGGCTAAGAAATAGAAAGTTAGATCAATGGAACAGAGTACGCACACAATTTACAGCAGTAAATAACCACAATAATCTTGCATCTAACAAGTGTAAAACGAAGATTTGGGGATAAAAATTCATTATTTGGTAAAAATTATTGGAAAAACTGAAAGGCAGCATTGCAGAAATTAGGCATAGACAAATATATGGCAACATTTACCAAGATAAGGTCAAAATGGATTCATGATCTAGAGAGATTATACAAGGAAATTAGAAGAACATGGACCATATTACTTATCAGACTTATGGATAGGTGAACAATTTATGAATTAACAAGAGATAGAGAGCAAAGTTGGTGTAAAATGGATAATTTCAATTGCATTAAGTTAAAAAAAAGTTTTTGTATGAATAAAACAAATGTAGCCATGATCAGAAGGAAAGTAGAAAATTGGGGGTGGGGTGATATAAACAGTTTATCAGAAAAAGATCTCATATCTAAAATAAATAAATGTCAAATCTATAAGAATATGAATCATTCCCAAGTTGATAAATGGTCAAAGGATATGAACAAGCTGGTTTTTTGGTAGATAAATCAAAACAAACTGTAGTCAATTAAAAAAACTATTCTAAATCATTATTGATCAGAGAAATGCAAATTAAAACAGCCTTGAGATATCATTGTATACCTTCTAGGTTGGTTAAAATGATAGGATAGGAAAATGACAAATGTTGAAGGGAATGTGGAAAAATTGAGATGCCAACTCCTTGTTGGTGAATTTGTGAACTGATTCAACCATTTTGGAGAGCAATTTGGATTGCCCAAAAAATTATGCCCAAAGAGTTATTGAACTAGCTCTATCCTTTGATCAAGAAATACCACTACTTGGTCTACTTACAAAGATATTCAGGGGAAAAGGGAAAGAACCTACATGTTCTAAAATGTTTATAGCAGCTCACTTTGTGGTAGCAAAGAAATGGATATTGAAGGGATGGTTATCAATTGGGAAACGACTGAACAAATTGTATAGTATTGTGATGGAATACTACAGTGCTATAAGAAATCATGAATTCTGGAAAAACATGGAAAGACTTTCATGAAACCATGAATAGTGAAATGAGCAGAATAAAGAGAACATTGTCCACCATAACAGTAAAATTGCTTTAAGAAGGACTTTGATTGAACAAGTTATTTTGACTCCTATAAATATCCAAATTAAATATAAAGGAGATGTGAAAAAGGTGTCATCTGCATCCAGAGAAAGAATTGATAAATAGAAGTATGCATAGAATAATTTTACATACATGCATGCATGCATATACACACACACAGACACCTATTTGTATGTTATGGTAGACATCTCCATGGTCAAAGGGGAAGGGGAGAAAAAAGAAATTTACATGATGATTTTGCTGAATATTTTAATGGAATATCAAGTTGTGCATAGTAGATTTTCAGTTTTATGTATAAACACACATATATATATATATTTTAATTTTACTGTTATGAAAATGCTTGTTTTATTCCACAAATTAAAAATAAAAATTTTAAAAAGATGAAATACATAAATTTTTACAGTACTATACATGTATTTATGCACTTTTGAGGTTCTAGGAAAGAAGAAATAGGAAATATAAGTATATATAGGAAATAAAGTGAAATAGGAAGAATTGCATTATTTTATGAAGGGCTTAGCATTCCAAAAAGAGGATTTTGTATTTGATCCTGGAAATGATAGGGAGTAGGGGAGGGGTGACATAGTAGAACCTGCATTTTAGTGGTTGAAATTCTGTTTGTAATGGTCTCAACTTCTTCATCCCATAAAATTAAGTTATTAATATCATAGACTTGTTATGAGGATCAGAGAAGATGATGCAGTTTATAGAACTTTTAAATTCTTATATGCAATTTAAATAGAGGTTATTGTTTTAGTTCCTTTTATTACTATTAGTTAATCCTTCCTTAATATTCTTTTTTGGGGGGGGGAGGACTAGACTTACGGTTTTATTATAAAGGGTGTCCCAAAAGTCTTAGTGCCATTTTTACCTAAAATCTTACAGTTTTTCAGATCTCTCTCTCTCTCTCTCTCTCTCTCTCTCTCTCTCTCTCTCTCTCTCTCTCTCTCTCTCTCTCTCTCTTTCTCTCTCAAACTTGGTATGCATGACCCCAGAGAGCACAACAATGGGTTTATGTTTTAAGAGAGGAAAACTTAGACTTGATACAATATAATATATGCATGTATATATCCAATGAACATTATCACTTGCTCTGAAATTATTGGCTTTAATTTTCTGTGTCACTAAGAAGTGCCATAAATTTTTAAGGTTCCCACAGGACTAGCATTAAGGAGGTTTTGTTTTAGTTTGTTTGTTTTATTTGGTTGATTGACTTGATTCTTAAAATGGACAATAAAGAGCAACTCAATCTTTTTGATCAGGAAAGTGAAATGGTAATATTTGTACATTAGGATGGTTATCCTGACAGCTGTGGGAAGAAGGGATTGGACAGGGAAGCTTATAGATGGAGAATAATGTGCTATATAGTACAAGAGATAGAGAATAAGACAGTAAGGACCTGAACAAGGGCAGAAGATGTGTGGAAAAAAAGAAAGGCATAGGTATTTGAAAGATTGTGAAGGCAAATCATCAATGATTAGGAATCAAAGATAACTCCAGGAATTTGTGCCTGAGTAACTGGGAGGCTGTTGGGTTAGAGAAGGCAGGAAAAGGAGCAGACTTTGGAAAGAAGATGTGATGCCAGCCTCTGACATTTCTGGAAAGGCAAGGGCATCCTCAGAAGACTGACCCCATGAGAATGAGAGCCCCAGATGCCAAAATAGCCCTGTTAATATCAGCACCTGACAAGTCTTAGAAGCAGCTGCTGTTGTGTCCTAAGTAGAATTTAGACAAGCATTGAACTCTGTCAACCTCTTACTGTCAGCCATGTTAATTGAACTGCAAAGGGACTGATTTAGGGCCACAAAGTATAGATGGTGGGGGCTTCCAGCAGAGCCCCCTAATCAGCATTTAAAGAAACCTAGCTCAGCTTTATTACAGTGAGAAAGTCAGGCACCATAAACAAAACAGAGGGAGCTGAGATGTTATAGAACTCATGCTTCATAACTTTGTGCTGGTAATAAAATGAAATCCCATTTATGCCCAATGCACCAGCAATTCTCTGTCTTTGACTCAGCTCAAAGCTACAGCTTTCTGAGATTTCAAGAACTTTACTTCTCTCTTTTCCTTTCTACTACTTTTTAAAGGGAGAGCAGTCCCATGCTAGAAGACCAAAGAGACTGGGGGTAAAACTTGGTCTGAATGACCCCAGAGAACACAACAATGCATTTGAGTTTTAAGAGAGGCAAACTTAGTCTTCATACAAGAGTAAGAGTAGTAAATTAATCAAATTAAAACTATCCAAAATGAAGAAAGGAAACAAGCATTTATCAAATGATTCCAATAGGACACAAAGTCAGTGGATATTTATAAATGGGGAAACTGATGATCATGGAATTGAAATAATTTGTCCAAGGTAATATATGTATGGAGGGATTTGAACCCAGGTCTTCTGAGCCCAGAGCTCATGGGCTTTCCATGTATTTATATGATGACTGATACTCAGGAATCATAAAACAGCATTACAAAGGATAGATAGGAACAAAACAAGGGCTTATACTCTCTATAGACTTACATATTTAGAAGTGGGATCATTTTTAGTGTTCTAAGTCAAGTTGAGAACAGATAGAGAAATGGGACTATAATATCACAGGAGATCAGCTATTACACCCCCATTTTAGAAATGAGGACTTTGAATCTCAGCTAGATGAAAAAGCAGAGTCGTGTTTTGACCTGTAGGTCTTTGACTCTAATCTAGTACCCCTTCCTCACCATGCTGGAAACCTACTCAATAACAGGATGAAATTTGTCCAAGTGAAGATCTTTAATGTCTATCTCACATGTTACAAAGGATAGGACTGGGAAGCCTAGGCTAGCACAAAAGGTTCAGTTTTGAGAGAGAGAAGACAGTGGCTGAAGCTAATGCCAGAAATCTCTGGCTTTGCATACATACCCCCAAAACATCAAGTCAAGTTAGATAAGTATTAGTTAAGCAACTAGTACATTTCAAGGACTGTGAAAGACAAAAACAATCTCTGCTTCCAAAGAACTTCCAGGCTAGGGAAAAGTAAAAATAAAGTTATCAGTCAACTATTGAAAAAATGCCCGCATACATAATACCTTGCTTTGCCTGCCAGTAATCATCTGGCTCTCATCATAACTCTAACAAACAAATAATGTAATTTATACACCCAGACACACCCACATAATTGCATTCTATTGATGAAAGAAAAAATATTGAAAAACAAAGACTGAATCTGCTATGCTGGACAATGCTAATTGGGTAGAAGGGGATCAGGAAAAAAAATGACCAAGGAGTAAGTTTAATTGTCCAATGTCCCCAAAATTTAAAATATGATCAGGGTACTCAACAAACACTGAAAAATCAAGCAATTTAAGTCAACAACAACATTTGTTAAGTGCCTATTATGTTCAAAGGACTTCACTAAATTTTGAGGATACCCAGATAAAAAAGACACAGTTGCTATTAATAGGAAGCTTATATCTACTGAAGGGATACGGGAGGTAGGAGGAAAGTATAAATTGTTAAGGTTAAAACTGCACTAAAACTTAAGGGATCTGCTTTATCATATAAGTTGATTTGGGCAGGTAGCAACAGAGAGACTAGAACAAAGCATTCTAGGAAAATAATGAAGAAGGCAAGAATATGTTTAATGAAGGAAGAGAATCGGGGAGGATTTGTGAGTTGGGCTGGTGAACTGGTTAGTTTCTCTCCACAAACAATGTTAATTTGTTAATTAAACCAAGGCTAGTGATTCCAAGAAGGAAAGTTATCCATCCTGTCTTCCCAAAGGCTTTTATAGTGCCCCTTATAAAAGTCATTAAAATAACTCATCAACCACAGGGTCAGAGGCTACTTCATCACATGGATAGAGTTCTGATTAAGAGATAAGAAGCAAAGAGATAAATGAATGACCCTTTCTTAGCACTGAGAGAGGTTAATAGCTTAGTGCTCCTGAGATCAGAATTAGTAGGTGCATTCCCTGGGCAACCAGAGTTGGCCTCAGTCATAGTGCAAAATTAATTTAGCTCTGTGGCTCAGTCCAAAAAGAATGGGACAGATCTGCAAAGTTCCTAACACAATTAGGTAATTAAGAAGCACACTCAAATGGTGAATCCAATGCCAGCAAGGTGACAGGCACATGATAAAACAATTTTCAGTACTTCTACACAGTGGTGAGCTGCAAATGAAGGACATCTCTCCTAAAAAGGACCATGTAGTCACAGCAGGCATCTCAGTGAAGAACTCTACTCAATATGCAGCAAGCATGAACCCCTGGATTGGGAGGCCACAGCAAAAGGACTAGAAAGAGACTGTCTAATAGAAATAATTCGGGTTACTCTGTCCGTATCAGTGTGTCTCAGAAAGGAAGCAGCTCTTACTAGTCATGTGACCTTGAGCAAATTACCACAATTGCCCTATCTTCCCCCATCCAAAAAATAAACAAAGAAAGAAAGAAAGGAAAGGAAGCAGCTGACTGTCATGAACAGTCCTCTAAGCAGGTAGAGGTGGAAGAAAAGATGACATCAGGAGTACACCAATGGTCACATCCCTTCCTCCCACAAATCCCCTACTCTGCTGCTGTCTCAGGACTGAAATACCTTAAAAGTGGAATTATTATGATGAAGACAGTGATCTTTGTTTAAAAAAAAGGTGTCAAAGTGACAAAATAGAGTATTAAACTAAGAGTTGTAAGACCTCAATTTGAAGGACTCAGATATTTCGGAGATGTATGACCTTGGGTAAATCCCTTAATGTTTTGCCTTGGTTTCCTCATCTCTGAAATGGGGATAACAAAGGCACTTGCTTAATAAAGTATTTCTCAGGATCAAATGATGTCAATAGAGGGTATTATTGTTATTACTTTATCATTTTAATAGTATTGCCTCACATTTTGGAAAGTTCTTTAGGGTTTGGGAAGGACTTTCCTCCTCACCACCTTGTCAGGTTGGTATTATTATACCAGTTTACAGATAAAGAAAAAGAGGAGCTGTAAACCCAAATCTGTATGGCTCTGCATTCAACACACTGTCTATTCCACGATGCTATTTCCATGTGAATAAACATGAGAGCTGAGAGATGAGAAATGAGAGAAGAAGATGAAGGATTCGGAAAAACGAAGAGTGAGAGAAAAAGGGAGAGAGTCAGAAAGAAGAACGAGGAAAGAAGTATGCTGTACAACTTGATTTCTAAGTTTGCCTAAGCTGCTGACAAATTATGTGACTTTGAGCAAGTCACTTCTCTCTGGGCCTCAGTTTACTTATGGTTTTATTTGAAAATGTCAGAGCCAAAAGCTTGCTTGATAAGCTAGAAGTTTTTTTAAGCAATTTTCATAAATGTCAAAATATAACAAGAACAACCCAAATGTGCTCCATTCCCTTATAGGGAAAAAAGCCAAACAAATGTAAATAAAAACCAAGGTTTTGGCTGGACCACATGACATTAAATAGTTTCATTATAATGGTTCACAGCCAGGTCTCTAAGTTCCTTCCAGTTACCTCACTTTCGTATTGTAGTATTTCTGTTTAGTGTGAGTAAGTCTTTGATCATTTCCCAAGGACTGGTTTTGACAGGGAGAACACCTAAGGGCACTGGTCACATTTAGCCAAAGAAAAGAGCCATCATTGAAAAAAAGATAAAGGAGCTCAGAACTAGAGCTCAAAGGACATTCTTCAAACTTCCTTCCTTTACCATGCCCCAATATGGTTCTTAAACCTTTAATATGGAGAACCTAAATAACCATACTATCCAAGGGCTTAGACATCTCCTTTATTTTTCACCCACTGTAATGTTAATGAAATCAGAAGATCTTCCATGCCCCTTTCTATTGGCACCTAGTAAAGGCACTTAGCACCTCCTAAAGGCTTAGCTCCTTACTTCCAGTTAACTCCTTGGGAGTAGTTCACACCTTAACAGGAAGGGGC
>CM053598.1:30981574-31011896 GCA_028646575.1 Pseudocheirus occidentalis | reverse complement strand
AGAGAGAGAGAGAGAGAGAGAGAGAGAGAGAGAGAGAGAGAGAGAGAGAGAGAATAGAAAATGGTAAGTCTGAAATGAATCCCTGCAGGAAAGGAGATGGCTATAATTGTGACATTTCTGATCATCAATTAGAGATGAAATGAGAAACACAGCCTTTCTCATTCAGGTTCCTTAAATCCAATGATATTTTCAGATTGTGAGAAATAGTGTGATTTCAGTGACCAATTCCATTCTCAGTTGAAACAAGAATTGGGTCAAAGTGAAATAAATGCAAAGGAAACATTTAAAGGACCTTGTAACCAAACCATATGTCAGTGTCTCTTCCTACAAAGTGGAATCTGGGAATTATCTCATAGAACACTAATAGGATACACTACATCAAGTGTCTTCCTTTTCTGAGGGAGACTGGGAGAGGTCTCAAAAGATCATTTAGATCAACAAAATCACTTCATCAAGGAGAAAATAGAAGTTTGGACATCCACTTGTCTGAGGTCATACAAATAGTAAATGGTAGAACTCAGATTAGAACCCAGATTGCCTGATCTCAGACTCAGTCCTCTTGCTACTGAATTGTGCTTATTCAGAGCCCTGCCCTTATTATTTGCCTTTAAACTTTAATACTAAAATGATTTTTCTCATCTTGACTGGGAAAATGAGCTCTACATAAATTTTAAAAAATTACAAGTTTCTGTTCTAATCTGTCATCAACAAAGCCCCTGAAATAATTTTATGAAAGCACAAATTCTATCATCTCATTTTTCCATACACATTCAATGTACTCCAGTGGTTCTTGATTGCTTCCAGGATCAAATACAAAGTGTTCTGTTATTGGCATTCAAAGCCTTTTAAACCCCAGTTCCTTCCTGCCTCTCCCATCTTCTTACACTGTATTCCCCAATTTGTACTATTCAGGCCAATGACAATGGACTCCATTTCTCAACTCTAGGCTATTTTTCTGGTTGCATACTATTACTGGAATACTCAAGAATGCTCTCCCTTCTCATGTTCACCTCTCATCCTTGACATCTCAAATAAAACTGCATTTTTGCTGGAGATCTTACCCAACTCCTCTTATTTCTAGTGACTTTACTCTGTTAATTATTTCCTATAGATATTGTATATGATTGCCTCTGTGTGTATAAGTATACACACATACATATATATGTGTACATATATATACATATATGCATATTTACATATTGTCTTCTCCATTTGATTGTAAACTCCTTAGGGGCAAGGATTGTTTTTTGTCTCTTTTTTGCAGCAGAGCACAATGCCTGGCACATTGTAGGGGACTCATAAATGTATATTGATTGTTTGAAAAAAAGTGACTAGAAGAGAATAAGTTTTGGTGCTAGATCTTCAGAGTTGAAATCCCTCCTCTTCTGTTGACTACAGTTTTGTAATAACAATGAACAGCAGTAGACTAAGTGGGATTTGATAGCTACACTAGAAAGAGAATAGGAAAAAAAACACCTAGTTGCTCTAAATGCATTAAATTAGGCTGATGCAATTAATCTGATGGTGCTGAGGAACCATCAGCAATATATGAAAGATGATAGGAAATGTGAGAGGTACCACAACATAAGAGCAAAGGGAAAGTGCCCCAATTTTTTCGAAGGAAAAAAAAAGATTCTCTAAAATGTAGAACAATGAGCCCTGAATTTTAAGAAAAGCCTCAAATGGGTCATAAAGATATTTGACAATATCTACAAAAAGTAATTACAAAGACCCATTGGAACTTCATCAAGAATTATCCTGAAAAAATAACCTAATTTCCTTTTTGATAGACTTGCTAAAATAGTAGGTTAGGAGAAAGCTTGACATGTACTTTACCTACATATTAGTAATGCTTTTGATAGTGTATCTTATGCTGTTCTTGTGGAACAGATGGAGAGAAGTAGACTAGATAATAATATAAACAATGAATTTAGAACTGGTTGGATGGTTGGATATCAAGAGAAATTTAGAGAGACTATTTTGCAAAGACAAGGTACTAGAATTAATAGCAATTGGGAAGGACTTTCTTGGAGAAGGTAAGATTGTAGATGGTGCATGAAGGAAGGTAGGGAAATAAGAGATAAAAATGAAGGACAGAATTATCAACATGGGTAGAAATTAGGGAAAATTCCCAGAGCCAAAAGATGAAGTGTTTTGTTTATAGAACAGCCAAGGAGGCCAGTTTCACCAGACAGTAGAATATATGGGTGTATAAGGTATGAGAAGACTTGAAACATGGATGGGGAAGAGATAGCTTATAGAGGACTTTGAAGAAATAGATATTTGTCTTTCAGAAGGGATGACTGGATATGGTGGTCACAGAATCTATCTTGACAGTTCTCAAGGGCTATCACATAGTGTAGAGAATGCATTTGATTTGTTTAGCCACTGAAAGTAGAATGAGGAACAACTGGGCAGGGGAAGGTGGTATAGTGCATAGAAGAAATTTTAGGCTTGATATAAAGACACAAACCAAACTCAAAAAATGTCCTGATAATGAACAATGCCTAAAAATGGTATGAACTGACTTGTGAGGTGGTAGCTTCTCACTCTGTGAAGATCTTCAACCAGAGACTGGATCACCACTTGCCAGATATATTATAGCAGGAATTTCTTCATGAATGAGATGGACTAGATGGCTGCTAAAGTCATTCCGATCTCTTAAATTTTGATGACTTTGACAAAGTCACTTATCTTCTCTGGGCCTCAGTTTCCTCATCTGCAATATGAGAAGGTTGGACTAAATTGTCTAGTAGGCCTCTTCCAGAGTCATATGAATTCTTTATTTTTTGCCAAGCACTTCCTTTCACAATAACCCTATCATAGGGGCAGCTAGTGGATAGAGTACTGGATTTGGAGTCAGATGTACCTGCATTCAAATCCTGCCTCAATTATTAGTTGTGGGCCAGTCACTTGATCTGTCACACTGGGTTTTATGCTCTGTAAAATAGGGATACACACATTCACCCCACAACAACTTTGGGGAGTTCAAATGGGATGCTAAATATAAAGCAATTTGTAAATCTTAAAAGGCCACATAGATATTAAGTATAGATATGGAAGGGGAAGTATTTAAAAGTGAAGCCACTTTTCCAAGGACAAACAGAAAGAATTGGTCAGTGCTTGGAGGCAAATTTTCCAACTGATAGTTGAATGCTTTTACCTTCCCATACTGCCTCTCTTCTGACTAGGAAACCCAGGGATCTAAATATCCTTTCAATGAAAGGACTTTCAAAAATCAACATTTCCCAAACAGACTTGGGAGCAGAGTCCTGGATGTCTCTACCTTAGAAAACATATTATTTTAGTTTAAAAGAGGAAAGGATGAGGAAGAAAAGAGAATAGACATCACTAACCAGAAATCCATCAGAGGTGAATAGGGGAGTTTGTTCAGCAAAGAGAGATGAAAGGAAGATTAAGTTGGAACAGGCAAGAAAAAAAATCCTTGCGTCTTTGAGTGAGGATTTTGGGGTGGTGGAAGTGACAACCAAGAGGATAGTCAAATTCTCTGAGTGGTTCAGCTGTCATTAAAATAACCACCTCTTTTAGGCTATGACACAGACCAGACTCCCCAGATGTTTGGCACTAAGTAACTCTAAGTTACATGGTACTTAAACACAAAACCCTAAAAGTCATGAGGGATAAAGGAAGGAACACACTTGCAAACTAGACAGGGAAGAAGGTGGAGAGAGGGCAATTCCAGGCTCTGGAGCAATGCCATAAAAATTCTGTGTGTGTGTGTGTGTGTGTGTGTGTGTGTGTGCACATGCATGAGAGTTTGTGTGCACGTATGTAGAATCAGATTGGTGGAAAGAGTAAACAAGATTTGCAGGGTCATTTCCATATAGTATTTGCATTCTCACTTTATGCTCCCAGCTGTATTTATTGGGTGAAAAAAAAAACCTGTTGTGACTGCCAACCATCATAGAGTTCACCAAGCGTTCTCAATGGGGGAGGGGGGGAAATAATGTTACCCTGCTGGCCATAGAATCAGAAACAAGCAACTTGTCTATTTATTCAAAGAACTCAATGAGCTGTGAAGATTGACATTTAAACTATTAACACTGTATTTCATCTGACAATGTTATTAAATATTAAGTCTGATTTATGTAAAGGTTTAATCAAATGGCAGATCGGGTCAGCTCATGTGCTGCAAAGAAAACACATTATGGGGAATAGTATTTGATAGATTTGATCCCACAAAAGGGGAGAAAATAGTCCACCATCAACAGCAAGCTCTGACTTTTGACAAAGTTATTATCATATAAATTCAAATGACTTGCTAGCTCAACACTGCACCGGAAAGTTTCTCTAATTGATATTCTTAGCAGTTTGGCAATCGAAGAGCTGAATCGCAGACTTCAATAAATCTAACTCTAACAAAGGAGAGGAAATGTCAGGTTACTGTGCTTGGGTTCTGCACTCGGAGGGCAGGGTGGGGATTTGCTAGAATGATTCAATGCAGGTGCCAATGGTGGACATTTTGTGAACTTGGTAACTACACAGCGCTTTAGAAAGGGTGAAATGAGGAACAGGAGAAACTGAATACAGACAAGTAAAATGGACAGCAACAGGAACAGGGTTTGACATAGTGTTTAAGTGAAATTATATGTATATGTATATATTGTATATGTACATCTACACACATACATATATGTGTGTATGCATGCATGCATACACACAAGTTAGACAGCTTTTTCTTTTATGAACCTTACCTTCTACTGACTTGGAAGTAGAGTATAAATAGGAAACAGAACGAGAAGGGGAAGGTGTTAAAACAAGAGTAATCATGGAGAGAAGAAGCCCAAGACTCTCTTCACATTTGATTTCTTTTCCCAAAGAGAGGTATATGCATTTTGTGACTATTTTTAAAAAGTCACTATTCTCTCTTTGTGGGGATTCTCTATTGTGGGTTGGCCATTTTTCAGTCAAGTTGGACTCTTTGTGATCCCATTTGGAGTTTTAATGGCAAAGATACTGGGTTTATAATTTCCTTCTCCAACTCATTTTATAGATGAGAAAACTGAGTCAAACCAGATTAAGTCACTTGGTTACACAGCAAGTCATTTCACCCTGTTTTTTAACATCAGTTTTCCCATCATTGATGTAAATGTAGCTTCTCTATATTTTGGTTTTTCAATTAAATTTATTCCACAAGTATTTACTTACTAAGAGCCAGTCACCATAGCAGGTATTAGAAATAGAAATATGAATGCAAAACAAAACACTTTCTGATTTCAGTACTTTTTTGTTTTGCTTTTTGGAGTGCAAGTTGGGTTAAGTGACTTGCCCAAGGTCACACAGCTAGTTTTTGTGTAAAGTATCTGAGGACAGATTTGAACTCAGGTCCTCCTGACTCCAGGCCAGTGCTCTATTCACTGCACCACCTAGCCACTCCAATTTTAGTACATTCTTCTGGCAACAAATCTTCAAGGGTTCCTGCGGCCAAATTCAGATTCATGAATTTGAGGCTAGTCTGGATTTGGGGGCAAACCTCTCTCAGTTCCCCTAATCTCATCATCTTATTCAGAAATGTTGCCTGAATTAGGTCTCAACCTCAAAACATTCGTAATTCAGAAAAAACCATCAGTGCTTTTGGTCTGTTGGCAAAGGCTTTGGGAAGCCTGAGTCATTTACATTCCATAAAGACAAATAGGAATAGGACACTGGTGGTGCATTTGGTAGAGGCAGCACCATGCTTAGTGTCAAGAAGACCCATCTTCCTGGGTTCAAATTTGGCCTCAAACATTAATTAGTTATGGCAGGTCACTTGATCTTTTTTCCCTCAGTTTCTTCATCTGTGAAATCAGCTAGAAAAGGAAAGGGCAAACACTCCATGATATTTGCCAAGAAAACCCCAAGTGGGATCATAGTCAGACACAACTGACAAATAACTGGACAACGAGGTGAGTCTGGTAAGGTGTGGGGAAGTAAAAAGAAAGAAGGGGGCAGTGTATGAAATGAGAAAAAGGAGAAAGACATAAATTAATAATACCAATAATTAGCATTTAAAGAATGCTTTAAGGCTTGTAAAAATTATCACAAATATCTGATAGTCTTCAGAACAGATACTCAGAGGTATTATGTTCTCTAATTTACAAATGTAGGTACTGTGGCAGATAATGTACTAAGATCTTCCTAATTCCAGGTCCATAACTCTATCCACTACACCACCTAGCCAGTTCTTGTGTACAGCATCTCCCTGCCAAAACACTGTATCCTACCAAGAGTATGAACTTAGAAGTGGTTTTACAATCTACCCTGATTCCTCTCCTATGGGGTCATTGCAGGAAACCTAGACTAACATAAATTGCTTTAATGAACATGTAAGAAGTGATCTTTGGATATATGGGCTTAAAATTCAAAAGGATGAGAATGTAAGGTTCCCAAGGGGTCAAGGAATATGTAGGATCTTAGATAAAATACTACCAAAGATTTCTGAGGTAATCAAGCTTTGAGAAAATGGAGACCCAGAAAGGTTATAGCTTATCTCAGGTTACATGTGTAGTAAATGGCTGAGCCAGAACTCAAATTCAGTTGTGTTAACTTCAAATCAAATATTATCTCCCTTATCTCTGTAGCTCTACACTATTCCAGCACTTGATTTACTGAGGAATGTATGTAACAAGAGCTGAATGGACCCTTTAGAGTTAAAATTGTTCCTCCAAGCATAGGTGTTTGGAAGTTGGCCTTCAAAATCACCCCTCCTTCCCATACCATGATTTCATCAATGGAGGCTCTGAAGGGATCCATTACTCTTTAGTATAATGACTTCCTGATTCCTAATTCTTCATTATATTGCAACTTAAAAGTTAGTACAGCATCCATAATATTATTTTCTCTCAGAATAAAGTAAAATATGAACCCTAGATTTATATACTACTAACATTCTAAATTCCACCTTTAATGTCTCATCATGTCATGGAAGTAACTTGTCAGCAAATTACAAGCTCTGGAAGATTCTACCACATTTGAAATACTTCTGGTGTGGGGCCAAGAATGGACCCAACAGATTCTTGGTGTTCAAGGACCAAACTTGTTTAACTTGAGAAGTTCATTTTGACAGAAGCCATAAAATTATGGGGGGGGGGGCTTTGTGTACTGGAAATCTCAAAAATGAGTTGCAAGCTCCCTAGGCATCATTTTTCTCTTCTTTAAAATGAGGGGGTTTAGTTTGGATGACCTTTGATGTGCCTTCTGGCTCTAGCTCTCTAACCTCAACATTTACTAGTGGTTGTTCTCTGTGTAGATGGAGAGACAGCCTATGTGGATGAGATTACAGGGACCCTGAAGTCTTGAAAAATAATGTCTTAAAAACCATGAATTTAATGCATAAGAATTAAATTTTGGATCAAGAAGATGAACACATTGAAGTCTTTTCTTCGAAGTCCTGGTTTGAAAACACAACTGATCTTACTCAAAAGTGACTTCTTGGATATTTTCCAAGGAACTTTTATCCCAACTTTTGCTTAGGGGCATGCATCCTGGATCTGGAGTGCCGCAAGCAGATTATCTATTGGCTCCAATGATTCATCTTCCTAATTACACTTTTCCTAGGTTCATATTAAAATGTTTGCTTTCCTTTTGTACATACTGACAGCGGGAGTAACATGCTGGGAGTCATTAAAAAAGCTATCCTGGGATTAAACATTTGTCATAGAAAAACTGACTGCATACTAAAACATAAAAGTACAGGGGGGCAGAGATTTATTCCCTCTTCAACAACATGGAATATTTATATGAATATTAATTTCCTGGGTTGTCAAGATGCAGACAAGGCCAAGAGTGTGCCTGTAGATTCACCCCCAGCTCACCACCCCCTTTGGGCCCCTTCAACCATCACTGAACTAGTATCATCTAAACAAACTCTTTGGTCACTCTGATTACTTTCTTTAGAGGAAAGGGGATGAAGAATTTCAGGCACTCTTGAGATATGTAGTTCTAGATAATCTTACAGTAAGGAATCTAAAAGGGCCTTAGATCTGGTATTTCATTTGCCAGATGAGGGAATTGAGGGTTTTATGCCTTGTCCAAAGTCATACAACTTCCCTTTTGCCATCAATCTCATATTTTTTTTTATTTTTGAGTTTTCTCCAGTGATAAATAGACTATTGGCCTGTAAATGAGCAGGAAAAGTCTTAATCCTATATTAACTTGGTGAAATGTGTCTGTGTATATTGTGTGTGAGAGATGGTCATATATGTATTCCTCCAGTTCTACTTTTTGGATTTTCTTTCTCTTTACCAAGAATTTGCTTCTCTCAGCTCCTGGATTTACCAGCAGACAAAAAGAACTGGTATGAACAGGTTCTTCCACAATGTGTTTCCCCCTCTTTGCAAATGGCTAGGATCATTTCATCTGGAATCAGTGATGAAACCTCAATTGCTAGATCATAGGATCAGTTGTTATGTTGAATCTTATGAAAACTGGTGAAAATTACTACTGTGATCATGACTACAACAAAACTGTCTGGAATCAGTACTTTTCTACCTAATCCCATGAGATAAACGTATATCTATTGATGGGGAAGGAACAGAAGAGCAGTTGTGGAGTGATATAGTATTTGGGATAATGGTTTTGCCTGGATAGCCACACTCTTATTTTTTCATTATTTAAATTATGTGAGATTTTTTTCAAATTATGTAATTTTTCCCCTCTCTCCAACCCCCATCTACTGGAGAGAGAAAGACTTGTAAAAATTTGCATAGTCAGCCAAAACACATTTCCACATTGGCTATGTCTGACATTGCATATCTTATTCCACAGTCTAAGTTTATAATTTCTCTGTCAGAAAGTGTATAGCCTACTTCAGCATCAGTCCTTTGGCATCATGGCTTATCATTGCATTGATCAGTTCTGAAATCTTTCAAAATTGTTGGTTTTGGTTTTTTTCTAATATGTTGTCATTGTATAAAGTGTTCCCCTACTTCTGCCCTGAATCATTTCATAAAAATCTTCCCATTTCCCTCTGAAACTCCATTTTGTCATTTCTATTTTAATTTTTCAAAATTAATCGTTTATTTGTTTTTAGTTTTCAACATTCATTTCCATGAGATTTTGAGTTTAAATTTTTTCCCCATCTTTGCCCTATCCCCCAGACCAATATAGTGATCCTACTGAATACCCCTTCCCCCAAACTGTTCTCTCTTATATCCTCCTCCATTGCCTCCCTGACTTTCTAGTAGGACAAGATGGATGTCTGTACCCCAGTGCCTATATATCTTATTTCCCAGTTGCATATAACAAATAATTTTTTTAACATTTGTTTTTAAAACCTTGATTTCCAGAGTCTTTCCCTTCTTCCCTTCTCACCCACTCCCACTGGGAAGAAAAGCAGTTCAATATAGGTTGTACATATGTTGTTATGGAAAACATTTCCATAGTAGTCATATTGTGTAAGACTAACAATAATATTTTCCTGCATCCTAACCCATCCCCCACTTATTCTATTTTCTTCTTTGACCTTGTCCCTTTTCAAAAGTGTTTGCATATAACTACCCTTTCCCCCAATCTGCCCTCTCTTTTATCACCCCCCACTTGTGCCCTTCCCCCCTACTTTCCTGCAGGCTAAGACACCCAATTGAGTGTATATGTTATTAGTGTATATGTTATTTAACATATAACATATATATAAAATTTAACATATAATATAGTGTATATGTTATTAGTATATATGTTTGTATATGTTATTCCCTTCCTAAGCCAAATTCAATGAGAGTAAGGTTGACCCGTTCCTTTTCACCTTCTTGCTCTTCCCCTCCATTGTAACAGATTTCTCTTGCCTCTTTTATATGAGATAATTTACCCTATTCTATTTCTCCCTTTCTCTTTCTCCCATTATATTCCTCTCTCTCTCACCTGTTAATTTCATTTTTTTAGATATCATCCCTTCCTATACAATGGATCCTGTGCCCTCTTTCTATGTATAGATGTACAAACATATACACACATATTTATTTAGGCACATATGCACCCTCCTATGCATACATACATATATGTATACACAGATAGATATATAGATATATATTCCCTTCAACAATCCTAATGCTGAGAAAAGACTCATGGGTTATAATGATCATTTTCCATGCAGGAATGTAAATAGTTCAGCTTTAATACGTTTCTTATTATTTCTTTTTCCTGTTTGCCTTCTCATGCTTCTCTTAATTCTTGTATTTGAAAGTCAAATTTTTTGTTCAGCTCTATTTTTTTCATCAAGAATATTTGAAAGTCCTCTATTTCATTGAATGACCATATTTTCCCCTGAAGCATTATACTCAGTTTTGCTGGGTAGGTGACTGTTGGTTTTAATCCTACCTCCGTTGACTTCCAGAATATCATATTCCAAGCCCTTTGATTCCTTAATGTAGAAGGTGCTAGATCTTGTGTTATCCTGATTATGTTTCCACAACACTCAAAGTGTTTCTTCCTGAGAGCTCATAATATTTTATCCTTGACCTTGGAACTCTGGAATTTAGTTATAATATTCCTAGGAGTTTTATTTTGGGGGATCTTTTTCAAGAGATGTTTGGTAAATTCTTTCAGTTTCTGTTTTGACCTCAGGTTCTAAAATATCAGTGCAATTCTGCTTGAGAATTTCTTGAAGGATGATGTCTAGAGGCAGCCCATTGGTTTTTAAATTGTCTCTCATGGATCTATTTTCCAGGACAGTGGTTTTTCAAATGAGATATTTCACATTGCCTTTTTTCCCATTTGTTTGGATCTGTTTTACAGTATCTTTATTTATCATAAAGTCATTAGCTTCCATTTGCTCCAATCTAATTTTGAAAGAATTATTCTGTTCAGTGAGTTTTTGAAATTTCTTTTCCATCTGGAAAGTTCACCTTTTTAAGGCACTCTTCTCATTGGCTATTTGGTCTCTTTTGCCATTTGAGTTAGTCTATTTTTAAGGTGTTATTCTCTTCAGTATTTTTCGGGTCTCCTTTAGCAGGCTATTGACTTGCTTTTCATGATTTTCTTGCACCATTTGCCTTTCACGTCACAATTTTTCCTCCACTTCTCTTACTTGATTGTCAAAATCTTTCTTAAGCTCCTCCATGGTCTGTAACCTATTCATATTTTTCTTGGAAATTTTTGGAGCAGGAGCCCTGACTTCATTATTTTCCTTCCATTCCATGCTTTGATCCTTTTGTCTCCCAAAAAGGAATCTAAGTTATGATTGCTGTGTTTCCTTTACTTCCTTTGCTTACTCATGTTGCCACTAAATTACTTGACTTTTGAGCTTTTTTGCCATGGTAGAACTCTGCTTCCAGAGAGGAAAGCTTCATACCAAATCATTGGTGTTTTGCAGCTCTTGGAGCTATTAGTTGGGTACCCTCTCTGCAGCCCCCACAAACTCTGGCCTACTGGTCACATACCCCAGAACTTCCACCCAAGACAGTGATCCAGATCTAAGCAGGTTAAAGAAAGAGCAATTATCCTCTGAATGGTTGCTTTGTCTCCCTATGATCTGTAGGCCTGGGGCTCTGAAGCTGTCACGTTGATAATTCAGGAAACCTCCGCTGCTGCTGGTAATCCACTCTCCTGAAGTCCATTCCAGCTGCTCCTGGTCGGGGTCAGCGTGGGGCCAAAACCACAGGCTCTTCTGGGGCTTGACTTAGCTCCCAGCATGCTGAGATGGTCCCTTCCTGTAGGCATGCCAGGCTGCCTTCAGGGAGATTTGTTTGTCTTTGTCACTTTGTGGCTTTTGTAGCTCTAAAGTTTATTTAGGGTCATATTTTATAGGTATTTGAGGTGGTTATGGGGGGAGCTCATGAAGCTTTCCTGCTTGTAGGCCACCATCTTGGCTCTGCCTCTCTATTTTTTTCATTTCTTAAAGCACAAATTTACTCCAACTAAGCTGCCAAACCTTCAAACTCTGCCTCAGAGAGTACAACTCCAATGGGCTGGCCACGTTTTTTGAATGCAAAATATCTTCTTGCCATAAAGACTATTTTATGGTGAACTCAGACAGGGCAAGCATTCACATGGGGGTCAGAAGAAGCAAAATAAGAACATTCTCAAGGTCTCTCTCAAGAACTTTGGAAATGACTTTGTGACATGGGAGAAACTGGCACAGGCATATCCATATCAAAGAAGATGCTGTGCTCCACGAGCAAAGAAGAACTGAAACAGCTCAAAGGAAACACAGGATGCACAAATTTGGAGAATCTGCCCCAAACATTCACACAGACTCTTTGTACCCAGCCTGTGTTCCAACCATGTATTGGTCTGATCAGTCACAGTCAGACACACTGAAACTTGACTTTAGCGTAGTGATGTCATTTTGGTCTTCATTGAGAATGAAGGAAAACAACTAATGAACCAATATAATAGTTCACTCCATTCACCTACCATGATATGTTCAGAAATTTACTAATCAATGTAGACCATTTTAGTTTCCAGTTTTCTTACACTACAAAGAAATGCTAAAAAATATTTTAGTACATGTGATATATTTTCCTCTTTGATCTCTTTGAGATATCTTTGGGTGTTATTGCTAGGTCAAAAGGCTTGAACAATGTACTACCTTTTGGATCATACCTACAAGTTACTTTCCAGATTTAAAGGATCCTAGCTCCATCAATGTTGCATCAATGTGCCTATTTTTCAGGAACTCAGAAAACATTTGTCATTTGCTCTTGTTTTGTCAATGTTGCCAATGTGACAACGTGACAATGAAATGGACCTTCAAAATTGTTGTAACTTGAATTTTCCTAATTATTAGCTATTGAGAGTATGTCATATGACTATAGAAAAATTTGGTGTCCACCTTTGAAAACTGAATTTATATATTTGACATTTATTAATTGGGCTGTGGCTCTTAATCCTATAAATTTGAATCAATTGCTCACATCTTGGAAATGACACCTTTATCAAAGAAATTTGCTGTAAATTTTATTTTGCTTAATTAACTATTCCTCTTCTAAATTTAGTTGGCAGATTTCCATGAATTCACATGTATATTCAATGTCATATTTAGAATTTAGCACTGAAAATTATTTTTTAAATGAATGTTCAATTGTTTTAAATATAATTTGGAAATATTTAATGAAATAAAATGTATTTAAACTTAGTTGGATTGTACTTATTTGTGCATTTTAAAAAAAATTTTATAATCTAAATTGCCCATTTTATCTTTTACTATTTTCTTTCTCTTATTTGGCCATGGATCACTATCTATTGTCCCCAAAGTTTTTTTTTTCTTGTTCATATATGTATATATATATATATATATATATAATACTATGGTCTGCTATATTTATGTCATTTTGAGGTTGATCTTGGCATTCATGTAAGGTTTTGGTCTAGAACTAATTTATTACAGCCTATTTAAGATTGCTGTTCAGTTTTCCCAGCTGTTTTCCCCCAAAATACTGAACCTTTACCCCCAATAAATGGGGTCTTGGGATATATTGAATGCTACTCTGTGTTTGTTTTTCTATGTTGTAGATCTATCTGTTCCATTCATCAACCTCTGTGTTTTTTTAAACCAGGACCAAATCATTCTGATGATTGTTGTTTTGTATTACAATTTGAATTTTGAAACTGCCAGGCCCTATTCCTTCCCATTTTTTCATTATTTCCATTGATAATCTTGACCTTTCTGTTTCTCCAGATGTGTATTTTTTCAGTTTTTATAAAGTAAATACTTTGTAGTTTTCCTTGTTGTTCATTGATGTGGTCTGCCATGCAACCATGAGGAAGTCTGGGATCTAAGGTGATATTTGGTTATTCAGATTTCTTTCCCAGGACATTTAGTGAAATGAGCTCATTGTCTAATGAACAATAAGGAAGGAAGGAAGGAAGGAAGGAAGGAAGGAAGGAAGGAAGGAAGGAAGGAAGGAAGGAAGGAAGGAAGGAAGGAAGGAAGGAAGGAAGGAAATTTGACTGGGACTTTGAAGAAGAGATCCTAGATCAAACATAGGTGACTTAAGGTGCTTAAGCTCTTGGTTCTGAGATTCTGTTACTGTACAAGTCAAACATGATGAAATTGTAAAGAAAGAGGAGCAGAGAGGACAGGACAATATAGGAAGCATGTTGACTTAATGATTAATGGGATTAAGGAAGCAACGTGAAGAGGATAGATAGATCAGGGGCACAGAGCCAACCTACAACTCAGAGGATGAATTCTGTGTTTTCAGCATTCAGCACTGACTGAAGCAATTAGGGAATACCATGGCACGATCAATCTTCCTAAAGTGCCACCTTCATCTGATCATCAGCTCATAGATCTCAGATGGAAGAGACTTCAGAGGCCATCTAATCCAAACCCTTTATTTTACAGGTGAGGAAACTGAGTCACATAAAGGTTAAGTGACTCTCCCAGTGTTATATAGCTAGTAAATATCTGAAGCAGGATCCAAAGGCAGGTCTTCCTGATTCCAAATCCATTCTGCCTCGCAAGCATCTTCTGAGGTTCATACTCTAGATCCTCTGATTCCATATTCAATTCCCTTTCTATCAACCTATGCTGCTTCATTGCGTTACTCTTCTCCTTGAGAACCTTTTTTGCATCTCTACTACATATGGTATAAAGTCCAAATCCCTTAACTTGACTTTCAAGAAGTTCTATAACTAAAAAGTGGGGCAGCTTGGTGGGTAGAGCACTGAACCTAGAGACTCATCTTCGTGAGTTCAAATCTGGCCAAAGGAACTTGCTGTGTGACCCTGGGAAAGTCACTTGACTCCATTTTTCTCAGTTTCATCATCTGTAAAATGAACTGGAGAAGGAAATGGCAAATCATTTCAGAATGTCTGCCAAGTAAACTTCAAATGGGTTCAGAAAGAGTTGGATATGACTGAAAATAATTGAACAGCAATAAAATAACTAAGAATATTGCCAACTTTGGAAAATTCACTGTGGTCAAGGGCATGGGAGAGAATCATAAGGATGGAGTGGACAGGCTTTGGGAAAGACAGTGACTAGTCATGACATGAATCCTCTTCTTCAACAGACTCTACTAATGTGCAACCCTATTATTTTTGTCTTCACTTAGACCCTTCTTGCTTCCTAAAACTCCACAGGCATTTGTACTATCAGAGTACTCTGAGGCATAGGAACAACAATCCCTAGATGATCGTGGCAATACAGTGTACCCACCAGATTTCTGCAACTTCAGCAGATCCCTAATTGGCCCACATTAATTAAGGCTCTGTATTCAGGGCTTTCCATAATCCACTTCAAGATAATTTTTTTTTATTTCTATGTCTCCCCCTAAATACATGCAGTCAGGTCATCCATACATGCCTTGGTCACTCTCATAAATACTGTGTACACTCTGACCTTTGTACATTTGCTTACAAAATCATAGATTTAGATTGGAAGGAATATTATAGTTAATTTAATCTGACTCCATTTTAGAGATAAGGAAACTGGGTCCCTAATAGGTTATTGGACTTGCCCAGGATCATACCAAGAGTATGTGGCAGAGACAGAATTGGAACCTCAGTCATGTGACTCCAAATAAAATGCACTTTCAATTCTATTGTGCTTCCTTTCAAATTGTTTTCTCTTTTATTTATTTTTTTATTGAGCAAGACCTTATTTCCTCTTCCTTTTACTCCCTCCCTCTCTGCAGAGGGCAGGGAACACAATATTAATGTCTACAATGCCCTCTTCCCTCCCTCACATTCTGCCTTCTCTATCTATCATTTGTCAACCACCACTTTTGAGTGATCTCTCTTTTTTAATGATATCCTTATCATTTATTTGACTTGTTCTTGGCCATCCATAATGGTAGTTATCTTCTTTTTATTTTTCTGGGTTTCTTGTTTTCCTGAATGGAACATACCTCAGCAATATTTTTGCCCATTCCATTAACTCTACAATGAAGGAAACTGAAGTCTCCAGATTTAAAGTGAATTACTATTTAGTAGCAAAGTCAGGACTAGGACTTAAGCCTCTTTATGTGCAGCCCAGTGATCTTATCATCAAAGAGTTAGGTGGAATGGTAATTAGAGTATTACACTTGGGACCAGGAAGACCAGAAATTGAATCCTGCCTCAGATACTCACTGGCTTTGTGATGGTGTGCAAGTCAATCACTATTTTTCTTCAGCCTAGTTTCCAGGGTTGTTGTGAAGATTGGTTAAGGTAGCATGTGTAAAATGCTTTGCAAACCTTAAAACACTATACTCATCATCATCATCGTCATCATCATTATACCCTGCCAACTTTCCTAGGTCTAAGAAATGCAAAGTATCTTGTGCTTCTCCTTCTTACCTTCCTGATGCCTTCAGAAGGGTTGGAGACACAGTTATCAGCCCCATTGTTCTTGCTGATGGTCTTCCAAAGTTCAGCAAATGTGCTGTCCTGTTCCAAGGGATTGGTCCCCTTGGCTCTGAAGTATTCATATACAGCTGAGTCTCTTACTGTGCCATAGGATATATCCATTTGTTTGGACAGATCCTGAAATGTTCTGAAAGACAGGAAAGCATCAAGACATTAGCAGTGGAAGACAATGTTGTTGCAATTTCCATCAGCTAATTGATCAGCTTTCTACTGGATATCTGAAGAGAGGCATAGTACCTGGGATCCTTCAGCACTGATAGCAGCCAACAGGACACTCTGCCTCCACTGCCTTCCAAGTTCTGTCCAGAGATCTCTCTTTCTTTGGGAAATGAAATAGTTAAAAGCCTAACCACAAGACCTTTGAAACTCTTGTCTGGCTCAGATATGAACATGGAAATAGGAAGGTGGCACAGATAGCTTGAGATATTGAAGGAAAACTGATAGTAACCACCATTGCTTTTTGAATCCTCCATCTGTTATCCTGTTCAAGGATTATCTGTAATCTACCTTGATGTCTTCCCTACGTATCTCAATACAAATTAATCTCTTATTACTCTCAGCTTTCATGACTTTATCTACTTATTACCTGAGAAAAATCTGATTTAAACTATCTTCTGACCTTCACATGCAAACATAAGGCTGATTTATAAAATACTGTCATGTTCACTAGCCTTTTTTTTTTGGAGGGGGGAGGGCAGGGCAATTGGTGTTAAAAGACTTGCCCAAAGTCACACAGCACCAAAGTCACACAGCTAGTAAGCCTTAAGTGCCTGAGGCCAGATTTTTTATCTCAGGTCCTCCCTATTCCAATGCTGGTGCTCTATTCACTGTGCCACCTAGCTGCCCGCAACTGGTAATTTCCTATCTGGATGTCAGGTCTCCTCAAATATATTGGATGCTATTAGTGAGTAGACATACCCTTCCCTAGTGTTCTCAACAGCACCTAGTACAATGCTGAGTTCATATGATATGAGTTTACGAATAGAATCAAATTAGGAATTTTTAACTGGGGCTGAAAAGATCATAAGATTTTAGAAACAAATTTAGAAGAGAAGTTAGAAGCCATTTAATCAAATCTCCACATTTTATAGATATGGAAACTGAGGCCCAGAGATTTTGAGTGAATTACCTGAATGAATGGGCCAACTGGGGTAGCAATGAAAATAGAAGTCTTTGTTCAATATGAGTGGGCAATCTGATCTGGTGGGCTGGAGGGAAAGTAAATCCTATTTGATGGCACCATAGCCACTGGTCTTAATGGGTGACCTAAGGATGTTTCAACTTCATGGTGCTTTGGGATGATAGAAGATTTAGAATTGGGGCATGAAGATATGATAACTATAGCATGAAATCTAAATTCCATGGAGGAAGCAATCCCATCCCCTGAAGCAAACCACAGCTTCCTGGACCAAGGCCCTGTTCACTCCAATCTAGTTATGTCTGAGTTCACAAAGTAAATTTTGATCACTTGAGCAATATGTCTACCCACATGAGATGAAGTCACAGAATTCCTACCCATGGGAATTCAGGAGATCTATGTTTCTGTGTAGTCAAGAGATTGAACTCTGCTTTGTCACTCTATTGCCCATTAATAGTTTCTACCTTATGTGTACTTATTCCGAATTGTAGCTCTAACTTCAGTCCTAGGATTATATAAGGCACTGTAGAGCACCATAGCGGAAGCCACAGAACCCGCCTATAAAAAGTTTGAAATATATATATGTACATACAAGCATGTGTGTGTACACACATATATACACATACATGCATATGGGTGCATATATACACATATACATGTGAATGTATATATACACTATGTGTGTTCATATATACACATATATGTGTATATATGTATAAGTATATACACATTGTGTGGGTGTGTATTCCTGTATACATGTGTATACATACAAACACATATCCTTGTAAATTCATAACAATAATTATGATAACGATATTAGTCACCCATACAGTACTATAAGATTTTCCAAGCATTCTTCATACGCTTTTTCATTTGTACAAGCATCCAGATGTCTCATCTGTCACTTCTATATACATCAATCATATCTATTGGCATCCATTTCCATGCATCATAGATGGCAGAAAACAAATGAGTAAGTAATGAATTGGACAAAGCTGCCTCTCTAATGAGTGTTCATTAGTTTGTGTATAATTGAAGCACAGTGTTTCTTTCCTTTGAAAGCTTCAGGTCTGTGACTGGTGCCATTTTGGGGGACGGTAAGGGGGTAAAATCTATTACTTTTTCCTCTCACCCTTGTTATTTTTCTCTATGCTAATACAAACAAACACCAGGCTTCTGATGAATGGAAAACATCAGGATGAATTACACAGTTGAGTCAAGTCCTGAAAGGCTTTAAATTGCCTCCATTTACTCCAGTAGGAAACATATATATAACTGCCTGGGAGCCCCACTGGAGGGTTTTTTCATTCCCTGCATTTGGAATGATGGGGTCTGCTTCCCAGCTCCTCTTTGGTTATTTCATGTCTGTGGGTCAGAACAGAGGTCTCCCTCAGCCATGCAAGCAACCCCATTTTTTTTAATTATTGACTTGTTTATTGAATTTTAGTTTACAAGATTCAGTTACAGAATCACTTGAGTTTCAGATTTTCTCCCCTCCCTTCTTCCCCCTCCCCCATATTGGCATGCAATCATGTATGGGATCTGCAAATGCTTTCACATTGCACAATAGTCTGAAGCAACCTCAATGTTTATGGCTTCAAGGCCACTGCTGTCTTGGTCTGTTTCAACTTTGAAATGCTTAAGCATCACCCACTTCTTCTACATACTTGCCTTGAGGCTTCATACCTTAGCTTCTTCCTCCATCCCTTTTTCTCAGGCCCTAATAGTGCCTGTCTCTATATTTATGCAAAAATATTCTTTGAAGAGTGGGGAGGAGGTTTCTTTCTTCTCCCTACATGTCTCCATCTACAGATTAGCCACTGCTGGCCTGAGCTGTAGCAACAAACTCAGCCAGGCACCTCTCTTAAATCCAATCTCTAAGCAACAGCCATGCCACAGTGAACTCCTCCCTGATGAGACTGCCTTGGTGGGCAAACAATATCTAACTAGTTGTTTTATCTGCATTAGTAAAATCTAGATTTTGGCTTGCATCTTTTCTAAATCCCATTAAGCCTCAAAAACATTTGTGATAACAAGGTATATATGCAAGCCTTCAGTTCGTTCTTGCCCTGGAACTCTTTTCTGTTCCCTCCACTCCCATCCCAATCATTCATTTATCAGATTTCCCTTTGTTTTCCACGTCTATTTTATTTACTTTTCATTTCTAACACTCACTTGTGCCAAAGCTGAAATTTCCACCCATGACACATGGTTGAAAAAAAAAGTTGCAACTGAAATAAAATAAATATTTAAAATACATTAAATAAATAAAACAAAAGACTTGATCTTCTATTCCTGGTTTTCTTTACTTAAGATGAATGAATAAAGGAATCAGAAATAATTCATTAATTGAATCAGATGCAAATATTATGCTCTGCTTTAGGTAAACAAATTGAAAAGCAAGATAATTCCTGCCCTCAGGGAGATCACATTCTACAGAGTCAACTCATATAGGAAATTTCTGCTGCAAGTCAAATGATAAAGGTCTGGGCTATCTGAGGGAAGGTGGTAGTCAAGATTATCAGATTCCTGTGAGCCATGTTGTCTCTTCCTCAGAAGTCAGCTGCTCCAACTCTATAATTTTTCAGATGGAGAAACTGAGGCCCAAAAGGGTTAAATAATCTGTCCAAGATGATACAGGTAATATGTGACCAAGGTGGGTTAAGATGAATTGGTGGGATGAAGGCTGCTTCTGCCACTTTGCTGCCTGCATGTTTCACCATTACTTTTCTATGGATGTCATATCCCACATTTGCATGGACCTAACTCCCACCCTTTCAATTTAACACTGCAAGCTTTCTCTTTCCCCCAAAGCAATTAGGTCTAGTTTTTTTTCTTTCACCATAGTCATTTCTCCCAGGTGAAAAAAAATCAAGTTCCTTTTCTGAGTACACTAAGAGAAGGTTATGAACTCATATACTTCTACTCTTCCTTTGCATCCTTTCCTTTCCCAATCCCAATAAATCTACTTGAGTATTTTCTAAATGTATTCATAACAAAATAGATAGATGGGTTTATATCATGAGATAAATCAATGCAGAATATTTGTAAACACGTCTTTGTGTGCCAAGGAAGCAGTCACATGAGCAATGGAGATGAATATACTTGTAACAGGAAAGAAATCAATAGGCAACATATTTTTAAAAAGGTTTCACCAACCAGTAAGATGCTGTAATTATGTTCCTTATAAATCTAAGTCATAAACTCCTATTACTCTCTCTTAAGGAGAAAAGAAAGAGGTTGAGCAGCTTGAAAAACATGGGAGTTTGAGGTCCAATTATCCCTCCTAATGTGATTATGTTATAAAGAAAGACCACAAATACTTTCCTAATTAGCAGAATATTCTCCTTCCACGGGCTTTCTTTCTTTTTCCTTAGTGTCTGATTCCAAAAGGGATACTCTGGTACAGATCAGCCCCAATCTCTGTTGGAGAAGCTCCACAGCCTATTTCCTGGGTTCCCTACATAGCAGTGGTAGGCAGTGGGGGAACAGTGGGAAGAGCATCATTTGGGGCATAGAGGATTTACCTGTGTGGCCTTGGGTAAGTTATTTAACATTTTTGAACCTCACATTCTTCAACTGTGAAATTTAGGCAATAAGCTAAATGGTATATGCTTACTTATCTCTCTAACCTAGTGATCTTAATGCTCTTCCACTGAATTCTTCCTTCACTCTTATATCTAAGGATTCTTCTCTTCTCATTGAAGTAGCTCCTCCCAAACCTCCATGATTCTCCCAGATCTCCCTTTTTCCTGGGAAAACTAGAAAACCGTAAGTGTTGTGAAATTTGAGCAATACTCAAAGGGGGCAAAAATATGGAATATGAATGACTGGTCTGTGTTCCCATGGTTTTTTTTTCCTTAATTCATGTAAGTCTTAGGCTAGAAGTAGGAAGAATGCTTTTGATAGGCTGTGTTTAGCTTCTTCCTTTTCCACAATCATCTCAGGGGAATTTCCTCTGGAATTCCAGCTAACATCCCTGTAAATGAAGTCTTCCTTGATTTTATAAATGGAGGTCTGGACTAGACACAGGTTTAGAAAGGTTACAGAAAAGCACAGACCTATAGAATTTCAAAGTATGACACAATTCAATAGATTACAAGCACTCCAAGGGAAAGTAGTATGTGTGTGTTTGTGCGTGTGTGTGTGTTTCTGTGTGGATAGATAGATAAATAGATAGATAGATAGATAGATAGATAGATAGATAGATAAATAGATAGATAGATAGATAGATAGATAAATAGATAGATAGATAGATAGATACACACAAACATATATATATATATATATATATATATATATATATACACATATATACACACATATACACATACATACATACATTTGTGGTCATCTCCCCTAGCACTGTGCCTGGAATATATTAGATGCTCAATATAAGCTTACTGATTAATTGTCAGCTGTCACTTCAATGTGGCCGTGTTGAATAAGAGGGCTGGATTAACAGTCAAAAGATGTAGATTCAAATCCAGGCATCATTTGACAAAGGCCAATTCATTCAGTATATAACCTCCCTGCTTCATTTCCTATTCAATAAAAAATGACATTATTGATGATCTTGAATATCTTTTTTAGCCCATTAAGTACAAATCACAGGCTCCTAGGTTAGAAAAATAAACTAACAGAAACAAAAACCAAACCAAACCAAACAACAACAAAAAAACCCAATTCACCTTGAACCTAAGTAGGAGCATGCTTTACAACATTACACACAATCATCTGTCTTCCATTTGAAGAATTTCAGTGACAAGGAATTCACTCCCTCATGAAGCAGCCCATTTCTCATGGTTAACTTCCCTTCAAAATATTCATTACCCATAAGGAGAACAGACTAAGGGCTACCCACTAGGTATGTAAGGGAATTCCTTGGGGGTGTTTGCAAGGAAGCATAAAATAAGTCTGCAAATAAGATAAATGTTAAGATCTCTAAGGAACAGACTCCCCACCTCACTCCCAAAGTATTTAACAGGTAGAAATAAAGGTTTAGTCTTCTCTTTATGGAATTTCTTTAGCTCAAGGAATCTTTTAATTTTTGGTCCAAATGAAAGTCAAGTGTGATCAAGAGAGTTCTCACTACTCCGAACCATTCTCCACTGAAGCATGAAAATAATTTTCCTAAAGCCAACACTGACCAATGAACTTCCACAGCTCCTTATTACCTGTTTACCAACCCTGCCACATGATTCCTCACACATCATATACTCTTTAATTCGGCAACTTGACTTTTTTTCCTTAAACAAAATACACCGTCTCCTAACTCTTGGCATTTTCACTGGTTGTTCCTCATGCATGGAGCATTCTCTCTCCTCATCACCCTTCATGGCTTGCTTGAAGACCTTGAATTCCACCCTCTGCAGTAGGCTATTCCTAGTCACTCTTAAGTCTAGTGTCTTTCCTTCCTTGATTATTTCCCAATACATGCACCAAAGAGTGTGTGTGTGTGTGTGTGTGTGTGTGTGTGTGTGTGTGTGTGTATGTTTGTGTGTGCACAGTTATCCCTTCCAGATTATGGGATTAGGGGCACAGCACTTCCCTGATCTGGAAAATACACATACTATTTCTGACCGTCCCTTCCAGAGAAGAAGTCTGAATTGTGTTCTTTTCCTTTTATGGGGTGCTGAGAGAATTAAAAGATAAAATATGTTGATATTATATAATACTATACATATATTTCATGCATTTCTGAGTTTCTAAACCTTTTCTGAGTCATCTTCAGCTTCCACAACCATCCCCCTCTACAACTACAACAAAATTCCCATTTAATTTCTTATGCCAACCTGCAAAATATCAAAACTAGGGACATCTAGGTGGGGGCAGTGAATAGAGCACTGGCCCTGGAGTCAGGAGAACCTGAATTCAAATCTGGCCTCTGACACTTGACACACTTACTAGCTGTGTGATATTGGGAAAGTCACTTAACCCCAATTGCCTTGCCTTCCCCCTCCAAAAAATAAAAAAAGAAAATTTAAAAACCCACTATATTAAAACTACAATGGGGAAAGTTGCAATATGCAAAGAATAGTTATATGTGTATGTCTGTGTGTGTATGTCTATGTATCAATATATGTATATATAAGCATATGTATGTATATGAATACACATGTATGTGTATATATATGTATGTGTGTGCATAATATATAAATAGTTGTATAGCTGTTTGCATATTTTTCCCTATCCTATCCCCTTTAGACAATGAACTCCTTGTCAGCAAGGACTGTTTTTGTCTTTCTCTTGTATTCCCAGTGCTTAGCACTGGGCTGAGAACTTAGAAGAAGTTGATTGAATAATACAACTTCAGACCAGGCCTCCATCATTGTAGGCCCATCTTTGAATATGGTTCAAAAATAAACAGCCTTTGGTATCCATAATTTCAGAGGCCAAACCAGCAGAAAAAGCTGTTTCTGAGCACAGAATGTTAGCTGTGTGGTGAGAAGAGTGTTGGATTTAGAATTAGGAGACCTGGATTTGAAGTCCAGCTTTGTCATTTCTTACCTCTGTGACCGTGAGCAAGTAAATTCACCTTTTTAGGTCACAGTTCTCTCACCTTTAAGATGAGGAAGTTGGTCTCCATGATCTCTAAAGTCCCTTCCAGCTCTGGGAGTTTGTGATTCTGAAATATTTGCTGCTGAGAATCAATATAAAAACAGAATGCACCATTAACTTCTAATTTATAATGACTGAGTTTCCTAATCCATTAAGATCTGACTAAACTGGAAATCACAGCAGCAGCACCGAGGGAGGCTGGGGAATTGCCTTCTTTGTCTCTGAGGCACTGCATCATCCTCTGTATCACCAGAGTACTTCCATTTTACTTTTCCCTTTTCTCTCGTATTCCTCCCCCCTTTTTCTACTCTTCTCTCTTTCTCCCTCCTTCTATCTTTTATTTCCATCATCATCATCATCATCATCATCATCATCATCATCATCATCATTGAAAAGAAGAAACAATAATTAAGCATTTGTTATATGCTGGGCACTGAGAATACAAACAAAGGCAAAAACACAGTCCTTGAGTCCTTGCTCAGCTTCTTAATAGAGAGACAATATGCAAATGAACTATGCACAGAAAGGATTGATGTGGTGTAAATAGGTGGTGATCTTGGGGGAAATCACCAGCAATGGGTTGGTGAGGTGACTGCAAAAGGCCTCTTACACAAAGTGGGATTTGAGCTGATTTTTCTTTGCTTTTTAAAAATTATTTTTCTCTTTTAAATAAGTGCTTTAAAAAGTAGTTATTTAAATTAGATTTTATGTTTATTTTTAGTTTACATCATTCATTTCCACAAGATTGAGTTACAAATTTTCTCCCCATCTTTCCCACACCCACCACCCCAAAACAGCAATCCCATGGTGTACCCCTTCCCCCAATCTGCTCTTTCCTGTATCCTCCCCTGTCCCCACTCTGACTTTCCTGTAGGGCAAGATAGATCTCTTTACCCTAGTGCCTGTACATCTTCTTTCCCAGTGACATGTAAAAAAATAATAATAATATATTTTTAAAACATTTGATTTTAAACTTTGAATTCCAGATTCTTTCCCTTCTCCATTGTCACCCACCCTTGCTCAGAAAATAAGCAAGTCAATATAGGTTATACTTGTATAGCTATGCAAAACATTTCCATAGTAGATATATTGTGAAAGACTGACAATATTTCCCTCCATCTTATCCTGCCCCTCCACTTGTTCTAGTTTTTACTTTGATGCTGTCCCTTTTCAAAACTGTGTACTTCTAACTACCCTTCTCTCAACCTGCCCTCCCCTCCATCATCCCCCCTCTCATCCCCTTTCCCCCTACTCTCCTGTAGGGTGAGGTACCCTATTTAGTGTGTATGTCATTCCTTCCCTAAGCCAAATTCAATGAGAGTAAGATTGACCCATTCCCTTTTGCCTTCCTCTTCATCCCATCCATTGTAACAGTTATCCCTTACCTCTTCTATATGAGATAATTAACCCCATTCTGTCTCTCCCTGTGTCCTCTCATTCTATTCCTCTCTCACTCTCAATTTCACCTTTTGAAATAGCATCCCTTCCTCTTCAATTGATCCTGTGCCCTCTGTCTACGTACATATACACACACACTAACATATGTATTCATATGCATATATACCCTCCTATATAGACATAGGTGTATGTAAAGACACACACATATATGAGAGAAGTTTCATATGTTACAATTTTCTTTTTTCCAGGTGGGAATGTATATAGTTCAACGTTGATAAATCCATTATGATTGCTTTTCCATATTTGCTTTCTCATGATTCTTTTGTTTCTTGTATCTCAATGTCAAATGTTCTATTTAACTCTGGTTTTTTCATCAGTAAAGCTAAAAAGCCCTCTATTTCATTGAACGACCATATTTTCCCCTGAAACATTATACACAGTTTTACTGGGCAGGTGATTCTTGATTTTAATCCCAGCTTCTTTGACCTCCAGAATATCATATTCCAAGCCCTTCAATCCCTTAATGTAAAAGCTGCTAGATCCTTGGTTATCCTGATTGTATTTCCACAATAATCAAATTGGTTCTTCTTGGCTACTTGTAATATTTTCTCCTTGATCTGGGAACTCTGGAATCTGGCTATAGTATTCCTAGGAGTTTTCTTTTTGGGATCTTTCTCAAAAGGTGATTAGGGAATTCTTTCAGCCTCTATTTTTCCCTCTGGTTCTACAACATCAGGGCAATTTTTCTGGAGAATTTCTTGAAGGATGATTTCTAGGTTCTTTTTTTTTACCATGGCTTTCAGGTAATCCAATAATTTTTAAAATATCTCTCCTCAATCTATTTTCTTGGTCAGTGCTTTTTCCAATGAGATATTTCACATTGCCTTCTATTTTTTCATTTGTTTGGGTCTGTTTAATATTATCTTGATTTCTCATAAAGTCATTAGCTTCCATTTGCTCCAATCTAATTCTGAAGGAATTATTCTTTTTGGTGAGCTTTTGAAATTCTTTTTCCATCTGGCAAATTTAGCTTTTTAAGGCATTCTTCTCCTCATTGGCTTTTTGAGTCTCTCTTTTGCCATTTCAGTTGGTCTATTTTTAAAGTGTTATTTTCTTTGGTCAGGTTGTTAACTCTCTTTTCATGATTTTCTTGCACCATTCTCATTTATTTTATCTCCCCAATTTCTCCTCCACTTCTTTTATTTGGTTTTCAAAATCCTTTTTTAGGTCCTCTATGCCCTGTAACCAGTTCATATTTTTCTTGGAAGCTTTTGGTGCAGGAATTATGACTTTGTTGTCTTCCTGACATTCCATGCTTTGATCTTTTTGTCCCCAAAAAAGGAATCTAAAGTTGGGTTGCTGTGCTTGCTTTGCTTCCTTGGCTTGCTCCTGTTGCCACTCAATTACTTGACTGTTGAGATTTTTGCCACAGTAGACCTCTGTTTCCAGAGAGGAGAGCTTTGTTCCAAATCACTGGGGTTTTCTCAGAACCCTGAGCTATTAGTTGGATGCCTTCTATCAAGCCTCCACAGGCTCTGCCACCTGGTCACACACCCCAGGACCTCCACCTAAGACAGCAATCCAGATCTAAGCAGGTTAAAGCAAGAGTGATTACCCCTTAGAATGGTCACTTGGTCTCCCTGTGATCAGGAGGCCAGGAGCTCTGAAGCAGGCACATGGATACAGCTGTACAGCTGCTACACCTGAGCTGCTTCTCCCTTCCAGGGGCAGAGGCCAGACTGCACTCTCATTCCCCCTGTTCCCAAAGTCCACACTAACCTTTTACTTTGTCTTTGGCATTTATGGGTTGATAATTCTGGAAACAGCCACAGCTGCTCGTGATCCACTCTCCTGAAGTCCCTCCAGCCATGGCTGATCAGGGTCACTCTGGAGCTAAAACCCCAGGCTCATGTGGGACTGGGCTTGGCTCCTAGCATGCTGCAATGGACCCTTCCTACTGGGCTTGATGGGCTGCCTTCAGAGGGAGATTTGTTTCTCTCCATCACTTTATGGGTTCTGTAGCTCTAAAATTTGTTAAGAGTCATATTTTATAGGTATTTGAGGTGGTTATGGAGGAAACTCATGGATGTTTCCTGCTTCTACACTTCTATCTTAGCTCCATCCCCTTGAGCCGATTCTTGAAGGAAGTCAAGAGGAAGAAAGAAAAAAATACATTACAGAGATGAGAGATAGTCAAAGAGAGCTATGGAGTAGGGATGATTTCTTGTATAAAAAAGATGAGAGAATCGAGGCAGGGGAGTATGAGTTCTACTTTGAACATGATGAGTTTGATATGCATACTGTGTATCCAATCCAAAATGTCTGAGAGGTAGTTGGTGATGTGAGACTGGTAGTCAGGACAGATATAGTGGATGGATAAACAGATCTGAAAATCAATCTTTCCTTCCTTAAGTATAAATCTAACACCAAAGCACAAATAACAAAGAAGAATAAACACTATGGAGGATGTTTTTAAAGAAAAACTATATATGGTCCCGGACTTCAAAAGGCATTGGATAATAAGTCATAGAGCCAGAAAACAATTAATAGAGAAAAATGAATCTTCATCTACTCTCTTTCTGTCTTTGTCTCTGTCTGTCTCTGTCTCTTCTCTCTCTCTCTTTCTCTCTCCCTCTCTCCCTCTCTCCCTCTCCCTCTCTCTCTGTCTCTCCGTCTCTCTCTGTCTCTGTCTCTCTCTCTGTCTCTGTCTCTGTCTGTCTGTCTGTCTGTCTCTCTCTCTCTCTCTCTCTTTCTCTCCTAATTTAATTTAGAACCTCTGATACTATGAGAACAGCTTCTCTATGAGAGATGAATCAGGTATGGGATATTAGCCTCTAAAAAGACTAGGAACGAGAATTGCAAGAATCCAGGTCTGAGATCATAAAAGCTTGGACTACGGAAGAAGCAATAGAAATGGAAGACAAAAGGTGAGTTGTGGAAACATAACTAAGAAAAAAATGTTATACTTGCTAAATATAAAATTTAAAAAACAAGAATAGGGAAGTAGGAGTGGTGATAGAAATGACAGAGTTTATATATATATTCAAATTGGAATGATATAACTAAAATCCATGTGGGCAGCAATTAGGGAATGCAAGAATATATATGAGGAAAATATTTATAAACATATGCCTATTTACAGATGAATATAACTAAGTACTATATGTATAAATATGAATGTAATTAAGAGTTAATGTGCAAAGCCGACTAAAAATGTTGAGGGATTTGAAAAAAATCCCATTGAATTTCATTTAAACAATGGGATAATTGTTAAGCTCTTGGGAAACAGAATATTAAAAGCCCTTTTATATCTTATTTTTCCTTTTATTTTTTCAACAATCTTGTGACATAGGCAGAGCAAATATATGTCAGCATATGACCATCTAAGGCCACCCTTTGGGAAAGCTAAAAAATCTAACAATGTGATATTTATTCATTTGATCATTTGATGAATCAAGCAAATTTAAGTAATAAAATCCACAGAATACTGTGCTAAGCTCCAGTGTAGTTATGAAGTATGTGATGCAAAGTGTGTATGATAGAGAGCCTGCCAATCTGGAGCTTACAGTCTGGTTAGTATATAAAATGCAAACATAAATGCTTATAAAATTCCATATCGCATAAAGAATGCATAGGAGAAGTCCATACAAAATTCTATGTGAGGCCCCATAAGGATAATAATTACCAATTTATGAAACTCTTCATTTTGTCCCATTGTTCCTTGATGAAGTATCTCTTTTTCTGAACCTGTAAATGTGAGACTCTATTCACTGTGCTCCATATCCATTCAGCAACAAAGTCTGAGCCATTTCTGGAAGGCTGTAAGATTGCCTGAAGCTAGAGAGCTGGGACTGGTACAGCACTGGATATTTTTTTTTCCTGTTTTATGTCCCTTGAAGCCAAATGTTATTCATTCCAGTAACTTCATCTCAAATTCTGGAGCTGGACTTCTTAGGGGTCAGTGGAAAACCTGGGCCAAGGAGCTATAATTTTAGGCTGTCCATATAACAACCTCTTTCAATGCAATACACCTGTTCAATGCTTGATTGAATCATGCTCTGGGGAGTAATTTTTATTTTAAATTTCATTTAATATGAAAAGTTTTATAGTTGACTTTTTTACACTCTAGTCACTCAGCAATATTATCCCTCCCATACTCTCCCATCCACATGGTTCTCTTCTTTGAAACAAAGAAATCATCTAGGAAACACCAACAATGACATCTGAGAAAGTGGCTCCATATTAAGGCATACATAGCAGACCTCCTCCTCTCCAGGCCAATATATGTATACCTAATATTCCACCTTTCTTGTGAGAGCAAAGACCTGTCTTCTGTTTTTAATCTATTTTCCAGCAGCACAATTGTTCTTTGCAATTAATCTGAGTTCAATTGACTTTTATTGTTTTTTTTTATGTTTCCCCAAGTCAATGGGCATTTATTAAGGATCCACTCTAATCCATCTTTCACTTAGCCACTAAGGTAATTTTCCCAAAGCACAGGCTTGACCATGTCACCCCAAAACTTACTATTTGCTTCCTGGATCAAATACAAAATGCTCTGTTGGGCTTTCAAAAAATTTCATAACAAATCCTCTTCCTATTTTTCTGATCTTCTTATACCTTACTCTCCCATACTCTTCAATCCAATGACACTGGCCTCCTGACTATTATGGGAAAAAGACTCTGGGCATTTGCTCAGGCTTTTCCCCATGTCTGGAATGCACTCCTTCTCTTTCTCCAACTACTGACCTACCCGCTTTCATTTATGTACCAATCAAATTTCATCTTTTGCTGAAAGCCTTCCCATTCCCTCTTTTTTTTTTAATTTTAATTTATTTTCTTGGTTACATCATTCATTTCCACAAGGTTTTGAGTTACAAATTTTCTCCCCTTTTTGTCCCTACCCCCCAGCCCAGAACATTGATCCCACTGTAA
>CM053598.1:30905855-30981074 GCA_028646575.1 Pseudocheirus occidentalis | reverse complement strand
TCTCTCTCCTGTGAAACTTCACATCCAACTTGGCTGGCCCTTTATCCTGAAGTCTTCCCTCAGCTCTTCTGCCAGTCCTGTAACTTTATTTGTTTGAGCTCACGCAGCACATTTTGTTTCCTCTTTCTATTACATTTAGCATTTACTACCGCATTATATTGTTAGCTGTGTTTGCATATTACATGAGGGAGTTCCATAGCCTACGTAGATTCTTACAGGCTAGGGAGACATTCCCATTGTTAGTCTGACTCCTCTTTTCTGCACAGGGTTCAATCACTTTGCCCAATTGATTCAATTTAATATAATTCCATTCCAACATATAAATACTGGAATACATATCATTTAAACATATAAATATATTAAATATTCATTTATAAATATGTAAATTATATCATCATTATACAATATAAATATACATTAAAGCACCTACTGTGTAGAAGATACTATTTTAAGCCCTGGAGATGTAAGGACAAAACAAACAAAACCAATTTGGTTCCTGACTTCAAAGGCCTTACACATCTGCGGGATACAAGTGAGACCTGAACAGTTCATTATCATTCAGGGTAAACTGATAAGAACACTAAAAACTGCACGGGTCAGGACAGGCGCCTGAACAAGTCTGCAGAGGATTGCAACTGACAGAGAAAAGGACGGAGTGCATTCCTGAGATGGGGAATCGCCTCTCCAGGGCAGTGTGGTTTAATCAATGGCATTAAATGGTCAAAAAGGAGTGAGGCTGAGAGAAGGTCTTAGCGTTATTCAGATCTGGACCTCTTCAATGACCTTTGACAAAGCGCATTCAATAGAGGAAGGATCCTTAGCTGAGTTATAAGGATCCTTCTCCCTCCAAGTCAGGAAGACAGAGGGTGAAAGAAGACAAAATTCTGCTGAGAAATCTTGAGGAGCAGGGATCGGAAGCTGACAAACCTTCCAGGAAATGGACTCCTTCTTCTTGATGAGGAATAAGCTCAATCACTCGTTCAACAGGCATTTAATAATAAGAGAATAGCTGTAACTGTACAGTGTTTTCTACATCTGTTACCCATCATTTGACTCTCACAACTACCCTATGAGTTAGATGCTGTCATTATTCCCATTTCTGCTATGAGGAAACTGAGACTGAGGTAGCTTAGGTGACTTGGCCAGGGTCACATAGCTAGTAAGTTTCTGTGGAGGGATTTGAACTCAGATCATTCTGACTCTAAGACCTGCATTCTATACTACCAAGTTGTCTTAATTATGAAGTTCTTATTATGAGACAGGCAACCACACACATAATCCTTGATCTAAGGACATAATATTCTAACAAGGGAAACAGCATATGTATTAATCAGGAAATACCATGTACATACAGAAATAGATGGGAGTTAACAATTGAGGGCAGCTAGGAAGACAGAAAAGACCACCTGTGGGTGGCAGGATTTAAGATGATTCTTGAAGGAAGCTAGAGATTCTAAAAGGTGGCCAAACTTCTCAGGTAAAGAGCACAGCTAGTATAAAGGAATCCAGACTGGAAATGAAGTGTTCTATGTGAGCACCAGCAGGTGGGCCAGTCTAGCTAATGTCTAAGAAGACTGGATAATTAGAAAAGGGGAAGGCTGTATGAAATGAAACACTTTATATTTAATCCTGAACAGGATAGGAGCCCCAGGAACTGATTGACTAGAGTGGGGGCAGGGAGTGGTAGTGTTCTGAGCTGAGTAGAAGATGGATTGGAGCAGGGGTGGGGAACCTGAAGTCTTGAGGGTTCCCCAACCCCAGATTAGAGGATTTAAACAGAAAGAACAATTAAGAAAATACAGTAATAGTCCAAGAAAAAGGTGGCAGGGTCCTGAGCTAGGGTGATGACTTTATATATGCAGAGAAAGGGACACGTAGGAGAGATTTTGTGGAGAAAAGTCATAAGATTTTGCAACTGACTAGATATGAATGAGTTGAAGAGGCAGAGAAACTGAACTTGGGTGAATGGAAGGATGGTAGTAGCCTAGATAGGACAGCTAGATAGTGCCATCATGGATAGAGTCCTGGCCCCACCATCCAGAGGACCTGAGTTCAAACTGACTTCAGATCCATTCTTGTTGTGTGATCCTGGGTAAGGTACTTAACCCTGTTTGCCTCCCTTTCCTCATCTCTAAAATGAACTGGAGAAGGAAATGGTAAACTACTCTAGTATCTTTACCAAGGAAAAAAACCCAAACGGGATTACTAAGAATGATATACAATTAATCAACTCAACAACAACAGTAGCCTAAATAATAATGAAGAATTTGGAAGACGGTGGGTTTAGGGGGGAAGTTAATGAATTCTGTTTTGGACATCCTGAATTTGATATGCTCAGGGGAAGTTAAAGCTTCTGCCTACCTCCCCATAAGCCTAAAGGGTTAATGTGCTAGTGAAAGCAAGGGATTTTAATCCTTACAATATTAATTAAAGTGAAAACCACAGATGGTGTTTAATAACAGCTCAGTCCCAGAAGGTTACATTCGCTTTACCTAAATCAAACATATCATAAAGTTGGCACGGGCATCCCTGAGTCTGGACCGACCACATCTGGCCAGGGACACATACTCTCACTTGGCATCAATGTAACAAACTACCTCTATTACTTATGCAGATGTGCTTTAAGATGGTTTGCTGGCCTAATTTTCACCCACTCTCCTTCTTCCAGTACCCTTCCCCCTAAACAAAGAGGTTATTAATGGATTGCCAACGTTAGCAATGGAGACCATGAAGGAAAACTGGATTACAGAAATGTGTCCCTCCCTTCTGGGCTTTAAACGCCTGCCACCCTGCAACCTAATTTTGTCACCAGGCACACAGGACTGTGTTAATTAAAGCGACACCAAGGACAGGAGAATCTGAGATTCCTGGCTGATGGCTGGAAACATATAAATATGCATCTTCCTGCTGTCTCCAATGGAGGAGAAACATTGCCAGGGTAAATCAGCATAATACAGCCATGGGAAATGGACGTGGAATCTCTGAACCAAAGTGCTTGTTACCTTCCTGCATTTCTCAAGCAGGTCAAGGGAATTGTAGCAGCCGCAGTTTTCTTGTATCTTGATTCGTAAATGACAAAGCTATAACTTTATTGTGTCTGTGGTATAATGAGCATGCCCCGAGAATGTGAGAAATGGGGCATTTCACGTGTACGTGTGTGTGTGTGTGTGTGTGTGTGTGTGTGTGTGTGTAAAATACTTTCCTTGTTTGGGAAAAAGTTACTGATACAAAATTGTGGAACGGTGTCCTTTCTGCATTTCCCTTTTTGTTAAATAAGCTTGCATGCTGCACTGCAGTATTTCCACAGAATCTTGGAATTAGAAGGAACCCCTGAAGCCATATCATTCAATTTATATGGATGTAGGACCCCCTTGACTAGGACCACCACAAGTGGGCATTCGTTCTTTTCTTGATTAGGCAAAACCTGCTACTACTGAAGGCAGGTCATCCTACTTTTGACAGCTTAAATTGTTAACAAACAAACACACACACACACACACACACACACCCAACATGCACTCACACACACATACATACATATGCACACACACACACGCCCCCCCACATGCACTTACACACATACACACACACACACACTACTGCATTGAGGGAACATTTACCTCTGTGTGACTCCCACCTATTGCTCCTAGTTTTGCCCTCTGGAGTCAAGCAGAATAGTCTAAGGCCTCTTCCTGACAGTTCCTCACACACTTGTGAATGGGTATAAATTTCCAATTAAGTCTTCCTTTGTTTCTACCAAATTCCTCTACTGCTAATTTCCTCAAAGAAAATTCCCTATTTTCTTCCATATGTGCTTATAGGACATGGTCTCTATTCCCCTCATCATCCTCATCATTGTCTTCTGCCTGGACCAGGTTTCAATGGAGTTTCTCAAATGTTAATCCTGCAACTAACCACAACACGCCAGATTTGGTCTTCTCAGGGCAGTAGACGATGGATTATCTTCTCCTTTCTTCAATCTCCCTCCATGTACCTTTAACGCAGGCTAAGATAACATCTGCTTATTTGTTTTTGGCTGCCGTGCTGCACAGTTGGCTCATCCTGATATGACTATTTTTCCTTCCCCTCTCTTCAATCATTTGTTTTTTTTTAATGTTATCCTAAATCATTAACTTTATCCTGGGGCTTAAACTATGAACAAGAAAATCCCAACATTTACTTCTATTATGCTTACTATTTAGACATACTGAAGGAGAAATTCCAATTAGCATCAAAGAAAAATGTTTGGGTTGGAGTCAGAAAGAGAAGGAGAAAATGGAGGAAGATGAGGAAAAGGAAGCGAAAGTGAAGGAGAAGAGCAAAGGAAAGACATAAGCATTTATCAAGGGCCTACTATACATACTCTGGGCTTTACATACATTTTCTCATTTGCTCCTCAGAACAAATCCATGAGCTAAATGCTATTTTCTCTTGTTCATTCTACAGTTGAAAAAACTGAGACAGATCATCTTGCTCAAGGTCACATAGCTAGAAAGTCTCTGAGGCTCCAATGAAATCAGGTCTTTCTGACCCTTTATCCACTGTGCCACTAAGCTTGGGCTCCCATCTTGCCTGCTATTTTTTCAGTTGTACATCCATGGGCAAGTCACTTATCATTGAAAGCCATCTACAATATTTTAGGGGTTTATAGCTCTAGAGTCAGGGAGGAATTCAGAGGCCATCTGAATGATAGTGGTTGACCTTAACATGGTAATTCACATCCATCAAGCTCTTCACTTTATCTCATTTGATCCCTACAACAAAGTTGTTATTTTTAGCCCTATTTTAAAGTTGAGGAAACTGAGTCTGAGTTCAATGTGCTGACTTTGGAGTCAGGGGACCTGGATTCAAATCTAAACTCTGACTCTTTCTCATTATTCAACCTTAGGCAAGGCCATTAGCATCGATTTCTTCACTTGTCATTAAGTCCTCCCTCCCTCCCTTCCTCCCTCCCTCCCTTCTCTCTGGTTTTGTTTCTCCATCAGTAACCTCAAGAGACTGAGCTGAGCAGGGTTAGTGATGATTTCCCTGATTATAATAATGTTATTACAGCTCTGCTCTCTGGCCATTCTACATCTGCCTTAGAAGGTATAAACACCTTCAGGATCATGTCAGGTTTTATTTTGGGTGTTTTCAGTCACGTCTGATTCTTCATGATCCCGTCTGGAGTTTTCTCTGCAAAGACATTGGAACAGTTTGTCTTTTGTTAATGGTTTATCACACAGCTTGTCAGTGTCTGAGGTCAAATTTGAACTCGGATCCTCTGGACTCAAGGTCTAGAGCTCTATCTACTCTGCTAATAGTAATAGCTGTTAATAGCTCACTAATAGCTAATAGCTCACTTCTGCCCCAGAGAAATGGCATAAGGTCCCCAGAGAGGAAGGAGTAATGGAATACATGGTGCCTTTGACACAGTTGTCAGAAGGTGTTGGGTCACATCCACACTTTTCCATTCACCAAATTAGTTTTTAGTTAGAAAGTCAGTGAATAAGGAAGAGCTCTAAGTTCTGGAGATAGAAAAGAAAGAAAGAAAAAAAATCTGCTTTCTAGGAGCTCATATTCTAATTGGGAACACAATATATAAATAACTAGGTATCCACTAGATATAGACAGGGCTGCATGTTGTGTGTGCGCATATGCATGTGTGTGTGTATGTGTGTGTGTGTATGTGTGTGTGTGTGTGTGTGTAGGATGAATTGGAGATAATCTCAGAGGAAAGAGTACAAGTGGTAGCGTGGGGGAGGCCTCTTACACAAGGCTGATGTCATCATCTATAAAATTAGGAGGCCAGAGTGGATGACATCCGATCTCTTGTTTCTCTGATAGTCTATGCTTCTATCAATCTATGACAGACCTATCTTCCCTTCCCCAGTGATTCCACTTCAAGTGAGAGTGGCTCTGGCCTCCACTCCCCCTCCCCACCCCCACATCAGTGCTCTTACTGCCCCCACAGGCTATCCCGTGCCTGAGACTGGCACCACCGGTGCTCCTCCCAGCCTCTCCTATGTGAGACTCCCCTGTGCCCTCTCTAATTACAGATTAGGGAGGTAGACAGACATCCTCCTCCCCCTGTATTCACAGGGCCCACCCTTCAGGCAGCAGCACAGGAGGACACATCCCACACATCCCCATGCAAATCCCCAGGCCAGGCATAGCACGCATGAGATGGCTGTGACTTGTTTCTTAACATTTTAAGAGGAAAAACACCTGCTCGCCTGCTGAGTGTTTTGACAGTCCTCATTATATTGATAAGGTGCATTCTGCAGATGGGCTAAGATGGCTTCCTTTGAGCTCACGCAGCCCTTCCAACCACCCAGTGGAGAAGGAAAATGCTCCCACACAGACTTGCTCAGCCTGACACACGGGGCACTGGAGCAGACACTACTCCCCTTCCCCCTAATGGTACCCAAGCAAAGCAATAAGAGAAAGGGGGTCAATTAGGGGAGTGCAGAGAGAGAGAAAGAGAGAGACAGACAGAGACAGAGAGAGACAGAGAGACACAGAGACAGAGACAGAGAGAAACAGAGACCGAGACAGAGACAGACAGAGGGAGACAGAGACAGAGAAACAGAAACAGAGACAGAGAGAGACAGAGAGAGAGATGGAGCGAGAGGAGAGGGAAAGAGAAGAGAGACAGAGACAATGAGAGAAAAAGAGAGGAGACAGAGACAGGGATAGAGACAGAGAAAGAGAGCTGAGAGAGAGAGAGACAGAGAGACAGAGAGACAGAGAGAGACAGAGACAGCGACAGAGACAAAGAGCCAAGACAGACATAGAGATAGAGAAAGGCAGAGAGATGGCGACGGGGGCGGGGGGAGAGACAGTGACAGAGAGAGGCAGAGACAAAGAAAGAGACAAAGATTGAGAGACAGAGACAGAAACAGACAGAGAGAGGGAGGGATGGAGAGACAGAGACAGAGAGAGAGACAGAGAGAGAGAGAGAGAGAGAGAGAGAGAGAGAGAGAAGAGAAAGAAGGAGGGAGAGAGTCCTGTAGAAAGAGGCCATCTATTTGCATCCCAGAGCATTCTGTGTGATTTCTTCTCCAACAATTCTCTTTAAAAGTGTGTGTATATGTGTATCTGTGACTGTGTGTGCCTGTGTGTACTTCAAAGTGACATAAATCTTGGTGGCCAAGAAAGAAAACCAACTATTTCATTTTTTAGCATTGTTTGAGAACAGATCTTAGGACAGCAATGTGGTGCATTGAAAAGAACACTAAATTTGAATCCAAAGGGACTGGGTTCAAATGCCAGTTGTGCCTTTTCTGCTGTGTGACTTTGGGTGAGCTACTGAAACTCTCTGACCATCAATTTTCTTGACTGTTAAAAAAGGGCCTAAATGAGAGAACTTCTATGGTCCTTTCTGACTCTAAATCCTATGATCACATTTGAGAGACATTCTTCATAGATGGCATTACCGCACTGCATTCTCCAAATGTCAAGAGTAAGTTGTTTAGAGAGTCAGTCCCAGAAGATCCTCAAGATAAATGCCAGTGTCTTACTTAACAGGCAAAATTTAACCTCCAATGCAATGAGGGTAGCCCTGGTGTATTAAATGGCATAATCCCTCTGAAGGCAATTTCTGGGTGTTCTAACCCACCTGGGGTATCTAAAGGGCTGTAAAAGTGCAGTGTTTTTTAGTCCTCAGAAATGTCTGCCAAAGAACCAGAAAGATTCACCGGGCAATGGACTCGGGACAAAAGGGAGAAGAAATAGGAGGAGACTAGAAGAGAAGATACGTATCTAACACTGATCATTCACCAAATTCACACTGGCAAAGCAGTAGCATTTGGGAAGCAATATCTAAATTAATTCCCTCTGTTCCCCAGAAGATAAACAGATTGTAAATCTGAGATAAAATCCAGTCTGACTCTGAAATAGTGCTGTCACACACAGCCGAGTACACTGTGGACACACACACACATGCACACACACACACATGCACACCCACACACACTCACACACACACGTGCATACACACACACACACACACACACACACACACACACACACACACACACACCCCAGAACTCTGTATATTAGCTAGATCATTGTCAAGCCAAAGGTTAGAGCAGTCTGGGACCATGGAAACCATCTGGTCTAAGCCACTCTTTTGGCAGATGAGGAAACTGAGTCTCAGAATTAGAAGGGAATTGCCTGAAGTTGTAACTACTGCATAGCAGGACTGAAATTTGAATGCTGATCCCCTGATTCTAAATCTAGGATGTATTTTCCTTCATCATTTTAACATCACGGTATAATGACAGATAAGGGCTCTCAATCTGGGCGCAAAAAACTTGGATCTGAATTTTGCTTTTGCTTTTATTGCTGCTGTATTAAATCACTCAATTCTACAATCTTGGCCTGGCCAGGGGAGGGGGAGGAGAGGAGAAGAAGAGTTGGATCTCTAAAGACCCTTCTAGCTCAATTATTCTATTGTTTCTCTTCTGGACTAACAAATGCCAGGATACTATGGATATTTCCATGCTACTTCTGCCTTTTCTAAAATTGTTCAATGAATTATTCAGTCACAGAATATTTAATATCTGTCAGTTTGTAGATGACACCTAGATTTCCTGAACAGTAACAAAGCCAGCTTTCCTTCTTCTTAGTCTTTGATAAAAGTTGGGAAGGACATTAGAGGCCATTCGGTTTGTGTGTCTCTTCAGTCTACATTCTGGCTTCTATATGTTACGTAGACCACGGAGTGGCCCAAGCTTAATTCTGACAGAAACCTGAGAGGTTGTTTTGTCTAAGTCATCCTTTTGTAGATGAAGAAACTGAGGCTCTGAAAAATGACATATGTAGTAAGGCACAGAGGTGGATACATGAGAACTCCAGGCTTCTGGCTCCAAATATTATGATCATTATTTTATTATTCCTACTTCCACCTGATATTCTAAGGTGCTGTTAATCAGAGAAAATTACAGGGACCTTTGAGAAGAACCCTGTGAGTAGATGTAAAGGTGGCAAATGTTTTTCAATATAGTCAAAGGCAGGACAATGTACTGGGGATAAAAGTGCAATAAACTCAATGATCAAAGGATACGCTCAGAGCTATGTGTCTCAGAGTCCTGGGAATCATTGTGCCCAGAAGGAAGCACACAGTCCCTCACAAAGGCCTGTGCCATCATCACCAACAACAATAAGCTTTAATAATCATCAAGAAAATTATAGACTAAATGGAAACTAGCATTGTCCCCTTGCACCTAGCCCTGCTGTGTCCATGCTCCACAGATGCTGCGTCCAGTTTTGCTCATCCACTTCAACAAAAGATGGAGAGAAACAAACACATAAACAACAAAAATAAGGAATTAAAACATTTAAAGGGACAGAGGGACTTGCAGAAAAGGGATGACTCCAAAGCTATCTTCTATTAAGAAAGGTCATAGTCAAGAAAAAACAGGATCAAAGTCTACAGACTCTTGCATGCTGTATATAAGGATAGTACAGGTAGCTTCACCAAACTCTGGAAAGTTACTGCAAGAAAAAACCCCTAGGCTTCATAAAGAGGTAACTTTAAAGTCAATAAAAATTTTTTCTCCTCTATACAATGGCTAGCAGCATACGGAACTCTGCCCAGATGGGGCAGGTAGGAACAAATTCACTTAGCTCAGTATACTGAGGCAGCCCAGGGCCATGCTTCACATCCCATCCAACTGGCCCAGGAAACAAGGCCCTGCCTGGAGATCTTGCCATCTGACAAACCACTCCTAACTTACTTTTCCACTTCTTGCTCTAAGAACAGTAATCCCACCAATGCCCTACTGATTTCGGAAAGCATGTGACAATCAACTGTTCAAAGTCTCCATCAACATTCATAGACAAAAACTCCTTAGCCTGCCACCACTCTTTTAATAGAGTGAGTCTCATTCCCATTATTATTAATGATAATGAATAATGTTGACATAGTACTTATTTTGTACCAGGTGCTGGGCTAAGCACTTTACAAATACCTTATTTGATGCTCACGGCAACCCTGGGAGGTAGATACTATTATAATCCCCATTTTACAGATGGGGATACAAAATCCTGAGGCAAACAGGACTTAAGTGACTTGCCCAGAGGCACATAGCTACCAAGTGTTTGAGGTCAGATTTGAAGTCAGGTCTTTTTTCACTCCAGGCCTAGAGCTCTTACCCATTTTGCCAACCTGCTCAAGGGTATGAGCCATCTCACTTTTTCTATCTATAGAATCTGGCACATTAGCACATAGGAGGCACTTAAAGACTTTTTCTTCCTCTCTTTCATTAATCTATTTTCAATCTTTTTTCCCTTTATATCTTTCTCCCTTCTTTCCTTCTCTTTTTCACTTTCTTCTTTCCTTCCTTTTATTTCCTCCCTTCCTTCTTTCCTTCCTTCCTTCCTCCCTTCCTTCCTTTCTTCCTTCCCTCCCTCCCACCTTCCTTCCTTCCTTCCTTCCTTCCTTCCTTCCTTCCTTCCTTCCTTCCTTCCTTCCTTTCCTTTGTCTCTCTTTCTTCCATTCATTTCTTTCTTTCATTCATTCATATTCCTCATTACCCCTAAAAGACTATAGAATGAGATAAGATTATATGAATTTAGGCAAAGAAATCTATAAATGCATGAATTTAAATTTTGACAAATTCATGAATATAGACATTTAGCCCAGTCTTTGACACACAGTACTTGCTTAATAATGTTAGTTGATTGATCAAAGTCAAGATGTGCTGATAAAGGAATCCTACCTGTTTGGGGTACATTATGAACCTATAGAACTTGTCAAGCACTTTAGCAAGGTCTTTCTGAAACAATACTAAACAATACTCATGATGGGGATGAATTGTGGACTGTGTTAACTTTGGGGCTGACAAAGTGTGGGAATTGGCTTGTTCTATATATTTTATTATATCAAGAAAGTAGAAATTACATGAGGAAGAACCCTCAGAATTAGATTTCTAAGACCAGTATAAGTACACAATAGGGAGATTTCCTTATTGGACATTCTAACATTGAAGCAATGAGACCCAGGTATGATGGACATCACAATGATTTTTTTTCTTGCACAAAAACAGCTCAAAGAAAGACTGAATAGAAAACAAGCATTGGAGATGTGTGTTTTTGTTTGTTTGTTATTTGTTTTTTTGGCAGAGTAAGTTCTCAGTATGAATATTGCCTCCACCAACAATAACACATCCAGAAGAAATCAGGTAGATAAACCCTGGATAGCTTCTGCTGGGCTACTGAGGTCCAATGATTTGACTAAGGTCACATACCCAGGTAAAATTTGAACCCGGTTTCCTTCACTTCTAGCCCAGTACTCTGCTGCCTGAGAGGGGAAACATCTATAGATAAAATTAATTAGTCCATTCAGAATCCAAGGAGCATGGGTATAGGGGCATAGCACAGTAAACAAGAGTAATAGAAGGGTGCCCTCTAACCTTTGACCTGACAATAAGTCCTAACAAGAGCAGAAGACAGGACACCCACCCACAATGCTGAAAGAGATAAGATGTGATTGGTATCTTAATAAATTATGAGGCTTTGAAAAATTGAGGATGGAGACCTAGAGGTGAGGTACCGAAGGAGATGAACTTTTAGACCTCCGGCCCTGCAAATAAGAAAGCAGATGAACTCTGTCCCAGAGGCACATTTTCTGCTCCACTCATAGATGAGATGGTGAGTGACTAGAGTATTTTTCAGTTAGACCTCATGTCAGAGACCTGCTCCCTTGGGAGAGAGTCTGAGTACAGTTGACTAGAGGGTGAGGAGCATGATCAAAGAGGGATAGAACCACTTTAGACAGAGCAAGGGGAACCAAAAGATCACTCCGTGCTGGAACTAAACAGACTGTGAAGAACTAAACCAGATTAGCAATGGGGAATAGGAAATCAGTAATACCTACTGGAAAGACCAGAGTTTCCAGAAAAGACCAATGCTGTGGAGTTTGACAGAGGACCCAAAGAGGGCAGCTTTAAGGTGGAGGATGATGACTTGGGGACTCCCAGTGGAATATGCTCTGGGCAGGGCTGGTGACTGAGACCATCCAGGTTTCTGGAACAATCATTGTTCATGGATGGCTATTTGTTTTAACAGACTCTGATATTCCATCTATTTCTCTTTACTTGGACATAATATTGTCCCATTTTTGAATTTTGAGAATACATGTGTATACAACGTAAGCTAATCATTACCTCCTTTTCCCTGGTAATTGGGCCTCAGACAGTAGATACTAAAATAATTAATACTTGTAAAACACTTAATACAATGCCTGGCACATAGTAGGTACTCAATAAATATGTGCTCCTATCATCATCCTCCAAGTCTTCCAGGTCAGTGCAAAGAAGTTAGGTCACCTACATCTTTTGTGTTGAGTGAAAGTCTTTGGAAAGAAGAGACATCCAGCAAAGGCAATATCTATTTAAAAGAATTTTAATAGAGTGTCTGACTATAAGTCCAGTAGTATATCTATAACTCAAACAGTTAATGTCTTTTTTTCTATAGAAAGAGGTAAGTTAAAGGAATTTATCTGAAATTATGGAATTTTAAATATTGTCCTAGCCAAACTGCTATAGTAAGCACAACTTGCTTGTGTTGGAAAAGCATGAGAAAACAAATGAAAACAAACAAATTAAAGTTAGAACAACCGAGAAAAAAATATACATAATGCCTACAGAAATGAAATGAAAATGCCATAACCAAAGCAATCAAAATTAAATATGTCAAAATTATACTGACATTTGCCCACCATAAAGACATGGAAAAAATACCTCTTCCCCTCCCTTGTTTTTCAGAGACGGGGGACTACGGACGTTTTGGTTAATTTTACTGAACTTCTTTTTCTTCTTTTTTATGAAGGATGGGCACTCTGAGAAGGGGAGGCACTTAGAAATTGTGGTCATGCAAAAACAACAAATATAAATAAAATCATTTAAAATGTAAAAAGGAGGTAAGCACTGGACTGGAAGTTCAATTTTGTTTTGTTTTGTTTTAAGTGTAGGTCTGGAGAAGTTAAAAGAAAAAGACATTGAAATGCAAAAAAAAAGGCCTTCAGATGCAAAATAGATTTTCTACAAACTAGAAAGACTCTGAGGCTTGAAAAGCTCAATGGCATATAGAGACCAAGGAGCCCATGAACTTGCCTGCTTAGCACAGACTGACTTTATACACTGCTCCCAGACATTCACCTATAGATTTCCAAAGAAGTAAGAGAGGGCAAACCAACTAAGGGCAGTAAGATTTAATATTGATTCTAAATTATATGTGTATGTGTGCATATAAACACACAATATATATGAGTGTAATTATATATAAACACATACAAGTGTATATAATTATATATAAAAACATGCTCCTGGTACATTTAGCTACAGCTGTTTCACGATCAATTACAGTTGATCACTGAAGGACAAGGTAGAGTGCCTTATTGATAGAATGCCCTTTTCAGCCAGGAAAGATTGCTCAAAAAGGAGAATCACTATTTCTTGCATCCCCTGCCTGGAAGTAACAACCTCTGAACTGAAGATGTGAGGGAGTTGAAGGGAAGAGGCTGCTGCTGATCACAAGCTAAGGGTCATTGACCTAGCTGAAATAGCGTTGTAGCACAATAGCAGACACAAGCACTGTAACGCACAGGTTTTAGAGCACGTGACAGTATTACCCAAACACGTCAATGACTGGTGGGGGGAAAAGACTGAAGTTGCCCATCAGAGAGTAAGCCTACTGTATCCACCTACCAGCAGAGACACTGAATCCTGAGAAGAGTCTAGTGATCTAACAACCTGACTGGCCTACCCTGGCAATTGGTATTTATCAACAAAGTCACCAGTCCTGTTCTGTCAGGCTGTTTCTGCCCATTAGCTAAATCTCCTGCCCAGCTGAGTCCAGCAGAAGCCAATCACCATGAGTATGGTATATCCATTCAGTGACCTTCTTGATCCATGTTGGTGAACTGACCCATTCAATTAACCCCACATCTCAAAGGGAGGAAGCCCAGGTGAGTTGCTCATCCAGGGGAGGATGTTCAGCTCTTTCAGACATTACAAATGAACAATGGAGAAACCCATCCATCATTGATGTTGTGATCTGAAGCAAACATCCTGAGGATTTTCTATAGGAAAAAAAGCATCAAGACTTGGAATTGCAGGGTGACTAGGTGGTGCAGTCAATAGAGCACCCATCCTGTGGTCAGGAGGACCTGAGCTCAAATCCAGCCTAAGACACTTGACACACTGACTAGCCATGTGACTTTGGGCAAGTCACTTAACCCCAATTCCCCTTCAAAAAGAAAAAAAAAGATGGAATTTCCAGAGTTGTAAAAGTTTTTGGTTTTGTATGTTCCTTACATGTGTGCCTCACTATCATTGTATGGTAAGTCATTCCCGTTCTTCCTTTTGTAAATGTTGTCCACGGCATAGGGGAAAACACATTATGACTACTCTACCTGCTATATGCTTGTAATAGTAATGAAATTTGAAGATCCCTTTGTATTGCTAAGCCAAGAAGTACTTAGCACCTAGTTTCAAATTAATCATCTGTTGAAGAAACAGAAGGTATGAACCTCTGTTGCTGATGTAACAGGAAGAGGCTGAACAGGGAGGAGCTATACTGTATTTAAAGAAGAACACAAGCTGGACAGTCAGAATTTTCCTGGGGTAAGCGTTGTGGAGGCAGGGCAGCTGCTGCTGGACTGAAGACTGAACTGAAAATTGAGAAGAACTGAGAAGAGAATGCAAAACTCAAACTTGTGGTAGCATAACTTTTGCTGAGACCTTTCCTCTGGGAATTTCTGCTGAGAACTTCCAAGAACCAGGCTGAGGAGCTACCGTGAGTAAGAGAGGATGATCCCTGCTTGAGGGAACCTGTTCTGTTATGAAGGCTTGGGAATGTGGGTGTTCACTTCATTAACCATGTGTACCAAATTTGTGTTTACTGAAAAAGACTTTGGCTTTCTAGTTCTGGGACTCAGTTTTCTGCTATTTGAATAAAGGCTTTTGTTCTTTCTTCCATGTGGAGAGCCTGTTACTTTTTGTGATTCACAATTATACCAGCATATTCATAACCACCATGGGTGTTGTGAATATTGCATTATTGTTACAATACTTAACACAATGCTTGGCATGTAGTAGGTGCTTAATAAATATTTATTGACAATTTGTCCTTTGAACAAGTATCTCCCTTACGTCACTGAGTCTACCACTAGTAGCCTGATGGTTTAGTGGATAGAGTACTCAACTTACATTCATGATGACTTGAAATTGAATCCTGCCTCACATAAATATTTAATAGCTGTGTATCCTTCAGAAAAATTACTGAACATAATTTTTCTCAGTTTTCTAATCTATAAAATGAAGATAATAATAAAATCTACCTCATAGGGTTGTTGTAAGGACCAAATGAGCTAATACATGTAAAGTGTTTCACAAACTTTAAAGCAATCTATATGTTAGCCATTATATTGACTATTACTACTGCCTGATATATAATGAGAATCCAACCAGTAAGGGCTGCTGAGCTATTGTTAGGAGGATGGATATACCAACAGCTGTCTAAGAGGAGATATCATAGAATCTTGTTTTGTTCCCACAAAAGGTATTGGAAGATAATCAATAACTGTGGGGAAGCTCTTGCTTAGTTTACCTGACTAAAACCCTGACCATCCTGGAATTATGTCAACGGCCAGAGGGAACTAGAAAAGCTGGGGTGTGGTACACAGCTCTGACCTTAGAGGAGAAGAGGTCAGGTTCTGGTCAGGTCTAAAGTATCCAAATTACCATGCCTATGTAATCTACATATAATCTGCATATATTAAGGGAATGTAGAATATATAGAAGGAAATAAAGTGAGGAGTATGAGGAATTTGACTAACCTTTGATTGATATATATATATATATATATATGTATATTATATTTCACTATAGAGAGACAGAGAGACACAGAGAGAGACAGAGACAGAGACAGAGAGAGGAAATGTAGGATACATATATAGAGAGAAATAAAGTAAGGAATTTAACTAACCCTAAGACTATCAGGAAGGACATAAATTGTAGCCCCTCACTCCTGCTTCTATCTGAATGTGGGTATGTACCTAATGAGTACCATACATAGCTACTTCCTTCCTTGAAGCCTAAATAAACACCTTTCTCTGAACACTCTATTTCTGACTTCTTTCAGTGAGAAGGGGTTTCACGTAGATGTTCTTGAAGATCCCCCAAAAGGGAAACAGTGGGCAGTCAAAGCTTAGCCCAAGCAGACTCTGTGATTCTCCCTGGAAGTGTTGTGATTCCCACAGCTGTGTTGAGGGACATTGCACAAGGATATTCTTAAGAGTCCCCAAGAGAGCAATGAACCTGGAAGCTTCTCCAGGCTAACTCCCTGACACTGCCTGGGAAGTCCTGTGAACCCCAAAAGCATATTTCTCACAGCTGCATCTCTAGAACCCTGAAAATAGTATCAATAGTATCACTTCTCTGTGGATCAAATTTACTAGTATGTGTGTGAGTTGAGCAAATGATCCCAAAGTTAGGTTTAAAGTCTTTAAATTTGAAGTGAAACAAGTTAGAAACCTTGATCCAAATCTTAGGTAGATGACTATGTGACCTTGAGTAATCTCTGGCTCTCAGTTTTCAGACCTATAAAATAAGTGGGCTCAAACAGAAGATCACAAAGATCCTTTCTAGATAACACATTCTGAAATCAATTTATTAAGACTATGACCACAGGCAAGTTATTTTCTTTCCTGAAATTTAATTTCCTCATTTATAGAACGAGAAGTTAGATACAATGAGATTTATGTGGTCCTTCCCTTCTCTGACCTTCAATATGAGTTGGTGAATGCCCATGTGAATTTATAGCTAGATTTACATATAAACAAAATCTTCTATAGGGCCCAATTCTGCCATCTGGCCACATTTTCTTTTATGAAGAGTCACATGGAAAGGAAACAAACACATCTAAATGAAAATTTTCAGTCATTCTCACTAAGTAAAGTACCCCCAAGAAAGGATTGAACTGAATGCATACACGTTACTCAACAAGTGTTTGTTGATTGAGTAATAAAGTTATAGGCACTGAAATCTTGTCAAGACAGCCCTGACTCAGATTCAAAAGACTTGTGGTCAAGATTCAGCCAGGCTAGCTATGAATTGTGTATCCACAGTCATCTTAACTCTAGAAGAGACTGCAGAAACCATCTAGACCAAGCCCCTTATTTTCCTGGTCTAAAAGGGGCAAAGAGACTTGTGTGAGATCACTCAGTTAGTACATAACAGACCTGGGCCTTGTACCCAGGGCTTCTCACTTCAGATCAACTGGTCTTTCCCTTTACCACCCTTTTCTTACTTCTCTCAGAAGCAGTTTCCTCAACTGTAAATTGGGTTTAACATTACTGCCACCTCCCATTTCCTTGGAATATCATGAGAAAAGGGCCCTTAAAACTAGAAACCATTACAGAAAACATAATTAGTATTATAATTCTATAACTGACTAATTTATTCTTTTTCTCTTTCCCTTCCTCCTTTTACCTTTCCCTTCTTTCTTTACTTTCTTCCTTCCTTCAAAAAAAAATTCACAACTTTTTGTTCTCCAAAAATCCTTGGGAAGCGAGTTTTCCAAGGACAATTCATTTCTTTGCTCACCAGATTCAAACATAATTAGTCACTGGACTTGCCATTAGTTAATGGCAGGCACAGTTATTAGAGACATTTTTCTACTTGAGAAAGAGAATAAAATAAATAAGAGCTGGGAGCAAACTTGGCTCCTAATTGGTTGCTGTTTTTAGATTGGGGCAATGTAAATGTCTCCAATAACACCTTTTCAGAATTTGGAGGGTACTAAAGAGGCTAGTTAGTCTCATCCATATGTGAACAGGACTTCCCTCTATAATATCCCGACAAGTGGTCATCAAGTCTCCTTTTTTTTTATTTTTGCTTTGGTGGATTTTTTTCCTGATTTTTAAATTGACATGCTTAAAAGAAAAAAACCATTGGAACAGATATTGACCATCTCCAACAATGCATATCTCACTCTATGTCATGAATCATCCATTCTCTCTTTCAAGAGGTAGGAAGCAAGCTTCATTTTTGGTTCTTAGAATCATAATTGATTTTGTGTATTATCAGAATTTTTAGTTTTTAGACATTTTTTCTTTTAGTCTCTTCCTGATGACCTTGGGAGTAAGAAACTGACTGACTCTTCTGAGGTAGGCCACTTTATATCTGAATGGGTTTAATCAGGAAGTTCTTTTTTAAACATGCCTGAAGCTACCTCTCTGCAGCATTTCAAGGTCCTAGACCACATATAATACAGTGCTGGGCCCACATCTTTTTCTAACCTACCTACCAGAGCTGCTCACTTCCTCTCAAACACACTTCAGCACTGCCATGGGGCCTTAATGAAGGGGTAGAAATGTGATGTTGAAGAATTCAGTTACTCAAGGACAGGTCAGAGGAAGGAGACCTAGAAAGTAGTTTATGTGGGGATTTCAATGGAGTGAATGCTAGAGATGAGTCCGAAGTAGAATGAGGGAGCCAAATAAGCTAATAGGATCGCATCTCTATAGCCTTTCCAGTTCTACCTAGCATTTTCTTTAAAGCATCTTTCAGAGTTAGGTATTATGGGCATTGTTTCTTCTACTTTACAAATGAGGGAAAGGAAGCCTAAGAGACATGAAATGACTTTTTCAAAGCCATATGCTCGGTACTGAGATTAGAAGCCCCTGACCCCAATTCTAGTGATATTTTTATTATACAAAACTACCTCTTACTGTGAAATGTAGTAGGATTTTACTCTGCTTAGCCCAAAAGGTAGTACTAAGGAATAATAAATGGAATTAGAAAGGCAGAATTAATCTTGGATTTAGTTATTATTCCAAGACAGATGGCTCTCATATAGATATATCCAGCCCCAGTCTCTCCCCTGAGCTTCAGTTCAACATCACTAATTGCTTATCTTCCATTTCAACAAGGATGTCTCAGAGACATCTCAAATTCAACATGTCTTGAACTGAATTCATTATCTTTTCCTTTACACTTCCCCCTCTTCTTGACTTCCCTGTTTCTGTCATAGGCACGACCATTCTTTCAGCGTCTCAAGTTCATAATTTCAGAATTATCACTAACTCACTCTCCTTCCTTCCACAAAACCAATAAGTTGCTAAATCTTGTTTCTGCTTGCACAACACCTCTGACCCTTTCTCTCCATTCACATATGGAACAGCTAAAGCCCAGGTCTTAATGACCTTTCTCCTTGATTATTACAAAGGTGCCTCCTAATTGGTCTCTCTGTCTCTTATCACTCAAGGTCTTTGTACTGCTGCTAAAGCAATTTTTCTTAAGCATAAATCTAACCATTTAACTTCCCTACTCATCCGTTTCCAGTAGCTTCCTATCTCTGATATGACAGAATATGAACACTTGTTTAGCTTTGAACATCCTTCACCACCTGACCCCAATCCATCTTCTGCACATCAGTAGATATTACACCACAGTCTATACTCTGTGATTCAGTCTATCTGGCCTTCTCTCTTTCCCTCACATACAGCACTCCATATTCCCTCTCCATATATTGGCATTGACCATCCTTCATACAGCAGTGCACTCCTTCCTTGTCTCCATTGCAGAGAGTATCTTCTCTTCCTTTAAAGATGTACTTCTGGCACTATCTTCTGTATGAGGCTTTTCTTGATACCACCAACTGCTAGTGCCCTCCTTCCAATCTACTTTGTATGTATTTGTATCAATTCAGTTTAAATTGGTGAGGTATACGTTCTTATATTCGTTTGTCATTTCCCTCATTAGAAAGGAAACTCGTTGCAAGTAGGCATTATTTTATTATTTGTCCTTGTAGCTCTAGTGTCTGAAACACAATAAGCATTTAATAAATGGTGATTGATTTTATTGACATAACAAAAAATTAACAAGGAAAAAAGTTCCCCTTTAGAGATATTCATGAGGAGATTGAGTGCCTGTGTAGGTAGTAATTTCACCATGAATACAAGTTAATAGGAAAAGCAGGATAACTTCTTCTTAGGGTTATTATAAAAGGACTTTTGGTTCAGGCATAGGCTTAAGACAAGTAGATGACCTCTAAAGTCTTTCCCTTAGTTCATGTTTGCAGACATTCACTTCTAAAAATGTGACTTTCTAGGTAATGTCCTTTTCTTCCAAGACTTAGCAGCTTAAAGTGGCAATCTGCTAAGGCAAAGCTTTATGGGCAAGGCAATAAACATACATATAGTGACTACTATGTGCTGGAAAGTAAGTACTTAAAAAATCCCATTTGATCCTTATAATGAACCTGGGACATAGGTACTATCATAAGCCCCATTCTACAGTTGGGGAAATTGGGACAGAAAACATTAAGTGACTTGCCCAAGGTCATGTAACAAGTAAGTGTCTAAGGTCAGAATTGTACTCAGGACACCATAACTCCAAACAAGTTTTCTATCTACTTCATCGATCATAGAGTTGCTTCAGTTTTCTATTGGCACTAGCAGAGGAGAGAATATACAGTATAATGAAGTCACAGGCTCCTAAAGTATTAAAGCCCTTTATATAGAAGCCACTAACTTAAATACATTTATCTGTTGAACTCGGCTTTATTAGATTCAGCGCATAATTCCAGCTTGTTGAGATTTCTTTTTTTTTTTTTAGTTCATTCTATCATCTTATATGTTACCTTTCTCTTCCGGCTCATCATTTCCCTGAGATTTGATCAGTCTGTCATTTATACCTTCTGAGAGGGCAATGACACAATGTCTTCTTACAAAGACTTGTATTCCAGGTCCCCATGATAAACTGAGATAAATACAATTCACAGACAATATTGATCCACAGTACTGAAATGAGAAAGGTCTCAATCCTTTTCTTACTTGGAGCCTTACAAGGGAAATTTTAGAGCAAGTTCTACCTTGTCATCATACCTCCATAAGATGTCAAGTATGTCTCTCCTATACCCTGATCAAACCATACTAGGAACATTGGATAAAATTCTGGGCATAATATTGCACATACATGCACATATGTGAATACATGTGTGTGTATGTATTTATCATGTGTATATACATATGTGCATATGTATGTGTACATGCATGCTTGTAAGTATATATAATTAATGAGCTAAACTGAAGCCAGAAGTAGGTGACTACATTGGCAAGGAGCCAGCAATAGAATTAGTTGAAGTGACTGGGATTATTTATTCCAGAGGAGAGAAGTTTTAAGGGGAATGAGACGGTTAACATCCTTAGGTATTTGAAAGATTGTCATGCTTTTGTCATAAAGACTTGTTTTCAACTACCTGGGAAGTTTTAGGAATAGATAGAAATTGTAGGAATTTCAGTTAGAACTGACCATGAACAAAACAAAAGGCTTCCTGACAAGAAGGACTTGCCACAGCAAAACCCTCTCAATACTGGGGTCTTCATATTCTAGATATATTCTTGTGAGTCAATGTCCCTCCTAGGGTACAGTTCCCACAACTGAACATAATACTTCACATGTGATCTAACTAGTACTGAGTAAATGGGATAGGCAATTTCCTTACTTTGGACTAGAATTATATTTGCTTTCTAGAGTCTGTGATAGAATTTGGATTATAAACATTTAGGTTCTAATGCTTTGGATAAGTCAATCAATTTCTCAGATCCTCCATTTCTTCCTTAATAAAAGTTAGAGGTTGAATTAGGGGACCTCTTAGTTCACTTCCTCCTTGACATCTATGATTCTATGATTCTATGCATGATAACCAATAATAATTATTCAGGATGACTTCTTGAGGTGTGATAATTGCATATAGAGTAACACAGTTGCTGGAGAGTATCTCAGAATCAGTAAGGCCTACACTCAAGTCCCACTTCTGAAATATACTGGCCTTGTGACCCTGGGTAAGATACTCTCAATGCTGTGGAAAACTCTAAGATTATAAAATGTAGACAAGTTGACTCTAATCTCTCTTTAAGACTACGAGTAGTAAAAGTAGTTTCCTTATTGGCAAGTTCTGAATGCTGGTAAAACAGAGGTCCAATTCCCACAAGTCAATCAGCTCACTCAGTTTGATCTAAAACCATGCTCCTCTTATGCTTCTAGCCAACCAAGCCAAGTAGAAAGATCAAGAACAGACATAATTACATAAAGTGGGAAAGAAGCTAGGAAAGCAAGGAGAAAAAAAACTGTTGTTCCTTCCTCTTTCCTCCCCTTCTTTCCTTCCCTTTGCTTCCTCTCTTCTCCTCTCTCTCTCTGTCTCTTTCTTTCCCTCTCTCTGCTTTTTCTCTGTCTCTATCTCTGTCTCTCTCTGTCTTTCTTTGTCTCTCTGTCTCTCTCCCTGTCTCTGTTTCTCTTTGTCTCTGTGTCTCTGTCTCTCTCTGTCTCTCTCTCTGTGTGTATCTCTGTGTCTCTCTGTCTCTGTCTCTCTGTCTCCCTGTCTCTGTCTCTTTGTCTCTGTCTCTCTGTCTCTCTATCTCTCTCTCTCTGTCTCTCTTTCTCACAGACATATGCTAATTCTCCACAACTGCTCAAAGTTCCTATCTAAACTACCTCCTTGCCATTAAACAAACAAAAAAATGAAACTTCCTTCTGCCTCTTTGTCTCCTCTCATTTTAATCCTAACTTCTCTTTCAACTCATAACCCTTTGTTAGTATTCCCAACACACTTATTCTTAAAACCCTTCAAATTAGAGTCCTTTGTAACCTTTCCTTTTTTGGATCCTGACTTCTTATGGGTTCAATAGTCTTGATTTCATCTCCATCTAAAGCTCTTCTTCCACAGTTCTTCCTTTCCTATGCTAATGGAAGCTGATCTGCTCTCTTCTACCTAATCTGTGATTTAAAGATCTGAAAGAATCAAGTTTCCATTTGTACCCATTCTTTCTGGAGGCTTTTAACCTGTGGCTATTTTAACCAGTGTCCAGGACTTTTCTGATGCTGGTTATCAGATTGTCTATCTCTCTGCAGTTGTGGGGGAAGAGTTTCCTGCAGAGTCTGAAATTAAGCTTTGCACTCTATTTGGCACACATTGCCCTAGAGAATTTTACTATTCTCTATGTGAATTTCTGGATTCTTTTCAATGTGCTAAACTGGGACTAGTGATTTTCCTTTCTGTGGCTTCATGTTTTATGTCATTTTCTCTTAATGAGAGCATCATTACATTATTTAATGAAAGGTTGCTCTACCCATACTCAGAAGATTAGAGGTTCAAATCTTCTATCTCTTGCTTATGAAGTGCATGACAGAGGTTAGGCCCCTACACCTCTTTTATCCTGTTTGTTTCTTCAGGAAGGGATGGGGTGAGCCTATACTTCAAAGTTGACAGCTGCCATTAGCATTGGGAAGAGAGCCAGAATGCCAGAAGTAAGAGTGGAAAGAAACTGGAGACTCTTCAACTGATCAGAAATCAGTAATAGGAGCTGTTACAGAAGAGGTCATCTTCATTTGTTAAAATGAAAATAAAAGGGAACTTTGTGGTATGGGTTCAACACTTGTCTTTAACACATTAGAGCTATATAATGCCTCTCTTGACTATGTATGACTGGAGGGGCCATTCTGCACTGGTAAGGGAAGTTCATCACTAGAAATTCTGTAAGCAGAAAAATTCAGAACTGGACCAAAACAATCAAACAAAAATAGGTAGGGATATACCAGCACTCATGGGCCTCACAGAATTATTATACTGGAAGGCCCTTGTAAGTCTTAAAAGGATTATATTAGGGGGAGTTATTCTGCTAGTTTTGTTTTATTGCTTTATTTTATTTTTACCACCTTGTGATTTCTTTGTTATGAGCAGCTCCCTCATAAGGAAATTCCTTTCTAACAATGCAAATTGGTGTCCGCTCTGCAACTTAGAACCTCAACAAGTTGACTGAAGCACTTAGGGGCCAAGTGACCTTGCCCAAGATCACAAAACAAGTCCCAGTCAAATCTAATAATTGAACATGGTTCTTCAAGACTTAATTATGTGACCCTGGGGCAATCCCTTAATTGTTCTTTGCCTCAGTTTCCTCAACCGAAAAATGTGAATGATAATAGCACCTCTCAGAGGTTAAAGGAGATAACATGTGTAAGGTGCATACTATAATGTCTGGCACCTAGTGGGTGCTTAAAAATCTTTATGTCCTTTCTTCTCTAAGACCATCTCTCTGTCCATTATACCTTGTTGTCTTTTTCTAGTTCTGCAAATAATAATCAAATCAACATTGCAAGGCCTGGAAAGTACATATCAATAACTTTATGTTTCTACTGAACATCCTTGTGACTTCCCTGACCAAAACTAACAACAGTGACCATTATTCCCCTGCATGTTTTGTCTTCTTTTATTACATTTTAAGCTCCTGGATGGATCCTTTCTAAAAACAGATGGCAATGAGGAAGATAAGAAAGGCCTACTATAGATGGTAGGAAGTAGGATGGAGGCCTAGTTTCAAGCAAGGTATAGTGAAAGTATATTTATAAGATCTGAGAAATCAAGAAATAGAGTTCAAGGTTCTTGGGATGTTGCAAGGGGTGCAGGGGAAAAGAAGACATGAGGATGATGACTAAATTATAGGCAACATGCCAGGAACATGGTCAGGAAATTACTTGTGGCCTTGATTGTTGATAAGGTGATGCTACAGTTCACCCATTAGAGTGGAGGGAGCTAGAGTAGAGTTAAAGTGAATTTGTGGATAGGAGGTGGAAACAATTGACTAGTTCTTGATATTTTCTACATATTAGTTTTTGCATTATCTCAGCAAACAACACACTTGTGGAGCTGCAACCTGGTAACTGTTTTTGCAAGTTCTGGAGCCTGTGCTTTCTCAGTAGTCATAGGTACTGAAGACCCAGGAAAGAAAGTTTTTCCCAGCAAAGTCCTTAACAATGACAAATGGTATAAAATCATGATTTTATCAGTCAAAATGACATTTCCAAAGATTATTATCTTCTCTTTAGCCATTGAATTCTAAGTCTTTCTATTTGACTTTTAACTGAGACCTTTGTGTGTGCGCACACATGTATGCATGCATATGTATACGTAACATACATATATGTGCATAAAGATGCATGTATGTGTATGGAGACAGAGATGAGAGAGAGATGAGATAGAGAGAGTGAGAGACAGACAGACAGACAGACATAGACATAGACGTAGAGACAGACATAGAGATAGAGATAGAGACAGAGATAGAGATAGAGATAGAGGCTCCCCCACTAGGATGTGATCTTCCTGAGGGCATGGACTGTCTTGCTTTTCTATTTGGGTCTCCAGCACTGAACAAAGTGATTGTGTACATTTTGTTGTTGATGTTATTGTCAGGTTTATTTCTGTTATTTCTGACTCTTCATGACCCCATTTGGGGGGTTTTCTTGGCAAAGATTTTAGAGCTGTCTGCCATTTCCTCCTCTAGCTCAATTTACACAAGAGGAATTAAGGCAAACAGGGCTATGTGGGACCTGATTTGAAATCACTAAGATGAACCTTAATGACTCCAGGCTCAATGCTCTATTCAATGTGCCGCCTAGCTTCCCTGTGTGATAGTAAGCACCTAATAATTTTTTTTTCACATGCTTTTATTCTGCCTATTTTTATTGACTTTGCTAAAATGTGGATTCCTTGAAATCAGTGGCTGTTTTTTTTTATTTTGTTCTTATATTTCCAACAACTGGATTGGAGTTTAGCACATAAGAGCTACTAAATAAACCTCTAAGGTAGCAACAGCAGCTCTATTGTACAAATATGGAAACTGAGGCACAAAGACATTAAGTAGTATAGACCAGGGTCCTTGGGTAATAGGGATTGGAGCTAGAATCCCAATCCAGATTCCCTTACTCTACGCGGATGTTCTTTCTCTGTACCATATCCCAACCAGTCACTAAATTATGGGCTCTTGGAAGGCAGAGAATTTTTTAAATGTTATTTTATTGACATTGTCTTATTTAATTCTAATTTCTCTGTATAGTATAGAGGATAGTGTCTTAAGTAGCGAATGGATTATAAGTGAATGAATAAGGAACTGAGATTTTACAGGAGTTCTTTAAGTGGTGATGATGATGATGATGATGATGATGATGATGATGATGATGATGAACATGATGGTGGTGGTGGTGGTGCTGGTGGTGGTGGTAATGGTGATGATGATAATGTAAGTGGAAAAGAAAGAAGAAGAAAAGAAGAGAGTATGAAGAACAGAAATTGGAGTTAAATAACTGAAAAGAAGAGAAGGAAAATAGGATAAAACTAGTTATTTATCACTAAAGTTTATGAAGCATTTGTCTCAACCAGTCCTTGATATGGGTGCAAATTATATTATTCCTATTTTACAGATATAGATAAGGGGAATTTCAGGAAGCTAATCCCCAAAACAGAACAAAATAACAAACTTCCTTTGAAAAAAATTCAATCATTCCCTTAGGAATTGTTAAAAACCAAGGAAGAAAAAACCCAAAATAACCTTATCCTTCCACTATTCTGAACTCTGATCTGTTCCTAAGGGAAGAAGAACAGTGAAAATGAAGTAGTGTTTTGGTAAGAAATTCTGTACCCTGGATGAACACAAAGGACAATGGAGTTACTTCTACCATAGGAACTCAGAATACCATTGTCTGAAATTACAGTCGATAATGCTTCTCTTAGATCTTGGCCCTAGGGAAGTCAGCAGAAGTCTATCCAGAGAGAGGAGATCATTCTGAGATTCGGCATAACTTATGATGCTCCGACACCCATCACCTTGGGTAGAAATCTGAACTCCCAATCCCACAACAAAGACATAATTGCCTCATATTTATTCTGTGTTTGGAACAGTTCTCAGTTATGATGTCTGTGAATCAATGTTCTATCTCTTTTGAGAATCCATTTCCCAAATGCATATGGACACAGTCCTGCTTTAAATTTAAGATTTCTCTGTCAGAGAGGAAAGATTCTGGCAAGAATAGAGCTCTACTCTGGTCATTTATCTTTTGATAGGATCTATGGAATCTCTCATATATTTTTCCCAATGACTTCATCTCTATTCTGTCTCTCTGTCTGACTCTAACAATTTGATTTAACATCTAGTCTTTTGTGTTTAGTGGCTAAAGGACGCCCGCCGCCATTGTAACTGTATTCTACCAGGTACATCATTCCAAAATGCCTTCCCCATGTCTCTGGATACTGTTGTGAAAGGGATGTCCCCACTCTCCATGTAGTTCTAGAGAAGGTATGGCACAGCCACCCAAATAAAGAAAGCATATCAAATTTGACGGGGCAAAGTTGATGAACATGAACTTCTTGGAAGACCTGATTGAGAAATGTGTAAAAGTCGAGGTATCTTTGGGAAACTTGAAGTATGTATCAGAACTTATTCAATTTTTTTATATTTAAGATTTTTCCATTTGGCCCTCAAAGATTCTCTCTCTCTCTCTCTCTCTCTCTCTCTCTCTCTCTCTCTCTCTCTCTCTCTCTCTTTCTCTGTCTCTCTCTCTGTCTCTCTCTCTGTCTCTCTGTCTCTCTCTTTCTCTCTCTCTCTCTCAAAAGAAAAAAAATAAAGATAATAAAGAAAAAGGTTAGATCTCTAATAAGGAAAATATGAGAGATAGAAACCCAGAGACTGACTATCCTACCCTCACTTTTGTTTTGTATCTTCCCTGCATTCTTTTAAAATTCAGCTCAAATCCTACCTTCTCCGAAAGTCCTTTCCCAGGCTCTCTCAATATTAGTGCCCCTTTGAGATTTTTCTCTATTTACACTCTATAGATCTCACATGGACATTGATTGTTTGCATATTATTTCCCCCATTAGAACATTGACTCTGAGACAGCAAGAATCCTGTGTTTCTTTTTCTACTTTTTTACAAAAGTGTTATTTCACTGACTTACCAATCTGAGTCAAAGGGAGGAAGTTCTAAAAATAGTCTTGCCAAGGAATACCTAAGACTTGATAATGGGTGTTTAGTCAGCTAGAATAGAATAAGTTCTAAAGCAGTCTCTCTACTCCAACTATTACATAATTCATGGAGGACAATAGCAGGGGATAAAGTGCTAATTCTGGACCCCAGTGTACCTGGTTCAAGTCCAGCCTCTAATATTTAAAACCTGTATAACTTGGGGTGGAATGCTAAATTTTCCTAGGCTACAATTTGCTTTTGGGGGGAGATAAGGCAGGGCAATTGGGGTTAAGTGACTTGCCCAAGGTCACATGGCTAGTAAGTGTTAAGTGTCTGAGGCCAAATTTGAACTCAGGTCCTCCTGACTACAGGGCTGGTGCTCTTTTCACTAGCCAACTAGCTGCTCTGATTTGTATAATTTTATTAATTAATGCAACATAAGACTGATAAATCTCAAAGCAGCCATTTTACACTATTAGTTCTTAATTAAGCCTGTGGTCAGCTTAAATCCCTTTATATTTCACCCGAACAACTACTAAGTTCATACAATTCATCTTTGGTCCTGAGAGCAAGACTTTACATTTATCTCTGTAAAGTTTTATTCTGCTGGTTTGGTCTAGACTTGATTTTTCTTTATAATTTTATTCCTCTTTTCTAATATTACTGTCCCAATATTGCATCCTGTAAAAATAGATAATCATGACTTTTGTGTCTTTCAAATGAATCGTGAAATTGATGAAGAAATCTTAACTCTCTCACATGCCACTAGAGACCTGCTCCAGTTGAAATACATATGTGAATCAATATTCTTTGGCTAAAATTGTTCAACAAGCTAGAAAGCTGCATAACTAGGCCCAATTTAGGTCCCTCGGTCTTGCCTCAAGAAATCATTTCAGGGGAAACTTTGTTAATTCGAATTTTGCTTGACAATGCTTTCATTCTGAAACATCCATAGTTATCCTTTCTGCCACTTTATAGAATTACAGTCTTCCATAACAAAGAACTCCTCTCTGAATGGTTTACATTGCTGCTCTGAAAATAACTTTAAAAACATTGCTTTTTTTATGCTGTCTTCAATGTTTTCTGAAAAACAGTTCATCCTACACATGGGGCTCTTAAATTCTGATTTTATTTATGCCATAAATCTTTTCATCAGTCTGGTGCCTGCATACCTACCTACATACATGCATACATGCACACATACATACATATACACATGAATTCACACACATATAATATGTATATATGGGTGTATATATATATGTGTGTATATACATAGATAAACCTATGTCTATATTCATATATATACATAGATATTATATATATGTATTGTGTGTATATGTATGTGTGTTTGTGTGTGTGTGTGTGTGCACAAATATACCTTGCAACCAAAGATAAAGAGGAATTTCAGTTAGAGGTTAGTGAAAATAACCACTTTTTTTTTTACCCCCATCCAAATTCATAGATGCCCTGGAATCTATCCGCCATTCAGTGGCAATAATACTAATTGGCTCATATGAAATTCTGTTTGTTTCTGTTCATTTCAAATCACTTTTATGATCAGGTGTGTCTGGGGGTAGAAGTAGATATGCTGACTGCATGGAATCCTGATAGCTTTTTTTGCTGCCCTGTGTTCCCTATACCTAAGAAGGCTGGTGTACCCAGTTCAGCACATCCCTTCCTGAATCTCAAGCTCAGATGAAAATGGTGCACCCTACAATATTCATTTGGGCAGCTCATTTTCAGTATGGACATCAGTCCATTTCTTCTTCGGAACTGTCCTTGTTCTCCCTTCTCACCATGCCATCCTTGTCTCATTTCATTGCTTAATCACTAGGCATAGGGATTTACCTTTCAGGTCTAACTCTAGGTGGCCCAACTCCGCCCAGTTCCCTCTTTTTGACACTGCGTCAACGCAAAGGGCAACCCCCTTTGGGATATTCTTTGATTTAGAAAAATTGAACAGCTTATTGACTGACCAGTTAATGTAAAGAAGAAAACTATTCTTTAAGATAGTAAGACATGAGAAAAAACAGTGTGAGATGACTTCTCTGATCTCCACTTCCTAAAGAGAAGGGAGGACAAAGGATTTTGCTTCAACGATTATGCTACTTGATACCTACCTGGGTAACCTTGGAGTTGTTTAAGCACCTTATATACAACCATCTTCATCTACAGCTATATCTATATCTATATCTATATCTATATCTATATCTATATCTATATCTATATCTATATCTATCTATATCTATATCTATATCTATATCTATATCTACATCTATATCTACATACACATATATAATGTGTGCATGTATATATACATATATGTACATTTGTGCATGTATAGATGTATATGTGTGTCTATGCACACATGTATGTGTATTGTGCACACATACACATGTATGTATATATATAAAACCAGCTTATAACAATATTATATATTTCTGGACATAAGTATATTTCCACGATTAAATGCATAATTCAGTTACTGATGATGATGTGAAATACAAGCTTGGTAAATCTCAAAATGTAATGTAAATAGGAGCAATTATTGGATTTCTAGCTCCTGTACTTTTAATTGATATGACTTTGGACATGTGTCTTCATCCACATATATTCCAACCCTCAGAATCTTTTTTTTTCTTTGACTTTACCAAATTTTATTGAAGATTTATAGTTCCTTCTATCTATCGCAACCTACTTTGCTTTTTCGTTAATTAATTTTTTTAAATTTATTTTTTTGTTTACATCATTTATTTCCACAGGATTTTGAGTTACAAAATTTCTCCCCTTCTTTTCCCAACCCCCAATCCCAAAACAGTGATCCCACTGTAAAGCCCCTCCCCAATCTGTTCTCTTTTATGTCCTCCTCCAACGCCCCTCTAACTTTCTGGTAGGGCAGGGAGGGTCTCCCTACCCCAGTCCCTGTATATCTTAATCCCCAGTTGCATGTAGTTAATAATAATAATAATTATATATATATATATGTGTGTGTGTGTGTGTGTGTGTGTGTGTGTGTGTGTGTGTGTTTTGTTTTTTAACATTTGATTGTAGAGCTTTAAATTCCAGATTCTTTCAAGTTCTATTTTGCCCTCTGAGTCTAAAACATCAGGGTAATTTTCCTTGAGAATTTCTTGAAGGATGCTTTCCAAGTTCTTTTTTTGATCATGGCTTTCAGGTAGACCAATAATATTCAGATTGTCTCTCCTGGTTCTATTTTCCAGGTCAGTGGTTTTTTTCAAGGAGATATTTCACATTGCTTCCTATTTTTTCATTTTTTTTGTAACTTTAATAGTATCTTGGTTTCTCATAAAGTCATTAGCTTCTACTTGTTCCACTCTAATTCTGAAGGAATTATTCTCTTCATAATACTTTTGAGACTCTTTTTCCACCTGGCAAATTCGACTTTTTGAGGCATTCTTCTCTTCATTGGCTTTTTGGGTTTCTTTTGCCATTTGAGTTATTTTGTTCTTTAAGGTATTGTTTTCTTCAGTCTGGTTGTTGACTCTCTTTTCGTGATTTTCTTGCATCATTGTTATTTCTCTTTCCAATTTTTCCTCCACTTCTCTTATTTGGTTTTCAAAGTCCTTTTTTATTTGAGCTATGGCTTGTAGACAATCTTCATATTTCTCGGAAGCATTTGGTGTGGGAGTTCTGACTGTGTTGTCTTCCTCCTGCTATATACTTTGATCCTTTTTGTCCACAAAAAAGGATTCTAGAATCTGATTGCTGTTCTTACTTTGCTTCCTTTACCTCATGTTGGCCAGTCAATTAATTACTTGATTTTTTTTAGCTCTGTGGAACTCTGTTTCCGGGGCAGGGGGAAGCTCTGTCCCAAATTGCTGGGGTTTTCCCAGTTGCTGGAGCTATTAGGGAGGTTCTGCAGCCCCCTCCAGCTTTGGCTCACTGAAAGGGCACTCCACTCAAGACCACAATCCAGATACAGGCTGCTCAATACAAGAGCCCTTGGCCCTGATCGATGGTCTCAGTCCCCCTGCTGTCTGCAGCCCGGGAGCTCTGAAGCAGCCCAGTGGAGGCAGTTGCTGCTTTCAGCCATTCCTGCTGCCACAGCCGCCTCCATCTGCTTCCTTGCCCTGAGAACAGTTTGGCCAGACTGCTCTTCTCCCCCAAAGTTAGCAAATTCCACTGACCTTTCTCTTACCCTTAATTCTTCTGGCCTGATAAATGTGGAAACTGTGCCTCTAGTGCCACAGGATATGCTCTCCTGTAGACTCTGCTATGGCTTTTCTCGACTGCCCTGGGGCCTGGCTGGGGTTTTGGGCTAGGCCAACCTCGGCTCCCAGCCTGCTGCAATAAGCCCCACCTGCTGAGCTGTCTTCAGCCACAGATGTTTTCTGTATTTTTGAGAGTTTTGAAGCCCTAAAATTTGTTTAGTCGTATTTTATGGGTATTTAAGGTGGCTGTGTGGGAGCTGTGAGACTTTGCTGCTTCTATGATGCCATCTTGGCTCCACCCCCTACCCCCAGAATCTTGATATTCCCATCCATCAAATGTGCATAATATTTGCACCATTCATCTCAAAGCATTATTGGACAGGAAGCAGTTTGTCAGCCTTGAAAGAATATATCAATATGTATTGTCATCATGGCCATCATACGGCCCACAAAATGTAAGTTCTCATAGAAAGTCTAAAGGACTGGAAACTTAGACTAGAAGAAAAAAATCTAGGGTATGGTAGATGAGGAGAGGAAATTTTGCAAGGTTTAAAAATAAGCAGCAACAACCAAGAGGAAGAGATGTTCTTTGTATCCACAAAGGACAGAGTAAAAACTGTACTGAAACTGCAGCAAGGGGGATTTAGCCATAAGGATAAATTTCGTGCTCTAGCACAGATTATTAGAAAGTTGTGTGATTCCTACCTCATGAGACTCTTTAGAGGAAAAACAAGCATTTTTTGGATTGTTTGTTGATCCAACTTCCTAATGTTCCTCAAGGCTGAAAGAAACCACTATACAGATTTGAGGGATGAACTGGGGCATAACCAAACATCCAATAGGTTAGGTGATATTTTTACTCTTATATTGAACCCAGCTTTCCCAAATATCTAATTCTTGCTTGCCTCAATGCTTCCTTAAAAAGTAGAAAGGAGATTAATATATCACTGAGCTATATGGGTATGTTAAGATTAGAATGAGGAATGGGAGCTGTGACATTTCATGAACATTGGCAGTCCAAACATAGAATGATATTGTATAACATTTGGATGGGATTCCCCATGTTTTTTTTCCTTCTTTCCAAGAGTTAGTGAATAAAGGGAGAAGGCAGGAAGGGAGTTATAGGGAAAACCAAAAAGGATGAAAAAGAAAAGGTGAACAGAAGTGAAAAAATCTCCATCTGGAACCTCAACCCCTATAAAGTGGTACCCTATCAACATTAGGCAAACTTGGAACAGGATAAAACACAGTATAAACATTTTCTTAGCATGATAAGCAAGGCTTTTATCTCTCTCTGCAGACAAGGGGGCACAAGGTGAATGTGAATTCCACAAGCCCAACTCAGTCTTTAATCATCTTCAGAATGAGAAAATATAGGTCTCCATGATCCTTGACCCCATACCACATAATATTTTAAAATTAATGAGCCAACAGCTTAGGCCCAAGTAAAGCCCCTGCAGTTTCCACCGAAAGGTAAAGAGAAAATCTGTTTTATATATATTAAAAGAGGGGGGAAAAGTTGACTTAAGATGTCATAGGGTTAAAGTTTTGTAAAACATGGGTTCAAATCTAAACCCTAACACATGCTAACTGTGGAGGCATGGGCAAGTCATTTAAACTCTTGGTTTCCCAAGCAACACTCTAAGATGGCTGATTATGGATGACTTTCTGATAGGCATCCCTCATGGGAATTTCCAGATGAAGAACTGATCCTCTTTGCTAAAGTCAGTCAATCTACATGGATCCTTGATCCCATACCCTCTTATCTTCTCCAACAGATTGTCCCTTCTACATAACAGCCAATTTCTCCTTATTTGTCTCCCTCATACTTCATTTAAAAAATTATTATTATTAAGAGCACATATTTCCAGATCCTACTATCCCTGTCAGTCATCATTCTTTCCCTCTCTTCCACTACTCAGCTAAATTACTGAAAATAGGCATCTAAATTCAGTGCCTCCATTTCTTTGGTCCAGTGATGCTAACTGACTGATTGATTCCCCCTCAATCAATATTCAGTCTCCTAGTTCTGTATCTTTTGGATTGTGGTGGTTTTGTACTATAGAAGATTAATTCAGAGGATCATCAATGAAGCATTTTTTTCTTAAGAATCCAAGGAAGTCTGCTTCAAGTTTTGCCAAATTTGTGTTATTTCAGAGTTGATACCCGCATAGCTGTGTCCACTACATCTGAAAGGCTCCTTTTACTCACCTCATGCTTAGAGGATCCCTGGCACCATTCATGACACAACTCAAAGATCTCCTTTCCTAGTATCCCCACTGGCTATTGGCTCTCACTGTTAGATGACCTTCCATATATCTCTTTGTGTCTTGTATATAACTACATATGCATACTTTTCCCTCTTTCACATCCCAGTACTTCATAAAATGTCTAGAATACAATAAGCATTTTTTTGAAAAGGGAGTTAATTATTTGATGGTTTTGGATTCGTTCACCAAGCACTCTCTAAGGGGATGAAATCATCAGACTAGAACAACTCCTTAAAAACAAAAACAAAAAAGCCAACAGCTAATAAGACATCAATAACCTCTTAGTCATTGAATCACAGAAGGTAGAACTCTAAGGACCTAAGGTATTATCTGATCATTCTATGTAAGAAGATTTCCTGAGACCCCCATGGATCAAATGCCTTGACCAAATTTACCCAGCTAGTAAAGCTTATGGTAATCTTTTGCCCCTGCCTCCAAATCACTAGGCATCTGTGTTGATAAACTTCAACTCTAAAAAGGGGAACCCTATTTCTTCTCTTTCTGTTATAAATTTTCAAGGCCACAAAATAGCATCCTTTCCAGCATTCTGACCTCATATAAAACTTTATCCCTCCCATGCCGTTTTCATACATATTTTGTGCATAATAGATTTTTTTGTGTTTAAGTATAAGTACTTTGTTGTTGTTCAGTGATTTCAGTCATGTCTGACTCTTCATGAACCCTTTGGGGATTTTCTTGGCATAGATATTGGAGTGGTTTGCCATTTTCTTCTCCAGATCATTTACAGATAAGAAAACTGAAGTAAACAGGGTTAAGTGATTTGCCCAGGTCCCAAAGCTAGCAAATGTCTGAGACTGGATTTGAATACCAGTCTTCCTGATTCCAGACATGGCACTCTGTCTGTTGTGCCACCCAATTTCCCCTTGACATAGCAAGGACTCTATCTCATCTCAGCTTTGCACAGTTTTTCAACTTTGAGCATGGTGCTTTGCATGTGGGTTTGCTGAATTTGATCCCAGTTCAAAAGTATCCAGTAATATACGTCCCTAGCTGGAAGAGATCCCTTACTGTACCACAGGATAACCTTGAAAGGGGAGAAGCCCATTTGCTTTAGAAGTAGGGAGAATGAAAGAGATAGATGATTGATGGAATAAAGGAATCTCTTCCTTAGAGGCTGGAGGCTGGAGGCCAAAGGAAGCAGCCACATGGCTATACTTGGTTAAGATCAGAGACAAAAAAAATAAGAGATTCATATTTGATTCTCCTTATTTTCAGGGCTGTTTGAGAATATGCAGCAGCAAGGGAAATAAACCTTGGGAGGCAGTGATGAAACCACTAGATCCAGAGTTTGAACAATTGAATTTAGATCTTTGTCCTTTTATTTCATTTCAATTTTACTTTTAGCAAAGCATTGTCTTATTCTGCAACATAAGGTGAATGGACTAGTTGATCACTAAGGCTGCTTCCAGCTCAAAGTTCCTTCTATCTTCTTCAGGGATAAATTCACAGAGGAAGGCTGAGACACCAGTGAAATCAAGTTCTAGGAACAAAGCTAATCTATTGTGGTAGTTGTTGTTCACCCTTTATTCTTGAAGAGGACCAACATCATTACAAGGGTAGTCTTCCCTCTCAAGTGAATTGGATTTAGATGGGGCAGAGCTATGCAAATTCATCAGCTTCACTCTCTCCTTCAAAGTCATTGAAGTTCAGTGGCAAGACAAGAGTCAAAACAACTGGTGATGGCCTGGGATATTAGGATCAGATGGAGGGGATTCAGGGCATCAACAAAACCACGTATGATTATATGACTCCCCTGTCTGCTTGGTAGCAGAGTTTGTTTAATTTAAGTAGTATGGGGCTATGTCTTTGTCCCTATTTTTCACAGCATATGTGCTTATTTATGTAAAAATGTATTCATGTAAATATATTTATTTACACACATATAGATATATTCACATATATACCCATAAATATATTCATATGTGTGTACATATGTTAAAGATATACATTTGCACACATATAGGGAAGAGGAGGGGAATCAGCATCTATTAAATACTCTGTGGGAGGCACAACATGAAATGCTCTTCAAGTATTATCTCATTTATCTCATTTCATCATATGATACAAATAAGGTAATATTTGTAAAAGTTTTGCCAGTGCCTGGCACTTAATGAGTGCATGTCTTCTTTGCCTTCTTCTCCATTCACAGAAATGTATGAAATAATCTGGAACTATAATTGCACTGATTTGGAGAACTCTTGTCCCTGAAGCAAGAATTCAATTGTAACTTCTCTGCCTATTGCCAAGCCAACATATCAGTCTTTGTAAATTGATTTTGGTCATGATGATTTAGAGCAATGGTTCTCAACCTGTGTGACCCTTTCACAGGAGTCACAGGGGTCACCTAAGACCATTGGAAAACACATATTTCTGATGGTCTTAGGAAACAAGACACTGCTCTTCTATCCATTTCCAGGCGGGTGCGTCCACATGCAGATATGGCCCCATACGAGTATTAAAGGATGGCGGCATTAGGAAGGTTGAGAACAACTGGTTTAGAGGTTAGTTTTGTGGCAGAAAGCCTTCTAACTGGCTTTGGAGCCAGAAGAACTCATGGCTCAGGAGGCACAGAACCATAAATGAATCTTCATATAAAAGGATCAACATTCCCCTCCAACTGACTTTGTGTTGCTTTTTATCCCTACCAGGGAGAACTGCTGTTAGCCAGATGTTGGAGAAGGGGGAGGGAGCTTGATGCTTTTTTTCCATTCTCCAGTCACCAGCCCAAGTACCTGGAGGAGTATGTGTGTGTGTGTGTGTGTGTGTGTGTGTGTGTGTGTGTGTGCTGTGTGTTGATTTTTTTCCCCCTGATTTTAGGTTATTTGGAAGATGAGTATCTAAAGATAGAAGTGACTGGGTTGCAACCTGCGAGCTATGAAAGGTCAAAAGGGTCATCAGAGATCCCCCTTAGAAACTACATCCAATAAGAGAGGCAAGGGGGCCAGACACAGTAGTAACTGAATCTGGTAAGGATCCAATCAAGTTGAATAAGGAAAGACTAATTTATAGATAATATCATCCCCAGAAGTAAATTTGGTTTGGAAATCTAGAAGTGAGGAAATGACTCCCAGGGCCAGAAGTCACAAGATACCCATCTCTAAAGGATTTTCCTCTTTTTAGAAGTTTGCTCCCAATTGTTTCTACGCTTTTTGAATGAGAAAGGAGCTAACAGATAAATGAAAATAAAAATAACAGCAAAGACAATAATAATAACAACAAGACAGTGTGTATTCAGGGGCTTTTAATCAAGAGAATTCACGTCCTTGCCTTAGAACATATAGACATATACACCTTTTTAATCTATATCCTTGAGCTGTAGTACTGAACGAAGCAAGGTCTTTCTTACCTTATTGGGTTATCCATCCGTGACACCGTGAGGAAGGCAGCAAGGTTTGCCGTGTAAGATGAACAGACAATCAGAGTGAAAAGCCACCAGCTCCCCATCACAATGCGCATGGCCATAGAGTTTGTGGGTGATTCTCCACCTGAAAGAAGCAAAGAATGTCAAAGGCTTACTTTCCCAATGACCATTTGTGGATCGCCACCTCCACCCTCATTGCCATTAATCACATTGGTAATCAATCACAGGCCTTGTGTGATTGATTGTTTCTCATTTTGCCTTGACCTAAGTTAAAAAAAAAAAGGACAGTCATGAATCCATGGAAGCCATTGAAAACTCAGGCATCCAGTGAGATGGCCCCAAGACACAGCCATGCCAGTTTCAACTGCCAAGTAATATAGAATTTGTCAAAACTTAAAGAAGACTACCTTGGATTTAAAAAAAATGACTTCATTGGTAATCTTATGCATTATTCCTCTGTGGTACAAAACCTCTAAGGCCGCAAGCTATGATTTGGGATGTTTCCAATTTCCAATTTCCATTTCATATTCAGGAAAAATATATAAATATGATATTACCTCCCACCCATGAATCCATGTGTTTTTTCTTTTCAGTCTTCAAAAGGCATGATGACATGATGTGCCATGCCATTTTTTTTTTATTAATGTCCTGGCTTCCCTTGATGAATCTTTTTAGAATGTTATGGAACTATTATGTTTGACTTTGAGTCAAAGGTTGCCCCTATGAATCCAATTATTTCTCCCAGGCCCCTTAGGTGGTTGCTTAAGAAGGCTCTCAGGGGCACGTTGTCTTTCTCCAGCCCACCAGGTCTCTGCTGAGGCAAGAATCAGAGCCAAAAATCACATTAGGAGCTGTGTGAATTTGTAGTTTCCAGCCAAAATTTGACAATTCCATAACATCACTGAACACTCCCCCAAAAGCTTTGAAAATGCATGAGCTCTAAACATCTCTGAAATGCTTGGGCTCCATTTGGATTCTTTCTAAATAATCTCAGTGTTTTTCCCTCAACATTAATATCTTTAAATTAAGCAGAAAGTTGGGTTTTATTTGACAGCATTCTGTGCACAATGATCCACTTAAGGTAAAAATCAAATAAAAAATAAGAGTAAACCTGAACTTTCCAAGTTAATTTTAATCAAAGTGAAGAAGTAGAATGTAAAGGTATGCCTGGTATTGTTTTATTCATTTCTTGACATCACTGAGATTGAAATAATTCTATAGTTCCTTAGCAATGATCAGAACAGGATAAAATACTTTAAAATTTCTTTTTGTTTGTTTGTTTTTAAATGAGGCTTTGGACACTTACCAAAGATCTCCAAGGGCCATAGTGAAGGGAAACTGAACAAGGATCTACAACATACCTTGCTGTACAAAGGCTCCATAAACAATCCATATGGCGCTGTGAAGGGTGGAGGATGCTGATGGACTAGACTGTGAAGAGTTCTGCAACCTGACGGCCTGTATCCTGTTCAATACAAATATCAAGACACCAACCACAGGGATGGCTGCTGCGATGCAGGCCCAAACAGCAAAGTCAAAAGGAGCAAAGAGAGAGAAAATGTTGATTTTCTCTTCTGGCTTCTTGATGAGAATCCCCACCGAGTAATCCATGTACCGTTTGCTGAAGTCTACAACACTCTCCCGTTCTGGTGTGATGGTGATGGCTGAGATGGCCATGTCTGCTCTCTGAAACATAAAGTCAACCAGTAAAATATCTTGTCTGCTCCTGAAGTTCCCTGTGGCTCACAGAAAGAAAGGTGTTATTTTCATATAAAGGGAGGATGCCCACCATCCATCATCAGAGCTTCCTGTGCTCCAAGATGATTCTGTTCTGTATTCTTTTATTCATAAACTATACCCCTCCCACGCTCCAATAGGGACCTGACTTCCATTAAATCATCCATGTTTTCCCTTGTTCCCTTGAGGCCCTGGATACATATATGTGAAACTGATGACTATAGTTAGGGGTATACCTACCCCGACCCTGGAACCATACAAAGGGTCAAATTGTTGACTGTGACCTGATTAACACTATTGTATACTGTTCAGTCATCCACATCCCTTAAATATGGTAGAGTAATCATCTCCAGAATATTTCAGTATCAGATTTGAGTGCATACAAGTCAATTCTGGTCTTTTCCTTACCTTTCCAACCTTCTCATTACTTTGGAAACACTATTTAAAAAAAATAAAACCCCAAATTAATGCATAGAATCACAGAATCTCAGACTTGAAAAGTTCTTTGGAGGTGAGGCAGCCCAATCTATAAAGTAATGAAAATATCTGTCTACAACATCTCAGATAAAATGTCATCTAGTCTTCTCTGGACAACTGCTGAGCAGGGAGCCTACAACCTTTCCAGGCAAACAATAACCATCACTTTTTTTTCCCTTGCAATTCTCATTGTTTAGTTTCCATTTAACTTTACAACCTTATTTTCCCCCCAGTCACCATTTTGTTTGCCCCTCAAAACATTTACCTCTTCCTGTTTGCCTTTAATCTTCCAGTGTAGAACTCGGTATCAGAATACCTGATTTCAGATCCTGCCTCAAGCACTTACTGGGTGTGTCACCTTAGAGGTATCACTTAACCTCTGAGAATCAGTTTTCTTTATCTTTATGATGGGTATAATAATAGTTGTAGAAACCTATACCCCAGGGTACTTAAAAATGAAAATCCTTTGTAAAGTGCAAGCTAGATCAATGTACACAAGTATTATCTCTTTCTGTGGAAGGTTAAGACTCTTTTTTACTTCATATTTCATTTTTTAATTAATTTATTTTTAGTTTTCAACATTCACTTCCACAAGATTCTGACTTACAATTTTTCTCCCCATCTCTGTCTTCCCCCCCAATATCATGTGCAATTTGACAGAGGCTCTACATATACATTCATATTAAACCTATTTTCGCATTAGTCATGTTATGAAGAATTGCAATCCAATGGGAGAAACTATAACAGAGAAGAACAAGAAGGTTAAGACTCTTGAAGAAAAACAGGTTTTCCTTCTTTCCTTCCTCCCTTCCTTTCTTCCTTCCTTCCTTCCTTCCTCCCTCCCTCCTTCCCTTATTTTCTTTTTCTTTCTTTCTTTCTTTCTTTCTTCCTTTCTTTCTTTCTTTCTTTCTTTCTCTTTTTTCTTTCTTTTTCTCTTTCTTTCTTTCTTTCTCTTTCTTTTTCTCTTTCCCTCTTTCCTTCCTTCTTTCTTTCTTCCCTATGTCTCACCTGAACACAGCACAATGTTTGAAAAACATTATGCATTTAAGAACTGTGTGTCAAAAATGAGTTGGTCCAATCTGTTGGCCTTTTCTGCCCCTGGGAAACCTTTCCTCCCTTAATAAGAGCCATTAAACTTGCAGGATTGTTGTGAACTTCAAATGAGACAACCTTTGTTTCAAGTACTTAGCACAGTGTCTTGCACACAGTAAACACTAAATAAATGCTTATTCTCTTCCCTCTTCCTTGAGGACTCTAGCCCATGATGAACTTTTTATCCTATAGACTGCTGCCATACATACTATCTACACACCACAATTATGTGACTAGGCAAAGAGACTCTGATTTTGGCCGGAGTGGAGCACTCCCAGTGTGGGAGTTCCTTCCTACATATCAAAAAGCATAACCATTCATGACTCACAGGCTCATAGATTAAAGTTGGAAGGGATATTGGGGGTCATCAGATCCAATTTGCTACTTTTACAGAAGGTGAAACTGAGAATCAAAGAGGCTAATTAATCTGTTCAAGGCTAACAAAATGGCAGAACAATAATTTTAATCCTGTACACTGATCCCAGTGCTCTTTCAAGCTCCCATGCTTCCTTCTTGGGAGTTATATAAGTTACTAGAAGATAAGATGACTTGTCCATAGTTGTTATAGAATTAATAAGTGGCAAAGGTGGGATTTGAATCCAGGAGGTCTTGACTCTAAGCCAAGCCCTCACTCCAATAAGTAACAGAGCCTTCACATCTCCATTAATTTCTTACTATGAGTTAGTCTTATTTCCCCAGTCATATTTATTGTCAATACTCAAGGTTAGAGACTCTGCCTTTTCCTCTCCTATTCTCTACAGCTTCTGGCAAGGTATGTAGCACATTGTAGATCTTCAACACTTAGATGTCAGTTAATGACCAGGGATGTTACAGTCATCTTGGAGCAGGCCAGTGCTGTGATTCTTCTTTCTAAGACACACTTCATGGGGTAGGGCATAAGGTGGTGATAAGAGTTAGTGAAGGAGAACTGAACATAAACAGGGTGATGGAACGACATAGACTACACTTTAGGCTCTCTTAGAATGGGAACAGAGACAAGCTGAAATAATTAACAGCTGGTCCAACCCTAGTACTAACCCTCTTGAGTTAATGAACTGGGTCTTTCTGTGTGACAGATAGAGGACAATTGCTTGTCAAAAGACAAGAAGTTGCCTTCCTCTAAGTTATATCTTAAACCTCCAGATCTGAAGGGTCATCATGCCCTGAATTGTTTGAGGATGCTCAGTCCCAGGGGCACTCAATGTTAGGATCAATATTTCAGTTCCATCTAGGAAATGGAAAGGTACTCATACCAGACTTTATCTTCATTACTGAGTTCAACAGAGTGGTGGATAAACAAGGAACTGGATAAAAATACATGAATTTTGGCGGATTAGTATATATAGCCTTCCAAATGGCACTGGTGTATTTACAAGAATTGGATAATACTGTATTTCCACTTCTAAGCATCCTTTCTCAGCAACAGAAGGGATACCAAGCCACTCTGTTTTTGTGGTAAGGATTTTTCAGATACAAATTTTTTTTATGTAAAAGAAAATAAGCTGTATTTGATGTCACATATTCCATCCTGGACATTAAGCTATTCTACAGACATGTCATCATGGCTTGAGTCTTCTGCTCTATGCCCAAATTAATGTACCAAACTGGGAGTCATTCTTTATAGAGGGGGTAGCTCCTCTATCACCCCACTATCATTTTTCTACTACAGTCAATATGGAATGTACGTAGTTTGTGCTCTTCCTTTGTGACTCAAGGGATAGATTACAAATGTGCAAAGATCCAACAGGACTCATTTCTTCACTTCAATGCTCTTTTAGCAGACCTACCTTATTAATGAGTTCCCCAATCATCCCATTCCAGGAGGTGTTATGGAGCTGGTGACCATATTTGCCATCAGGAGCTTGATAAATCTCATACTTGAATCCTAAAGTCTTAGCCAAGGCATCCAGGACATCAATGGAGAAGCCTTTGTAGCGCTTCGGCTGCCCGAGTATGTTCTCTGCCACCATCACAAAAGGTTCTTCCTGAGAAAAATACAATGTTTAAGCTAATATTAAAGCCACTTACTGTCAAAGAATAAAACTGAGCAGCAAGGAAGTTAATGCTTGCTAGTATGGGACTGCAGCTACATAAATTATTAATGGAGGATGGGCTTTAAAATAAATTAAGAATAATTATGAAAACAATAGCTATATACTGTTTGGGGTGACTATGTTCTAGATATGTCAGATATCTGTTCAATAGCTATATTTGTGGATCTCTAGTATGTTGGTGCGGGTGACACCCAGTCCATAAACAATGGAATAATCATCTTTAGCTCAGATCTTGGAGATCTGTTCATTGTTGTGCTAAACATTTATTATATAGGAAAACATATGGTCAGAGTCATGTCTCTGTCCATTCATGTAGGACTAGGAGAATATGTGCTTTTGTGGAGACATTTTACAGGTGATACCACACTCTAAGTGAGGACTTGAAAAGGTCTTAGCCTAAAAGGGCCAGTGTCTTCCACTGCATTCTGAGTCATCTCCAATCATTCTAATGAATATCTGGTCACTGGATCCTCATGGCTCTGCAGGAGAAAGTGAGGTTGGTGACCTTGCACAGCTCTTCCTCACTCAAATCAAAGTCAACTGCAAGTCATCATTTCACTGATGCCATGGTCCTCTTCAAAACTGAAGGACAAATACAACCTTTGAGTAGACTGAGCTGCTTGAATGAGGACCAAACTACTTGGGTAACTCAGCTGGTCCTCTCCGTTTCCCTGTCCCTCTTCCTCTACTTCTCTTCTCCAAAGGAAAGTAAACTTTGATTGTATGGATAATTATATGGAGTGACATTTCTCATTATTCCCTTCTCATGCATTCACCTAATCTAGTGTGATCCTTTTGGGAATGAAACTCAAGGAATTGTTTCAATGAATAAAACATACTTAGGTAATTGGGTGAAGGACAAGAGATGGAAACCTCTAGGAGGGGGGAGGAAAATGCTATTATCTTTACCATTACTGCCAGAATGGAGATGAAGGAATATCTGGGAAGAGAACTGAGAGTAGAAATATGTCTGATACCTATGGAGTCAAAGTCTGGAAAAGTTCTCTAGCTCCATTATTCAAGTCTCTCCCCTCCAAGGTAATATTATCAGTTTATCAAGGGGATGGGATGTTAGAAGGAGCAAGGACAATAGCAATAGACAGCATGGAGCTTTTGATTCCTTAACATGATCCTACCAAGACAGTCACCACTTTGAGTGTCAGTCCATGGAGGTGGCTGCCTGTGTGCCTCTCCTGCAGGCTGCCATTCAGACCTTTTTCTGAGTCCCAAGTCGCCAGCTGTGGAGGAGAAAAGAATAAAGATATAAAGAAAAGAATGATCATTCCCATGTTCTATTATTCCTTGCCAAGTTCCCTTCCCTACTCAGATCAAGCATATGTCTGTCCAGTTAGGAAGTGGGAACAAGCAAGCAATGACCCACGGGATTTCTCATTGGACTAGAATTGATCTGTAACTAATGGCAGTGAATAGGACTTAGCCTCAGAGTACCAAATTTAGAGGGTACTAGTGGTATCTGCATATATTTGGTAGTATAGAATTGGTTGCCCCCAGTTATCAAGGATAATTTGTTAGCAAGAAATCTGCTGAGTGGAAGGCTGTACTCGGTGGCTCTTCCCACCCCTCCACTTAACTCCCTCTCAGCTGAGGACCCATTTTGTATCACTTTTCTCATACTAGGATTGTAATACATGTTACAAGCATAAAAATTCTTAAGTATATCTCTAGCCAAGAGTCCCAATGAGTTAAAGAGACAGAAGACTGTTTGGAAGAGATCAGAATTTCACCCAGTTGTTCTATTGTATTGTGAGGAATAATTACATCAATGAATTGAAATGACTTATTAATTACATGTCAGTGGTGTAAATGTGAATTCCTATATTCTTCCTACAAATGTCCCAGCCTATTTTAATATTCAAATCAGCATTTTTGTACCTTCTGCTGCCACACAAGCATATATTTCACTTCCTAGAAAAGGGAATAACAAAGTTTATTCTGAGTTCCAGATTATCTGTAGCAGACTTCGTCACTACTAACAGAACAGTTCGGATAAAAGTTCACAATACATCTGGCATCGTATGGAAATCATAGGAAGATGGGATACATTCCCACAAGAAACTTTCTTTGTGAAATGATAAGATATATGTTGTGGGGTTTTTTATGAACTTGTAAAGCCCAAACCCAAGCAAACCTTTGCTCACAGGATATTGGATGGCAGAATTTCTTTCAAAATAATCCTATTGTTTGATGATTCTCAGTTCCAACCACACTCATAAATGCTAAGGAGACAAAGAAATGCAAATGCACAGTCCCTTATTTGCCCTTCTCCTGTTCCTGTCTCTGTCCCTGTCCCTTTTTTCCTCTCTTTCTCTCTCTCTGTCCCTGAGTCACAGTGGCTCAGCATCTGAAAGCTTCATAGGGCAGACTTATTCATGGAAGGGAAGTAGCTTTTTATATCCTGATAGTATGGTTTGTGATGGGAAACCATGATGTCATGATATCCATTCTGGCTGGAAAGGGTCTGTGCTCGGATGCCCTCAGCTATACAGTATTTGATGCTAAGGAAGGACCTGATGCTACTAACCAATCTCAAAGGGGATATTGGATTTTCCTTTCCCAGTGTTATATCAATAAACTGTTAGTAGCTCCCTCATTATTCTAGACCAGGATTCTGGAAACACCATTGATTCAGGAAAGAAAAGCAATGCATCCAAGGTCTCAAATCATTTGTCCTTCTTGTCAATGTTTCAACTACTGATAAATACAAGGTCTCTGGATCCTCCAGGAGTAGAGGAAGAGGGTGAGCATTACCAGGCAGACCAGAAGATGGGATTAAAGGTCAGAACTTCTGTGGGAGAAGTCTGAAGTCAAGTCAATAAGCCAGACTTCAAGGGCATGTTCAATATGGCAGAGATTTAAAGGTCTTTTCAGTAAACTTTCAATATTTAGGTGGTGGCACGGCAATAGATAGAAAATGGCCTAGAGTTAGGAAGGCCCAAGTTCAAATTTGGCCTCTCTTACCTATTAGTTATATGATTCTGGGAAAGTCACTTAACCTCTATTTGCCTCAGTTTCCTCAAAAATACAATAAGGTTATTGTTAATACCTGTCTCTAAGGGTTACTGTGAGGATGAGAAAAAATTGTAAAAGATCAGTTCCTAGCACATGGTAGGTGCTATATAAATGTATATCCTCTCCCTCTTCTCTTCCCTTGGCTGGACTCTTATTCCAGATTCTTAGAATATGAAAAGCATAGAATTGTATGGTTATAGATAAAGAAATGGAAAGGACATCAGAAGTTATCTAATCCAATACCCTCATTTCATGGAAGATGGAACTAAGGCTCAGTGAGGGTCATTGACTTGCCCAAGTGGCAGAGACAGGAATCCACACCATTTCCTCCAATTTTAAATCTACTGCTTCTTCTACTATTTCTCATATCATGCTCCCCTAGTTCTCATGACAAGGATATGAAGTAATCAGAACTTTATTATAAATATGTAGAAGGGATGGCTAGGTGGTACAGTGAATAGAGTACCAGTCCTTGAGTCAGAAGCACCTGAGTTCAAATCCGAACTTAGACACTTAACACAAAAAAAGTAGCCATGTGACCTTGGGCAAGTCACTTAACCCCAAATTGCCCTACCTTTCCCCCTCCAAAAAAAAAGATAAATATATAGAAGCAGAATTCTCCCTTAAATTTGGATAAAGAAAGATAAAAAACATGTTCCAAAAGGAAGTTTGTGGATTAACCATTATAACACCTCTGACAACAAACGTATATAGACACAAAGATATGAATATGGGTGCTTATAGTGTCCACTAGTTGGCATAATAATGCACAGAACACTGAACTTGGAGTCAAGAAGCCTAGAGTACAAATCTGGGCTCAGAAACTTGCTAACTGTGTGACTCTGGGCAAGTCACTTAACAACCATCTACTACAGTTTTCTCATGTAGAAAATGAGAATTAAAATAATACCTACTTCCAGGGGTTGTTGGAAAGATCAAAGGAGATCTTTGTAAAGTGCTTTAAAGGACATTCAAATGCTATTTAAATGCTAGATATTATCATTGTTATTGTTCTAGATATTTCTCCACATATAAATCCACATATGCACATAGACAAGATGAATGTGCTTGCATATGCATATGCATGTATGCCCATATTGCAGAATCACCTATTTTTAGAGATGGAAGATTCCATACCCAAAAAAGGAATCCCAACCAAAACACACGCAAAAAGCTATTTTCTAGCCTCCACTTGCAGACCTTTAATGTGAGAAAACCTATTACCTTAAAGCAGCCCAACCCCTTCATGCCAAGATCTAACAGTTAGCACTTTTTCTCCCCTTACTTCAAACTTATTTTTTTCTCCAGTTCCCCATTTCTCCCCTTTGGAGTCAGACTGACTAAGTCAAATATGTTTTCAAGTACTTGAAATTCACTATCATATTCCCTCCATACATTTTTCTCTGTTTCATATTAAACCATCCTATTTCCTTTAGGTCATCCTCATATGGCATAATGGTGAGACTTTTAACCATCCCAGTTGTCCTTCTCCAGAAATTAAAGCATGTATCAATATTCTTGCAGAAATGTAGTTCCTAAAAAAGAAGGGAATTCTCTGGATGTGGTATCACCAATGAAGACTAGAGAGAGATAATCACTTCCCTAATACTGTACGTCACCCCTTATGACTCCACATGTCACAATGGCCTTTTTAATGGTCATATACTTCTGTTGACTCATTGAGGCTATTGTAAAGTCCACTGAAATCTCTGGAAGTGAGAAGCCTTGCATTGATAAAATCATAGCACAATTGAATCTATAAAGCTCTACTCAATACATTTCATAGATATTTTTATGGATGATGTAGTAATAGAAATGCATTCAAATATAAATCTATACACTAGACATGTATGCACACACTATATATACTTATATGCATATGCATACATATGCATGTACTACTATACATGTGTACCTATACACGTAGACACAAAACAGCAGAGCAAAATACTTAAATTTTATTGATAAAGGAAGTGAGGCTCAGAGAAGTCACATAATTTGCAGAAAGTCACATAGCAAGATTAAGAGTTAATAATAGAGGGGGAGATGACTGAATAACACAGGAAATACTGGACTCCCCAGAATTATCCCACAAACAAGTTAAAATGTTACTTCAAAGTGAACTTTGAGCGCTAAAATAATTAAAATCTGGGTAAGGCAGTTGTCCTCCTAACTGGACTTGAGAGGATCTCAGAAAAGACTTGAATTCTCAGTAGCCTAACAGAAGTGCAAAACACCTTCAGGTAGACTCTGCTGAATCAACAAACAACAAACCCTGTGGGGTAGCTGCATTGGGGGGGGGAATGGTCTTTAAGCTTCAAGAACTTCCACCTCATTGATAATGCGGGGCTCTGACATCTGAACAGGGGAAGATGGAAAGACCCTCTGCTGCCACAGGACCAGTGGTCCCAGGTTGTAGCAGTCAGTGAGGAGGAGCAAGTAACATTCCTGATGAGTTTAGAAGCAGAGGAGTGGGAACTCTACTGGCAATGGGCATTTGCAGGACAGCAGAGTTCAAGGTTTTGGCTTCAAGGCAAGGGGGTGAAATGAGATTTGTAGTCAGGAGGGACTACAGAGAGTGAGAACATTCATGGCGTTGATGAAGCTGGGGTCCCTAGTTGTAGTTCAAGGTTAGAGAGGAGTCCTTGAAGTTAGGGCTGTGGCATCACCCCCCCACACACACACCTAAGGAACAGAACCTGACTATAATAGTAAGCAACTAAATAATAATAATAACCATGATTAAGAAAAGGAGGAAGAAATCAACCATAGACAGCTACTATGGGGAGAGAGATCTTGGTTCAGATTCAGAAGAAGAAAGTGAAGTTTAAAAAAAATTACTCCTATTTCAAATAAAAATGTTAAATCATCATGTAATTCTTGAAAAAGCTTAAAAGGGATTTAAAAAGCAAATAAGAGAGGTTGCGGAAATTATGTGTATGTGTGTATATATATATATGTATGTATGTATGCATGTATGTATGCATATGAACAATCCAAGAAAATCAATAAAATTATGAAAGGAAAGTCAACCAATAGGGAAAAAATATATCCAAAAACTTAAGGAAGAAAATAATTGCTTAAAAAATAGTACTGGACAAAGGGAAGCTAATGACATTATAAGACATTGGGAAATAATAAAACAAAATCAAAATAATGAAAAAATAGAAGAAAATGTGAAGCATCTCATTAGAAAAGCAATAGATCTGAAAAACAGTTCAAGAAGAGAGAATATAAGACTTGTTGAAATACTTGAAAGTTACCATTTTTCAAAAAAAGTCTAGATTCAATATTAGAAGAAATTATTGGGTAAAATTGTACTGAAGTTCTAGAAAGAAAGGGTAAAATAGACATTTAAAAATTCCATCAATTACCACCTGAAAGAGATCCCAAGATGAAAAGTCATAGAAACTTTATAGTCAAGTTTTGAAGCTTCCAGGTTAAGAAAAAAATATTACAAGCAACAAGAAAAAAACTACTGTGGAGCTACAGTCAGGAAAACAAAGAGCTAGCAGTTTCTACACTAAAAGATCAAAGGTCCTGTAACATTATATTTTAAAGAACAAAGGAGCTAAGTTTGCAACCAAGAAGAACTTACCCAGCAAAGCTGAGTATAATCCTGAATGAAAAGAAAAAAAATGGATATTTAATGAATGGAAAAATTTTCGGTATTTATGACAAAAAGACCAAAACTCATTGGAAATTTTGACATATAAGATCCATGAGAAACATAGGTAAACACTAAAGACAATTAGAAATATATTTAAATAAGAGACTCAATAAGGTCAAACTATATATAACTTATGTGAGAAAATGTTACCTGTACTCTTAAGAATGTTATCATTATTTGGGAAGCTTGAAAGAGCATACATAGACAGAAAGCTTGGCCTTGAGTTGAGTATGAGTGAATGAGTCTAAACAGCAAAATTAGGTATGGAGAAGTAAAATGGGGCAATTATCTCAAATGAATGAGGCATGAATGCAAGAACTGTTACAATGGAAATAGGTGGGGGGGTGGAAGGCTGTAAGAGCAAAAATCTTATTCTCATAACTATGAAAAAAGGAATAATACATCTATATATACATATACATGTATATATATACATATGTGTGTGTATATGTGTATGTATGTATGAATCAAAGTTTCTAAATTTATGAAGAAATAAGAGGGTAGGGGAGAATAATGGGGAGGCTCATAGAAGGGTGTGTAGAACAAGAAGCAGAAGTTTGAGGGGAGAAGATAAGGGAGGAATTCTTAGAAGGATGGGCAGATTAAGGAATAAGAGGATAACAGGAAAAGATTAGGGAGGGATTGTTTAAAAAGGTGCAGATTGTATAAGTCATGACTAGAACTCAGACACTGGGGAGGGAAAGGATAAAAAAGAAGGTGAGAAGGATAATAGTGGTGACAAACAGGATAGAGAGAAATATGCAAATAAACTTCATGTGAACTTACCCATAAACATGACTAGATAGAAGAATGGATTAAAAATCAAAATCTGGCAATATTCTATTTACAAGAAATACATTCAAAAATGAGATACATGTGAAGTTAAAATAAAGGGCTAGAGTAGAATTCAGCTTCAGCAGGGGCCAAACAAACAAACAAACCCAAGGGTAGCAACTAAGATCTCAGATAAAGTTAAAGTTAAAATATATTTAAAGTAATAAAGGAACAATATTACAATTAAAAGTTATCATTGATAATAAAGCAAAATAAATACTCCATATGTATTCAATGCTATAACATCTATTTTTTTAAACTATCAAGTCAAATAAATTACAGGTGGAAATAGATAACAATACTTTAATAGTAGTGGATTTTAACCTTCCCTGTCAGAATTTGATAAATCTAACCAAAAATAAAATAACCAAGAAATAAGTTAAGGAGGCGAACATAATCTTTTTGTTTGTTTGTTTGTTTAGGCAACTGGAGTTAGATGACTTTCCAATGGTCACACAGCTATAAATCTGAACTCAGGTCCTCCTGATTCCAAGTCAGACATTCTATTCACTGTACCACCTAGCTTCCCCAAATAGAATCTTAGATAAGTTAGATTTGATAGCTATCTGGAGAGAGCTGAACGGGAATAAAAAGAAATATCCTTTTTTTTTCTCAGTGGTACATGGTATCTTTACAGAAATTGAAAATATATTAGGGCATAAAAATTTTATAGATAAATGTCAAAATATTAAATGCATCCTTTTCAGATCACAATTCAATGAAAATGGTATTCTATAAGGAACCACAAAAACACAAATTAAAACTAATTAGAGACTAAATGACCTAGCCTTAAAAAATGACTAGGTTAAAGATCAAATCAGAAACAATCATTAATTACATTGCAGAGAAAATAGAATATATAAATAAATCTATTTTAGAAAAAGAAATTGAACAAGCTATAAATAAGCTTCCTAAGAAATCAGGATCAAATAGACTTACAAGTGAATTCTATGTTTAAAGATCAACAAATTCCAATATTAAATAAATTATTTTTAATAATAGGCAAAAGAAGAGTCCTACCAAACTGCTTTTATACAACAAATATGGTACTAATACATAAACCAGGAAAAGCAAAAACACAGAAAGAAAATTATAAACCAATTTCATTAATGAATATGGATATAAAATTCCTAAATATAATACTAGCTTGGAGACTTCAACAATATATTACAAAGACCATACATTGTGACCAAGTGGGATTTTGTGCTAGGAATGCAAGGATGACTTAACATAAGAAACACTATAAACAGAATTGGTTATATCAATAAAAAAGAAAGATCATGATTATATCAATAGATGCAGAAAACATTTTGATAAAATACAATACTCATTCCTATTAAAAGCACTCAAAAACATAGGTATAAATGGATTTTTCTTTAAAATGATTAAAAGTTTTTACCTAAACCATCAGCAATCATTACTTGTAATGGGTATAAGGTAAAAGCCTTCCCAATAAGATCAGAAGTGAAACAAGGATGCCCATTGTATTAGAATGACTACCAATAGCAATAAGACAAGAAAAAGAAATTGAAGGAATAATTATGGACAATGAGGGGAAAAAAGCATTTCTTTTTGCAGATGATATGATGATATACTTGGAAATTCCTAAAAATTCAACTACAAAGTTAATGGAAACAATGACTAATTTTGCAAAGTAAGAGGATGTAAAATAAACCCACTTAAACCACCAGTATTTCTATATATCACAAATAAAACCTTGCAAGAAGAAATAGTAAGAGATAACCCATTTAAAATAACGGCAGACTGTATAAAATATCTGGAAATATACCTATCAAAACAAACCCAGAAACTACATTAACATAATTATAAAACACTTTTTATACAAATAAATCCAGATTTAAATAATTGGAGAAATATTAATTGTTCATGCAGAAGCACAGCAATATAATAAAAATGGCAATTTTAACTAAACTAATCTATTTATTCAATGTTATCCAATTAAATTAACCAAAAAATTTTACTGAGCTAAAAATATAATAACTAAATTCGTTTGAAAGAAAAAGTCACGATCATTAAAGGAATCAATGGAAAATAATGTAAAGGGAGAAGTTTAGCATGACCAAATCTTATCTCTGATAGAAGGCAATAATTCTCAGAACTCTCTGGTACTGACTAAATGGTTCAGTGGAACAGAGTAGACATACAATACACAGTCACAAGTAATTGTTGTAACCTTGTGTTTGAGAAACATAAAGATGTGAACTTTGGTGATAAGAATTTATTTGTTAAATATTGTTGGGAAAGTTGGAAAGCAGTCTGGCAGAAATTAGGCATAGACAATTACATTACAACACATACTAAGATAAGGTCAAAATGGACACATGTCATAATATAAAGGGGAAGATTTTGAGACAAACTAGAAGAATATGGCACAAATATCTATCAGATTCAGGAATAGGTGAACAATTTATGAATTAACAAGAGATAGAGAACATTGTGAGATATAAAATGGCTAATTGCAGTTATATCCATTTAAAAAATAAGTTTTTCTACAAATAAAATCAATGTGACCAAGATTAGAAGAGAAATAGAAAATTGGGAGCAAAATTTTAAAGAGCTTTTCACATGAAGGTTTCATATCTCAAGTTTATAACGAACTTTGTCAACTACACTGCCTAGCCAGTCCTCTAGGTGTCATTTGGTTGGCATTTGATAGAGATTGCTGCCCCCACATGAACAAAACATTAATTTTGGGGTGGGAGTGGTACACTGAGGACATTTTTTTTCAAGTAGGAAAAGAGAGTTGAGTAATAGAAGGAAATTCAATATGTACTCTTCACTAACCTAGCTAATTCAACCTAAAATAGTTATGAGAAAAATTTTGTAAATAGTTAGTGGGTTTAGTTCTTTAGAGTCCAAAATACACCAGAACCACACAGAGTTGTTCAGAGGCTTAGTTGCTATTCACATTTGAAAGTCTATCACTGGGGGATATTCTCTGTTCCCACAGAGCCTGTCACTTTGGACCCCAATAAAGGACAAGTAATTTTAATGTAAATAAATTTTGATTTTTAATTTACTTTTACTTTACAGCATTCAGTTCCATAAGCTTTTGAGTTCCAATTAATTTTGAATTTGAGACACCACTTGCAGGTACTAGTTTTATACGACATTCAGTGAGAAGAGTATTAATATTCTATTCAATAGTATATTAGTATATAATATATATTATATGTACATTATATATATTAGTATATAATATATATCATATGTACATTATATATATATATTAGTATATAATATTCTATTTAAATTAAAAGACAAAGAGAACACCCATCCTTATTTCCTCCAATGGGCTCTGGCATTTACAACACTCATATTGCCCCAACTTTGGGAGAAAGAAAGATTTGTCCCTCTTCCCCTAGAGCTGTGATTTTCCCATTTGCCAGGCAGAGGTGGTACATGACTCAGTCCATAAGAAGTAAGTGATGCAGATAAGGTTGATAAATGGGACTTGAAGAAACCTTTGGCCCAGAGAATTCCAGCCTCTACATATGCCAGCTCCAGACCATTTCATTTGTACCTAAGTGTGTCAATTTTGACTTCTACTTGTACTTGCGGACAAGATTTTGTTTATGGGATCGATGAATTTACGGACACATACACCAATTTTTGACAGCTGACCTGTCAAGATCAGTGCCTGAAAAACTAATTTCCAGCACGGTTAAACAAAATGCAAGCTGCTACAATTTGATAAGACCATTACAGTTTTCATTCACGCTGGAAATCTTCTCTATCCTTACCAGAAATGTGGAACCAGAGGTTACAACACAATCCTCACTTGAGAAGAGATATATGACTTCTAAATCTGATTATGACAAACAAGTGTTCTTAGGATCAATCAGTTGTAGAATGAGTTTGAAAAACCACTGGTCTCCAGAAAATATATTTTCTAAATCAGTCTACGGTGGTAGTGATATTCAAGTTTAGAGGGGTGTGTGTGTGTGTGTGTGTGTGTGTGTGTGTGTGTGTGTGTGTGTGTGTATGTATGTGTGTGTGTGTGTGTGTGATATGTGGTGATTTGGGACTTTGAGGGCATTCTCTTTAATAAATTCCTTGCTGTAAAAACTACAGAATAGCCCTAGTTCAGAGAACAAGCTGAGTTATATATAAGCAGGTTATAGGCATGCCTTAAAATGGCATTCCTCTTTATAAAATAGGAATCCAATTGGTTTGTATCCTAACTCAGGGTGAGAACATCCTTGATCCCTGACATAACAGCACTTGTCTATTCTCTGAAAGTTTAGAGGCTTGACTATTATGTTTTATAGGAGATTAAGGTGTTGGTTCCTTTCTTGTTCTCTTCCTAAGAGAAAGTCTAAGTTCTACTAAAATTGATACAAATGGCAGATCAAGGCATTTAAGAAAAATAAAATAGGCACTAGCTATGACAGAAGAGCAGTTCGTGGTTTGGAAGAGGATTGATTAAGCTTTTTTCAAAAATTTTATTAATAGATGCCCTGGCCAAAGGCTCTGATCAGCAGAATATGAACTGAACAGTGATCAGCATTGGCGAAATGGAGATAGGGTATTTTAGGCATTGCCTACCTAAGAAAGATAAACAATGAACATTAAGTTTGATAACTCTTCAATGCACAATCCTTCCCTACCTCCCACCAAACAACAGCAATAGCAACATTGTTTTGGAGGCTTTCACTGTAAAATACAAAACAAAGCAGGTCCTACCCAACTAGAAAGATTTTTGAGTATAGACCCAGGTTGGACTAAATCTCTGTCATCCAACGACTAGCCTTCCTAAATTCAAAGTCATTTATCCGGAGACAAGCACATGCTGATGACAATGTTTGACCTTTTTCTCAAAGGCCTTCTATTAAAAAACAGAGGGGCTACAATCTACATTAGTTACAGGAATGGCCAGATGTATGAAATCACACATCATATAAGTATAGGAATGGTAAACCCTCTCTTAACTTGTGGACCATTTTTACCAATTTCTATTTTATAAAAATGCTACCACTAGTTTCCATAATAAATCATAATATTGGCTCAACAACATAAACACTGACTGAAATCAGTTTGAATCTGGAACTTTGGCCAACAGAGTCTAGGCAGAAATAGATGATGAGAGCCAAGTTCCAAAACCATTTATTTACCAAATAACATCTCAGTGGCTTTCCCACTAACACTTTTCCCTAATGCCTAATGAAGAGTTGACCCCAATATTCCCAAATGCTTTAACAGTGTAATATAAATTTTGACTTTTTGTAAGCCAAAACACTTCAAGTCTGGGCTTAGAGATGGAATGGATGTACATATATGTATAGGTATATGTGTATATATATGCATATATGTATATTGTTATATATGAACTAGAAAGAGAGAGGGAAGAGAGACAGAGACAGAGAGATAGAGATGTCATAGAGAAGGTGCTACCTTTTATTGCTAAAATGCCCTTCTCCAGGCAATCAATGAAATCACAAATTGAATCTCTAATGCTCTAATGCTTTGGCACTGACTGTCCCCCCATTTCTGCAATGCTCTCCTTTCTAATCCCAGATTCTTTCAAGGTAAAGTGCAATCCCTATGCCTTAGAGGTTTTTCCTGGTCCTGCAACAATTTTTCCACTCAAAATACCACCCATCTAATCTTCATGTATCTTAGATGTCCTTAACTATTTACATGCTATCTATCATGTTAGAATTGAGAATGAATGCCCCTCTTGGTCAGGAATTGTTTTTAATATTTCTTTGTATCTCCACTACTACTTAGCAAGATGCCTGGCACATTGAAAGCATATGTTAAATGTTTGTTGACTGACTCTCCATATCCACATATCCATCCATCCATAACATTTATATTTACATGGAGGCTCATCACTAAAACATTGATACCAAAAAAGTGATACTTTTTTGAGCGGGGTGGGGGGGGTGGCTGGAATCTTGGCAAGCCCTAAAGATTATAGTCTACATCTGGGAAACGATATGCATACTGATGAAATGATTTGAATAATCCAAGATATCAAAGTAAACTCTAATTGTATTAAGGTACAGACATAGTATCCAAACATTAAAAAAGCACATCGACCAAAAGCTGAGAGCCCTGTCAGTTGCTCCAGAAATCTCCCACTCATGTTTCATAAAATATTTAAACAACCATATTCACCAGTAACACTAAAAGAGCTGACTGTGTAACTATTTAAAAAAAAAGATTAAGGCATAGATCTGATGCATATGGAATGTGTGCTTTACATGTAACTGGGGGCAGAAGCAGATCTATTGGGTAACAATAACAGAATCCAAAAAGATATTAAAGAATAGAATAGTGGTTGGATTATAGCAGATTGTGTGGTATGAGTGAACAAAAGCCAAGGACTTGAACTTAAAGGATCAGTATGACCACTCAAGTATCTTTGCCAAGAAAACTCCAAATAGGGTCATGAAGAATCAGGTACAACGTCCAAAAATGACTGAACAACCACCATAATAAATGCAAATCTCAGCTCTGCCACTTATGATCTGTGTGACCTTGGGCAAGTTAATTAACTTCTCTGGGCCTCAAGACTCTTCATCTGTAAAAGTGAGGGGATTGGAACAGCTGATCTATAAGTCACCTTTCAACTGAAAATCTATGGTCCTATAAAACATTTTGTATAACAATGAAATTCAATAGATAAAAGTGCAGGAGTCTACACAGAGGTTTAAAATATGGATGTCAAAAGAACAATATGGGAGAAGACACAGATGGTCAAAGGCTCATGATAAAAAATTTGGGAGTTTTAGTGGATAGCAAGCTCAACAGGAGTTAACTGAGAGGAAGTCAGTGCCCCCCACTCCAGTTCCCCACGTAGGGGAAAGCCAATACATACTGAGGTTGCATTTATAGAAATATGGTGCCTAGAATGAGGTAGAACTAGGAAGGAAATGGTCTGTCTGCCCTCTGCTCAGATAGCAGGATTAATAACTGCACTTTGAGGGTTCATGTTTCAGGAAGGACATTCATTTCACAGAGCAGACAAAGAGGAGGACAAACAGGATGGTGAGTTAACTAAAAGTGCTACGTGAAGGTACTAGATGGGTTCAGTCTGGAAAAAGAAGCCTAAAATGGAATGCAATAGCTGCCAATCCCTAGAAGCAGTCTCCTAGGACTAAAAATTCACTCTAATTTCACTCTGAAGGACTAGAAATTCACTCCCTGATCAAACTCAATTTTCTAAGCTGGGCTTCATATCTCAGGATGACTAAACTTCCCTCCCACTGCAGAGATTTATTTACTCCTTTGGAAAGAGTCTGATTTGGACTTTTTTTCTCCTTGTATTTCTTGAGGCTGATTGAAAACATTAAAACTTTCAGTCATGAAACTCTAGTGTTAATGAGTCTAATGATTCAAAGAGACTATGAATAAATACTATGCACCATAAACAGCAAATGGACTATTAAAAAGAGGCTGGATATCGATTCTGTGTGAAAATTTCTGCAGGAAAACTCAAGTTTGCTTTGCCCAATATCTATTTAAAGTGGCTATCTGTAACTGTCCCAATAGAAAAGAAGGTATAGCATATGTTGTGGTCATGTTGCATTTATATTAGTCAGTGAGTGTTACAGGCTATGAGCTAGATAATCTCAAGAGACCTCTTTGGGTCACTATGGGTTAAACTCTACCAGAAAGCTACTAGAAAAGTTTATTTTTATGTCTGTGTGTGTGTGTATGTGTGTGTGTATGTGTGTGGGGGGAGGGGGGTAGATTAAGGGAATTTACTGTCAATTTAATGAAACTTTTGTATAGAATTTGATGAGTATTCTCCACATGGATGATGCAGACCCTCATAAGGTATCCCACTGAGAGCACAAATGACATTGGATTAAGTCTCAATAACTAATACTTCTCCAGGATAAATTGACTGGTTGGGAGTCATCTTTTGTTGCTTCCTACATAATAGGTTTCACTGATTGGTCTGCCCTCCAGATGAAACCAGTCTCTTGGGAGGACAGAATCTTGAGCCACCTCATAAAAGCAATATATATGGAGGACTTCTCTATCCTTCCCTCTCTCCTCTTCCACTCTCCCCCTTCCTTTCCCTATCCCTTTTTATTTCCTTCTCCCTCTCTCTCTCTCTCTCTCTCTCTCTCTCTCTCTCTCTCTCTCTCTCTCTCTCTGTCTCTGTCTCTCTGTCTCCATCTGTCTGTCTGCCTCTGTCTCTCTCTCTCTCCCCACCTTGGACACTTACAAACTATGTGAAACTATGTGACTCTGAGCAAGTCACTTAACCACGTTTGCCTTAGTTCCTTATCGATAAAATGAGCTGCAGAAGAAAATGGTAAGTCACTTCAATATCTTTTCCAAGAAAACCCAAATGGGGCCATGGAAAGTTGGACACAACTGAACAGTAACAACGTCAATTCAATTGGAAAAGGTAGTTGAATTTCTAATAGCCCCAAGGGCACTGCCAATCTACACTGCCAAAGAGAGTCTCCATACAAGGAGTTCTCTACGCTAATAAAATCATGATGAGACCCCCTCTGCCCGCAGCACCAAAACAAAAGAAATATATAAGGTCTGAACCATCAGTCTCAGGCAAAGCATGAAAATACATACATGGAGAGAATCTGAAAATCATCTTAAACAGTATTACTTATCTGTGCTCAATACAGAATTAATGATGCTCTAAATCAAAGTAGTGTCCAAATACACAGACACCATAAGGATACATACAATTCTAATTGTAGCTAGCTAATAATACCAGAAACAGCACACAACTGTCATTTAGTGTGGACGCCACTGTTATCTTGGAGTCAAAGGAAAAGCACTAGTCTCCTGAGACTTACTGGCATCTAGAATTATAAGATTAGCCATGACTACAACAGAATAATTGAATGGGGTGCCTCTGGAATTAGTAAATTCCCTGTCACTGGAGACCATCAAGTAGAGGAAGGACAACCATTTGTTCATACTGATGTCAACGGAATTCATTATTTAGCTTGGTGTCAGATTAGATAAGCCTTAAGGTCTTATGCAGATCAAAGATTTCATGACTCTATAATGCCAAGAGTCATTTCATTTCACTATATCCTGGATATAGCATCAGTGATTGTCCAATTCCAATCTCCATCACACACACACACACACACACACACACACACACACACACACGTCCATCAACCCATACATGTTTATCAGGTAGCCAGTTCCACTAACCTTTCAGAAATAGCCTCAGCCTAAATCCAGCGCCCTTCTATAAGATTGAACATGAAAAACAACAAAAATTGGATTTCCCAAGAGTATCTATTTATGAACCTTAGAACTGATGATGGACCAAGACAGGCACAGTCACAAAATGTAGTCGCTTGACTCTCCAAGCTCATTTACCCACTGTTAGAAGTCCTGAAAAATATGTGTTCTATTTTTCATATGTCAGATATAGCCTGACCCTTGGTCATAGCTAAGAGTTATCTCTGTGGCCAGTTCATAGGATTATAAATGGAATTCTGAAAGTACCCTTAGTGATCATCTAGTTCTGTCCCTTAATTTGACAGATGAATAAATTGAAGGACGGATGAATTAATTTGCCCAAGTTCAGTCAGGCAACAAGTTATAAAGCTGAGATTAAAATTCCAGTTCTCTGAATATGAATATATTTGTTTATTATTTATTTATTTATAATTATGTAGATTATAATAAATATATAATGCATAAATATATAAAAGAATAAATGTATACATAATAAAGACGTGGAAGAATATCTCTCTCTCTCTCTCTATCTATCTATCTATCTATCTATCTATCTCCATTTAATTCTCCTGCCCACTCACTAGATTTATGCACAATTCTCTCAGAAGTGTCCAACCATGCACACTGAACATAGCTTTTGATACTCTTAGTCCCATGAAGAAGCCATCAAGTTCAATATATCCCATTCTGTCCTAAAAATGGCATAGGCCAATAGATCTGATATTCATTAGTGCTTCTTCTCTTGGAAACATACATATATGCAAATTAACATTTAAATAATAGACGAAACTAATCTCGAAACTAAACAATAAAAGCTGATTCATTAATACTGAAGGTGAAGAATTTCCCACATTAGCCATTCTTATGATCATTCCGGTGGTAGAAATCAATAATATTTCCTTCAGAATTAACATATGTCACAGACACAGAGAAAAGCAACCAATATTAAGTGACCAACATCAGGGAATATCTGTTGCTTGTTCTTATAAGTTAAGGTTTTTTTGGATTTTTTGGGTTTGGTTCATATAAGAAAACATCATATAATCATAAACTGCTTCAACTCTGTACCCTCAAATACTTTTCTCCTCCCATATTGCACCTGTTTGTTTTTGCTGGTTGGGCCCAGTGTCTTAGAAAATGCCTTCTTGGAGTACCTAGGTGGTGCAGTGAATAGGCACACCAGCCCTGGAGTCTGGAGGACCTGAGTTCAAATATGGCTTCAGACACCTAACATGCAGTAGCTGTGAGAACTTGGCCAAGTCACTGAACCCAATTGCCCTGCCTTACCCACCTCAAAAAAAAAAGCAAAAAATTTAAAAGAATTAAAAATGAAAATCCCTTCTTTTGACATTCCTTGAGTGGTAGATACAAGCTTACACCAAGTCTATCTGATTGCATTTACCATTTGTCAGGCATCCATGCCTCTTCATTATAAGGAGAGGAGGGTAGAGAAGGAAAGCATAGGGAGATGCACATTACTCATACCTATGCCCATATGAGAACTCTCCAGAAGTAAACACCCCATCTCTATCCAGGGAATATAAACATATAGCCATCATGCCTTCACCTCTGAGCAGGATAAATTGCTTCAATTAGTCTCACTGTATGAAGGCTCAGAGACAATAATAGGTTTATGACATCGAAATAGGAGTAAACTGAATGGGGAGATTGGCTGCCCAGACAGCAGAGATACCAAGTCAGATGCAGCACTTAATGAAACAATCATAAAAATGGCAAAGGCAGTCTGAAGAAGGAACATCATGCCTCCCTGCTTAATTGGATGCTACATTACAAAAGTGCCTCACTGCTGTTCACCAACTTGTCCATCATATGTCTGCGACACTGAAGAGGACAGAGCTGAGGACAAAGTTAAAGAGAGGTATGTGAGATTCCACCATCCAAATGAATTCAAGATATGTAGCCCTTTAGCCTCTCCCATGGGACTACTTGGTAAAATAAATGGCATCAACATCTTTCACTACCCACCCACTTTATATTGCTCAGATTTTATTGGGTAGACTCCATGAATCTCGGAATGATGAAGTATTGGGATTATTATTAAAAAGACCTTAGGAGGCCAACTATTCCAATCCATACTTGTACAGTAATTAACTCTTCAAAATGTCTAACATGTGGTCATCCAACCTTAGGTTTAAAAATAACAACAAAGTGAGGGGGTAACCCACGCCAAAGGCCATTATATTTGGGTAAATCTTTAGCTGTTAAGAAGCATCCTTTTAAATCAAGACTATTGTGTCCCTTTTCTATGGTATCAAAAAGAAAATAGAAGTCTAATCCCCTGTCCACATCAGAAGCCATTGGAGTCTTGAAGATCGTTCATGCATCCCACCTTAAAGTTTCTTCTCCAGTCAATGCATATCCAGCTCCATCAATCAACTTTGTACAGCATGTCCTTGAGGACGCCTGCCTTCCTGTTCACTTTCCCTTTTATCCTTTCTAGCTTGTCAAAGTGCTTCTTAAAATGTGGTTCTGAGAACTGAATCCAAAATTCCAGATATGGTAATGATCAAGACAGAATACAAAGGGACAATCACATCTTTCACTCTATACAACCTGACTCTAACTTTAACTCGGTAATAGCATTCACATTTTCAACTGCCACATTACACTGCAAACTCATTTTGAGATTTTTATCCACCCAAACTCCACAATTTTTACCCTATATGTTCAATATCATACTAGATAATTCTTTGAGAAATACAAAGGAAGAAATGACTCCAGCCTTTAAGCATCTTACAATTGAGAGGAAAAGGGAGAAAGTGAAAGTCAGAGAGACAGCCAGATAAACAGAGAATAAATAGATATGAAAAAGAACAATGCAAATCATTACTTGTCCCACAATGACTATTTGTAATTGTTGTGTTGAAGAGGACCATGACATTAGGAAAATGATGCCATAACTTGCAGTTGACTTTGATTTGAGTGAGGGAGGGCTGTGTGAGGTCACCAGCCTCACTTTCTCCTTCAGAGCCATCTGGGTCCAGTAGCTTGAGCTTTATCAGGATGACTGGAGATGACCCAGGATGTGATGGGAGACCCTGAGCCTTTTAGGCTAAGACCTTTTTAAGTTATTGCTTTGGGGCCATTCAGTGACTTGGCCTCTTTAAGAAGTGAGTCAAGGAATGTTATATTTTATTAGAAAAAAAGAAAAAAAATTCAAGCTGGGAGGTCTCATATAGCTTATCCCTGCCCTCCCTACTGGGACCTTTCATCAGGATCAAGTATGGGCTAGGACTTGGGCATAAGGAATGAACTACCAAGCCCAGAATGCCCTCAGCATTTCACCAGATTCATCACTGACAAGCCAGCTAGATGGCAGCATCTGGAGTATCCTGCTTCATTGATCTTGTTGCCTCTCACAGTGTAGAAATGACCATCATTTCATTATATGAAGATACATACACACATATACACATACGTACATATATACATCCTTATACACATACACATGCATATTACACATGTGTGCATGCACACACATAATGTATGTATAAGTATATACACAATCCTTTAAACTATCCTACTTATCTCTCTGATATTGTATCCTTGGACTTTACCTCTGGATTCCCAGCTTTGATGATGAGATTTTCCATTATTTATTTATATGTGTTCCTGCCTTTTTTGCTTTTCAGTATTTCTGGCAAAGAAAGGAGTAAATTAGGGGTGGCGAGGTGGCGCAGTGAATAGAGCATCAATCCTGGATCAACCCAGGAGGACCTGAGTTCAAATCTGGGCTCAGACACTTAAGGTTTACTAGCCATGTGACCTTGGGCAAGTCCCTTAACCCCAATTTCCCACCCTTCCCCCCTATAATAAAAGCAAAAAAAATAAAATTTAAAAAAAGAAAGGAGTAAATTATTCATTTCACACCAAAAATACAACCTTTAAGTGGGAAAGGAGACTAAAAGAGGGAAAGATGGAGAGGAGAAAGAAGAGAGGTAGAAAGAAGAGATAGAATAAAGAAAAAAGTGGAAAACTGAACTGGAGCTAAGAGAAAGAAAGAGAGGGGAAAGGACAACGAAGGGAAATGAGGTTAGGGGGAGAGGTGTGTTAGAAAGGAGGAATGGAGAAAGGAACAAACATATCTCTTGCTGAACTGTTTAAGGGATAGAACAAGGTGGAGAGATTTATTCCTAACATTGTTCTGGTGGGCAGCGAAAAAGCAACAGAAGTCCCCAAAGGACTGAGAGAAAAATCTAGAAGGGCTGACAGGAGAACAACATAAGCAAAGCTCTCTTGCATGAAGGGCCTGATTCCATGTCTTCTTTCCCAACATCCTTTTCCTTGCAGGTGCACTGTCTGCCTAGAACGACTGAACGGCAGGCTCAGCAAATGATGCAAGGTGAAGAAGTGAACAAAACAAGATGAGTACCTTGTAATACATTATAAAAGATTCTTGAAATTGAAACTTCAACTTGAATTTCAGCTCCCATGAAGGTATGGAACATGACTTATACATGTTAATATGGCTGACAGTGTGGAGTACAGCACCTGGTAAACATCAAGTATTCTGTAAATATCTTTTTATTAATTGTTTTAAAGTAATGGTCAATTTTCTATAACGAGCCTAAATTATAGCCCAAATTCAACTTTTCCCATGGCAATAAATAACTGCTGAGCCTAAAGGAGTTCATTTTTGTCTTCCCTTTTTGGGGGGTCAGCGGCAGATGGATAGATTGCTGTATGTTAAATAATTTTACCCATTTCCCTCACTTTCAGTTATATGTGTACTCAGGGAATCATGAATGATCTATTTCTCTGACATTGTTCCAGTAATCACCCTACCCACCAAGTCTCTGAGATGTTCTGAGGTCATCTGTTCTCACTATGAATGGTAGCATGGGAATAACTTCCCCAAATTTGGAATTTGAATCCTTTGGGGGAGTAAAATGGTAATTTGAATAGGAGGGTAGGATGGAAACATTTTTTCTCCAATGCATAATGAGGTCTTGAAGGCACAAATTAAATGCAGACAATATTATTAAAAAAGCATGAATGCTCATCTGCAATAATGATGTGCATTTAATGGTTTTAATTTACAAGGAAAACTATTTTTGAAACTAGTTTGAGGAAAGCATTTTCCCTTTGGTTTTATGTATATCAAATTCAGTCCCGTGGGCAAGTATTACAGTGTCACAGCCTGCACACCAGGCTAATTAGTGGTGATTTTTAAAAAATATTTGAAATAGCCAAAGTTCCTCCATAAAACTCCTCATGCCTATGGGCCATATCATAGCATAGAGATGGATGGACCTAGAGTTCCTGAAGGGTATGCCAGCAGACCAGAAGCTCTGATGTGTCTCACTAAGCTACAGAACCACCAAAAAAGATTGAGCAATGAAATGTGCATCCATTATATGTAAGGACCATATTAGCAAGCTACAGACAAGTTTGTCATCAAAGGACTGATTGCCAGATGGTGAAAAAAGCTGTAGAAAGCCAAGGAAGTTTTCCTGTGGATCCATATTGATCCATTCTATTACAAGGAGCCATCATACCAATGACATCAGGTTCTTGGGGTTAGGGGCGCATCAACATTTAGCTAAACATATTTCTACCTTTACTTTAACCCTCATTCACAGATAATAATCATTAAACCCAGCCTGGAAAATTTTGAACATATTCAGTGAAATTTTCCAAACTACAGAATATGGGGACCTACTCCTGAGCCTACCTATTTCCGTAGCAAAGACAAATGAACAATAACAAATCCAACCCTCACTATGCACAAAGTAAGATTCAGGTCAGATTTGGCAAAGCATTACTATTATTTCCAGCTGTGGCAGGGAAAGTCATCAAGTGTCACATAGAGAAAAAATGCCTGTCGGGGAGGTGGATTTCAATTACATGGAATTTGCTACTCGCATATATGGTGAAATTTGCAAAAGGAAAAAGAAGAGCAGTTGGGCTAAGTCCCAGGCTCCTTTTAGGGTTTGGAAACAGGACAGTGCAGCTTGTTTTTAGGAGAGAACAGAGGTTTGCTTATCTGCTATTGACTTTAAGAGGAGTGAGGAGTAAGGAAATGTTGGCTCGACTTGGTAATATAGGACAGAAATCCTCAGTCTAGGCCTGAATGTGGGGAAAGGGAGAAATTGTACATGACTGTTCAGTTTATCTGGTATGGACTTCCATGTGTAAGGACAGGGAAATGCCAGATCCTCTGTCTACACAAACGTTTTCCTGCCTATACCTCCAATGTCTGGGACCAATCTTTCCCCTTCTAAAGTAGCTGAATGACAAATATACCTAAATCTTCCAGAGAAGAAGAATTAGGTTTTTACCTATAGGAAAAAAAAATCAACCCTTTGACCTTGACCTCAACTAATATTCATGAAAACTCTCAGGAGGGAAGAACTGCAAAAAAGATTGACCCAATGTTAAGAGATTTGGGGACCAGCAATGTGGTGCAGTGAATAGAGCACTGGCCCTAGAGTCAGGAGAACCTGAATTCAAGTATGACCTAAGACACTTAATGCTTCTTATCTGTGTGACCTTAGGCAAGTCACTTAACCCCAATTGTCCTGCCTTCCCCCTCCAAAAAGCAGAGACAGACAGACAGAGACAGAGACAGAAACAGAAACAGAGACATAGAGAGACAGAGAGAATTTGGAACAAGACTAGTGTATTAAGTAGACTCTAGGTAAAAGTATTTATAGAATAAAGGCAAAAGTAGCAAGATGAGAAAGTATCAAAGAGTCACAATCAGCACCCCTGAAGAGAGTATCAATGTTGATACACTCAGAGATCTATGGAAGGATTCAAAAAAGCAATGCCCTTTGGATCTGGTTGTTTTCCCATAGTAGAAGAAACCATGCATGATATATATATCATATTTGAAGGGTCCTTGTGTGGAAAAGTGTGTACTCATTCTCTTTGACCACTTAGGACAGATGTAGGAGTGATGAATAGTGGTTGGAGAGAGTCATATATCAAATCCAACCAGGGAAAACTTCCTAACAGTTAAATTTATCCAGAAATGTAATGGGTTGCCTCAAAAGCTAATGTAGTCCTCTGCCATTAGAGACATCAATAGGAGAATAAATGACCAGTTATTGGGCAGAACCAAAATGATGGAGTAAAAGCAGGAACTTGCTTAAGCTCCCATACCAACTACCTCTAATACCTATAAAATATGACTCTAAAAAAATTTTCGAGCTAAAGAACCCACAAAGTATGAGAGAGAAACAAATATCCAGCTAAAGCCAGCCTAGCTGGCCAACAGGAAGGGTCTACTGCATGCATCTGGGGGCTGAGCAGTCCCCTCATGAGCCCACAAGGGCCCAGACCAAGGATGGCCCTGACCAGTGGCACAGAATGGCCAGAGCAGACTTCAGGAGAGTGAATCACCAGCATCTGTGGCAGTTTCCAGGCTTCTCAACCCATAAGTGTCAAAAAGAAACTAAACAGTCAGTAGGGGAACTCTTTTGTAACTGAGTGACAGAACAGTATGGTCTGGCCCCTGGCCCCAGGGCAAAAGGAGGCAGAGGCATGGTAGCTGCAGCTGCTGCCATGTGGCAGCCTCCAGAGCTCCCGGTGTGCTCTTTCTTTGACCAGCTTGGATCTTGGTTGCTTTCTTGGGTGGTGGTCCTGGGGTGTGTGACTAGTATGCCAGAGTTTGGGGTGGCTGTAGAGAGGGCACCCTCCTCATAGCTCTGACAATGTTTGTAAAAAACCCAGCAATTTTGGACCTAGCTTTCTCCACTCTGGAAGCAGAGTTCTACCATGGCAAAGAGGTCAAAAGTCAAGTAATTGGCTGGCAAAATGAGCAAGCAGAGGATGAAAAATCAGACCATGGAATCTTATTTTTTGGGAAAAAAGAATCAAAACATGGAACCAGAAGTTTACAAATTCAAAACTCTTGCATCAAAAGCTGCTAAGAAAAATATGAATTGGTTACAGGCCACAGAGGAGCTTAAGAAGGATTTTGAAAATTAAGTAAGTATAGTAGAGGAAACATTGGGAATAGAAATGAGAACGGTGCAAGAAAAGGATGAAAAGTGAGTCAACAGACTGCTAAAGGAGACCTCCCCAAAATACTGAAGAAAGCAATACCTTATAAGTAGACTAACTCAAATGGCAAAAGAGGCCCAAAAAGCCAATGAGGAGAAGAATGCCTTAAAAAGTCAAATTTGCCAGATGGAAAAGAAATTTCAAAAACTCACTGCAGAGAATAATTCCTTCAGAATTAGATTGGAGCAACTGTAAGCTAATGACTTTATGAGAAATCAAGATACTATAAAACAGATCCAAAAAAATAAAAAATAGAAGGTGATGTGAAATATCACACTGGAAAAACCAGTGACCTAGAAAATAAATTGAGGAGAGATAATTTAAAAATTATTGGACTATCTGAAATCCATGACCAAAACAAGATCCTTGATATCATCCTTCAAGAAAACACAACATTCTAGCAGCTTCTATATTAAGGGATGTGAGGGCTTGGAGTATGATATTCCGGAGGTGAAGGGAGGTAGGATTAAAAGCAATAATCACCTACCCCCCAAAAACTGAGCATAATGTTTCATGGGAAAATGTAGTCATTCAATGAAATAGAGTACTTTCAAGTATTCTTGGTGAAAAAAACAGAGCTGAACAGAAAATTTGCTTTCTAATACAAGAAAGAAGAGAAGCATGAGAAGGAACATTCTCCATTCTCCTCTCTGGTTGAGTTTCTCATTTCATTCCATTCCTAAACTCCAAATCATCAGCCAGACTCAGCTGAATCAGCTCTGGCCCACAACACCAGAGAAAAATGGGAAGAGTTTTGTCAACTGATGCAAACAAAATAAGTAGAATCAAAAGAATAATATGCACAATGACTACAACAAAGTAAATGAAAAGATTAAAAAGTCAATAAAGTTTCTGGAGAACAAATAAGGGGAAAAAATTTAAATGACCAACTATTTAAGATATTGTTTAAGATTCCCTTGTTCAGAATTGCTTAGGATATCTGAGGAGGTCTTTTCCAAGTCTGATTCTCTGAGACTAACTTAAATTTCATTATACCAGTCCATAATTAAATGAATACAAGCAAGTGAGTTCAAGTGAATGTTTCTGGTCGGTTAGCCTATGACATGATGATTAGTTCTGTCTCTCAATACCAGTATTCATGAAATGGCTTAAGTGTGTTGCAAAATTCAGGGCAGAAGAGTTACAACAGGTAGGACAATCCCCTAAGGAAGAAGAGCTTGTTTGTCTGATAGGTTCGCAAGTCACCCCTTGAGACCAGCTGCTAAAAGGCCAATGTAGACTGAATCCATGTTCCTTCTCCTAACATAGAGTGACTAATATAAACATGATTATAACTATTGATCCTCCAACTATAGAAGTGGTGTTAAGTTACCCAGTGCTAATCCATGTGTCTCCTAAATGACATGCTTAGTTGATATGTTTCAGAGTAATAGCATTCTACTGCATCTGTATGACTTATGTCATCATCAGTTATTCCTTTTACTTGTATACACTGTATGTGGGACCCCCCACATGGGAGTACTGAACTAGAACCAAGAGCTTTGGGACCATACTCACCCCAAAGATCATTAAAAAGTAAACACTCATGAGAATGATATCTCTGGGTAGCTGTCACAACTAATTCACTTTCTAGGCTCTCTCAGTCTTTTCCTAACCTTACTTAACATCCTCTTGTCTACCCCATATCCAGTCTCCCTGTTTTCTCTGCATTAAGCCTCATTTCTTTCATTATCATCACCACAGAGCAGAAACCTGTCTGCTTTCTGGCATAACTAAAGTTCCCAAAGATCCAGTAGTAATAATATCTATAGGAAGAACTTTCTAGTGAATACTGCCCTTTTACATCTATCCCAAATAAATTTCAACTTTTATCACATCTTTTCACCATATTCTCTTGACATAATCCAATCTATAAAGATACTTTCAAATATTTATTCTATGACTTAGTATATGACATTGTAGATCTAAAGCTGGACAGATCTTAGGAATAACCTGGTACAGCCCCTTGTTTTCAGATTGGAGCCCAGGGAGGTAGACTGGTCCAATGTCACATAGAAAGTAATAAGCAGAGAGGATTCAAACACAGACTCTGTAACTCCAAGGCCAGTGTATTTCTATGGTACTATGCCAGTGGTTCTCAACCTTCCTAATGCCATGACCTGTTAATACAGTTCCTCATGTTGTGGTGACCCCCAACCATAAAATTATTTTTGTTGGTACTTCATAACTGTAATTTTGCTACTGTTATGAATCGTAATATAAGTATCTGATATCCAGAATATATTTTCATTGTTACAAACTGAACATAACCCACAGGTTGAGAACTGCTGTACTATGCTGTTGTCTTTTGTACCTTCATTCAGTAATAAAACCATTGAATAAAGCAGGGTTGATTCATTAAAAAACATCCCCAAGCAGGCAATGATTAATCTATTGGCACTCATTGGGAATGTTTATTCTGTTAAGCCAAAAATTCACCTACAATTACTAACATTCCAATTAAATTTCTTAATCTTATCCAAGACTGGTATTTTATGGAAATTATGTGAAGGTGGAGTTTAGTAGTTAATGTTGGTTTTGTGGGTAGAAGCTTAAATTTTCTTCTCCCAAAGACCTTGATGCTTGGGGAATGGATCCCTTTTGGAAAAAGAAAAACAGTGCTATACTTAGAAGGACAGGCAATAAAACTTCTGAGGCACAGAGAAAGAGATTTGGTAGAACATCATCTTGAAAAAAGTGATGCCATTTTGGTCAAATTGACAGTCAGTGTCCAATTTTCCCTTTTTCACATTCTCAAGATTCACCAACATGTCTTGTTCCTACACTCCATACAGCTAGTAACAAATAAGCAAACCTCTCTTTCTCCCTTGAAGAACCATTGGGTGGCTGGGGAAGGGTGTGTGAGGCTTTTCCTTCTAAACTGAGACTAAAACATGTTTTTTAATCAGAGTTCTCTCTCTCTATTAGAATGTCAGCTCCTTGAGAGCATAGCCTGGTTTGTTTTCCAATTTGTATCCTCTGTAATTAACATAGTGCTTTGCATATTAAAAAATGCTTTTTCATTCATCCATCCACTCACTAGCTCACCCAGTAATTTATTCAAAGGACTTCATAAAAGACTAGTCAAATGTTTCAGCTAAACTGAGACAGAGTTTATTCCCAGAATTCCTTGGACGGAAAAATCTAGATGTTCTTATTATTTATGAAACCAAGGCTAACTTGGCATAACTTAGTGATGGCATGCTAGCTCTGTGGATGCTTTTTTTCCTTAGTCCTAAGAAGCCACAGGCTCAATAAGTCTCAGCTTCTTTAGCCATCTTTTTTCTTGTGAAACTCTTTCCTCCATCACACATTGGTGACTGATATTCAGGAAAGAAAAAAAAACATAATAATAACTGTGTCTGCAGTCAGCAGTGGAGAAAAACCTGCTTGACACACGCATGGCTAAGAAATCTGCCTGTAGATCTGTAGCAAAGCTCTTAGTTGTCATTCATTTCCCCAAATTTATAAAGTAGCTTGGGAAAGCAATGACATGTAACTAGAAAAATACAGAAAATAGTATATGCTCACATAAATGTGCTTCTCTTCTCTTGCTTATCTTTCCTCCTTCCTTAATTTCACTCCCTTCATTCCCTTCTACTTCACCCCCTTCAGTTCCCTTTTGGTATTCATATCTACAGAGCATGCATACCAATGCTCTATTTCATTCCCCACTGATGCTCTGTATCTCTCTGTCTTTATCCAAGAAGAAAAAAATATTGTGACCAGTTCCAAGTTTATTTAAAAAAAAAATTCACCCACTTCTTCTCTGAGTCTTTGTGTCTGTCAATAATGTATGAACCCACGACCTCTCATCTCTTGCCCCCTTCTTTCCCTTTCATTCTACCGATAGGTCATCTGTCCCTGGCCTTTATTGCTCCTTGTCCTTCTTTACCTCTTTGCTTATCTGACTCTGCTTCCCTGCTAAGCTAACCGGGCATCCACTCTGCTCTTTCCTCTTATTTCGCTCCTGCCCCCCACCCTTTCATTGCTGTCGACAGTAAACCTCCTTCCTCCCAATGCTTTTACATTTTTTCCTGTCAGTCTCTCTTGTTTTCAATTGTTTTTCTCCCTCAGAAAATTATTATCGACTAATAGTAAAAAAAAACAAAACAGACAAGTTACCCAAAATGGCAGCTTATATTTCTAGATCTTTTGCCTTCTGCAGAACATCTTCCCTATACAAACCTGTGAGATCATAGCATAAATACTGCTACCTATTTTACGGATGAATAATAATTGTTAATATTTCTATTGGGTTTTCTATATTCAAAGTACTGTGTCAAGCACTTTACATTTATTTTGATCTTCACAACAGCCCCAGGAGGTAGCTATTATTATTATTCATATATTGCAGTTGAGGAACTTGAGGCAAATAGACCTTAAGTGACTTGCTCAAGGTCACTCAGCTAGCTAGTATCTGAGGTTAGATTTGAATTCATGTCCAACTGAAAGCATGTTTGTTGCTCTATCCACTGTACCCCCTAAAGTGGTTGCCCAAAGTCACTTCCATATTGAATGACGGAGCTAGTAGTCAGCCATAGGCTTTCAAGCTCCCACCCCAATGCCCTTCATGTTACACTGAATAATCTTCATTTGCTTTGGTTCTTCTCTCTCCATTTCTCATCTTCTCCCTACAATCAACCATAGTATTTGCTCCCTTAGTGTAAGACTGGCCCAAGAAACTGAGCATTGCCTAGCTAATCAATATTTTCTTCCCATTCCTCATGGTATCACAGAATTTTGGCATTAGAATGAATCTTGGAAACCATCTAAGCTGACCATCATGAAAGCAATCCCCACTCTGACATATATATGCTATATTCTTATGATTTGGTAGGGAATTGGGAAGAAGAATTTAAATGACCTCAGTATTCAAAGCCTGAATCTCTGCTTTCCCAGGTTTTCTGGCCACAGTTGTAATCCAAATCAAAATGCCTTCCCTAAATAGAAATTAATGATAGCAATGAGCTGGTCTCTCTGGAAGCCCCTAAGATTGCTGAATGTTGGCTACCTCACAACAGCCTCCCCCAACACACTATCATTTATTTACTGGCTGAAGAAACTAAGGCAGTGTGGTTACAATACCTTATTCCCAGGGTTTGTCTGTCCTAAAGAATCTACCAAATCCCCATTCCATCCTCCCACACAATCCAAAATTATTTATTCACTTCAGCGGAGGTGGGAATGCCACTACAGGAGAGAAGAAAAGAAATGCTTGAGGCAGGGAAAATTTTGTTATTAGCCTGCATGAGAGGGGGGAAAAATAAAGCAAAGTATGCTCAATTCTATTATGTTGATTATGTTGACAATGTTGAAAAGTCTCTGAATATCCAAAGCATCTGCTTCGTTTGCCAAACGCCCCCCTCCCACCCGCCCCGCCCACAGAACCCTCAATTAACCAAGCCTGGTATTAAGTTGTACTCAATTCCAACATGGGCAATTTGCCATCATGCTCCCCTACCCAGTTCCCAACTCTGGCCGATTTCCCCACTGTCTTTTGAGCATGCATGCTGATGCTGATGCCGATGCCGTCCGTGTGAGGATGATAATTAAATTTGGCATAATTACTTTTCCAAATGATCACTGACACTCTATTGTTCAGAAAGAATTAATCCTCAGAGCCTTCCAAGTGCATTGTAGTTCCTGGTTCTAAATGAGATTTCAAAGAATGTAATTTATAATAACCAAAATCCCTGATGCACACTTTAATATAGCTTTTCTTTGTTAGAGTCATTTGCTGGTAAAAATCTGCTGGAATTAGAATCCTCCAGAGGTGATGAGTTACCTGTAACACCCATGCCACCGGAAGCCAAGTTGAAATTTAATAAGCATTCTTAATGATAACGGATTGTGAGCCTCCCCCAAACCTTCACGGATGCAGAGAGAGTTCCAAAGACGATTTTGTCTTTCCCATTTAAATGTCTCACTTTAACCTGTCACTCTCGCTTCATGTTCACAATTTTCCTTGTATGTACAATCCATTAAAGAGGAGCCATTCCCAGACATCCAGTCAAAAGACCCAGGTTCAAATTCTGACTCAACAACTTGTCAACATGGTGACCTTGAGCAGATCACCACTTCTTTCCAAGGCTTATTTTCCTTATATGTAAAATGAACATAATGGTATTCATAATGCCTGTCTCTCTGGGTTGGTGGGAAACTCAAATGAAACAATGTATGGAAAGCAGGTATGAATCTGAAAGCACCATATACTGAGCAGTTCTCATTACAGTCCTATATGATATAGGATAGGGATGTGTGTGTCTGTGTATTACAGATTATATTTAATCTGTCCTATTTCTCTGTATCTATTTGTCTAAATATATCAGTATACATATACAGATATGTACCTTTTGGACATTTCCCAAAATCATATTTTCTCCAAATTAACTATGTTTGAAAATCTATCAATATAACACCTTTGAACACATACATACATGCATGCACATACATATATATATATATATATGTACATACATTTATACAAACATAAGTATGCTATCCATATGCATTCATGTATATGGATATATGTATATCTGTTTGTGTGTATATGTACCGTATATCACATATGACTGCATATAATATATAATTTTTATTGCAAACCAATTTTAAGATATGTGTGTTTGTATATACATATATATGTGTATATATGTATATCTACAAAAGTAGATATAACCATATTTGAAAAGTTTCAGATTTAATACCTTTGAATACATGCATACATGTATATACAATCTGTCTACATACATACATAAATATATGCATGTATAAATATATGTATACACAAAGATGTATGTGTATTTGTTTATACATGTATGAATATATGTTTGTATGTATAAAAAGCTTTGCATTTATATATCTTTATCTGACAGTCTGTAAATTTTTACTGGTTTTAATTTAGCCCATTGGCACCAAACCACACAAAATATAGGATCATAGATTTAGAATTGATCAGAACCTCCAGGGTCACTTAGTTTGACCCCATCATTTTATAGATGAGTAAACAGAAAATAAGGGAGATTGCGTGACTTGCCTAAAGTCCCTACAGTTGTAAATGGCCAAGCTGACATTTGAAGACAGGCACCATGACTCCATGTTGAATGATCTTCCTCCTACAGTCCATTGCTTATCTCAAAGGGATGTGTGTGCCTGCCTGTGTGTGTGGGGGGTGTGTGTGTGGGTGGGTGGGTGTGCGTGTGAATGTGTGTGCACGTTGAGAGAGGTTTATGTGAGAAAGTGGAGCTGAGCTAGTATAAAATGTTATTGATTCATTCAGTAGTTGAGGCTTTGGACAGTAGATCCATTTCTCTTTGTCCAGAGAAGCAGTTACATCCCACTTTGTGTAACCCAAAAAGAGGTAGTGGATTCTTTGGTAAATGTGATTAATAAACCTTCAGAATCTTCTTAACATTTTTCTTTAGACCCAGGAATCTACTGATCCCAGCATCTAGAGAAAAGGTTCAAATCTCTTTT
>CM053598.1:30875800-30905755 GCA_028646575.1 Pseudocheirus occidentalis | reverse complement strand
TGTTTGCAGGGCTGGGAAAGAGGAGGAAATAAGGAGGCATTTGTTGACTCTTGCACAAAAGTAACCAAATGTTCCTGTGATCTATTGGCATTAGGAGCTCTGGGATATAATCTGTCTTCTAACAAAAAAACAAAAAGACAAAAACCTGATCTTCTATCCCTTACCCTACTGCCCTTCTATTTGCATAATGCAACAAATCTCTTAAATCATTTTCCAAAAGCTTAGAGCATTTTTTATCACACTAATGCCTCTTCATCTGGGTAAGTCCAGCTTCAAATGATAAAATATCACACATGGTCTTCCCCAACGTGGGCCTGATTTATAATGTACAATCTTTACTTATTACCACTCAATGAATGCGGTGAAAGACCCATGCATTAAGGAGCTACCATCCTCACTATCTCACCATTTCCCCCGCGTTCATTATAATCTATGATATTTAGACAATTTTGAATATGTATAACACACTTATTAACTGTAACATTAGCACTGACATTTCAATTTAATCAGTGTAGATGTAGACAAGTAAAGTAATTCTCCCATGTTCATACATAAATAGCATTATCTTTTCATTTCCAAAAGGTACCAATTCGTGATCAAAAAAGCTCAGCAGATAATTGCAACTTTGCAAGGGAAAGGCAGTGAGGGAAGAGCCTGAGAATTCTCTGTGAGGCTGCATCAGATGATTCAATAATACATAAATTAAAGAGGTGAGTACCAAGAAAGATACCTTGGGAAACTGTGAGACTCTCAAACATGGGTTTGCAACAAAAGTTAAACAAACGTGGTTTCCACTTGGAAAAAATAAGATCATTTGGTTTGAGAAGGCCCTAATAAGTCTTGCAAAAGTCTCTGACCATTTCTATGCAGGGTGCTAATGGGTGGACTCAAGTTCCCCATCAATCCTCCATGAGCCAAAGGGCAGCAAGATTTAATAATGAGAATGATACAGTATCATTCTGGATTTCTAGCCTCTGTCTTCCAAAGCAATAATTCTAAAAAGAGTCTTTGAGATTTAATCAAATAAGATTATTTTTTAGTGGGATGAAGTCATCAAAATCAACTTCTCCTTCCTCAGAAAGGCAAGGCTATTGCTTGGCCTGGTTCAGATGTTTTATACACCATTTATATTTCTCTGAATGTCTAAATAGTTACACATGACAGTCCCAGGATACAATTTGGCTTCCTTTCCAATAGTAAAAAACATTTTAAAACAGCATGGTCCCTTAAAAACAAATATCCATTCTCCCTTCACTCTCAAGAGATGGATATTAAGACCTCTATTTTACCAAGGTCTGGCAAGTCCTTTATACAGAATATCTAATATCCAACAAGTGACTGATATCTTATGTTACTCAGTGGAACTGGATAACGTGGGCATCAAAACACTCTAGTACCATTTGAAGCAAGAGCTTTTCTTTGGTTTAGTTATTGCAACTTCCATGACTATTTTACTGAATTATATTGTTTCTGTGATTAAGGGGGGAGGAACTAGTTTATTATATTTTAGTCTATATAAATGGTAAACAGTCTACAATGTTTCTATCAGATACTTCCCTGTGACTGATGGTCATCAATACTAGTCATAATAAAGACAGATTGATAAAGCATCTGGTCATTCAAAAAAAAGTCTGATTTGCAGAAAAAGTAGATGGTGTTTGGTCACAATGATGGAAATAGTCTGTGCAGATCAGATTCAACAGATCATCAGAGCATACATTCTGATATAGACATCTTCATTCAGTTTGATTTAATTTGCTCCTGAATAGAGAATTCGCTATACTATGTAATCAGAACCTTAAAGCTGTTTACAGCAGCAGTCCTCTGGAAAGCTGCTCATGCTTGGCTTTACACTCATCTTTCACAAATACAATAGAAAAAGTAAACAATAAAGGTCTTAGAAGAAGAGAAACAAGAGAAAGTAGAATGTGGTACAGCTGGCTTGCAGTCAATAACTACTATTCTCATTAATAGATGGGAATGATTTTCTTGACTACTTCAGCCTCATTGAAACCTGAATTTAGGTAAATTATAGCAATAAGAAGAATTCATGAATGTATATGTGTATGTGTATGAATTCAAGTTTTCAAGTCTACAAAAATATTTCCAAGCATTATTTTGTGTGAGCCTTACAACAACCCTATGAGGTTAAAACTCTGGGTTTTATTGTCTCTACTTCACAGCTGAAGAAACTGAGGCTGAGAGAGGTGCAAGTTAAGAGGCTTGCCCAGGGTGGCAGAATTCATGTGACCTAAAGGCTTCTTAAGTCCATTTTTACTCCCCATTACAACAGACTGCATGTCCATGGATGTTACCTCCCATGACCCAATAAACTTGTAAGTGCTCAATGCAAGCTAACCTCAGGCTTACAGATACCCATTCTCTGTGTTCTCCACCCTGAGCAAGAGCCAGCTATAAGTCAAGTTACTTTGGAAATGGATCTCAAGCTGGCAGCTCATCCGAGAAAGACAACATAGGGGAAGGAGCTTGCTGTGCAGACTTCCAAACACTACAGTAGTCTCCTTCCATTCCAAGCCCAAGATCAGAGTGAGCTTACTTCATTAGCAAAGATAAATAGCATCTTGCACCTAGTAAGGCATTTGACAACTATTTGTTCATTGAATTGAAGTGAAAATGAGTAAGACCTTACAAGGCTAGAGGCCTCAGGGAATAGAGTGGAGCTAGAGTTAGAAGATGTGAGTTCAAATCCTACCTGAGACACTAGCCATAGGCAAATCAATTAACCTTTTCTCAGTTTCAGGTTTTCATGTAAAAAGGAGTGTAATAATAACATCTATCCCCTATGGTTATTTTGAAGTTCAATGAGATTATGTACAGAAAGTGCTTAGATTTTTAAGGCACTATATAACTGCTAGCTGTTATTCTAGGGCAGGTCCATCAAAAAAAAAATGGGGCTTTCTCATTTTCACCTTTGCTGGTGAAAAAAGTAGAAAAATGAGCTTGAATGATTTTTTAAAAAATCAATTAACTAAAGACAATTTTTAAAATCCTGTTATATGAAAAATGTATTTTTTAATTTGAAAATTTTTCCTGTTTCTTAGTTATTTTTTTCACCTCTTGCTCAGTAATGATGATGATAAAGATGATAAGTCTTCAAGATTTACCCTCCATTTTTGGCTTCTTTTTCTTTTTTGGGTATCCCTCAAAACCTCCTAAGTGTATTGCCTCCAATATGGATCTCTTCTATGTGGACTTAGTCCATTTCAGGTTCTTTTCCCATGGGGGGGGGGGGGAAGAGTGACATTCCTAGCGCCTATATATATATATACCAAAGACTGTGATATTAGAATTCACAGTTGTGGTTCTATAGTCCTTGATGGTGAAAACATTTTTGTCCTAAATCTATTTGTATATATTTTCCATTTTTCATTTTTCAGTGTGCATATATTAGACACAAAGTAAAAATGGACTTTCAGTTGGGTCAAGAATTAAGTTGGAGGATTAGAGGAGAATGAATTACTTTAAGAAGTTGAAAAGCTCCTTAAGTTTGTACCATGCTATCCAGTTAAAGGAGCACCTGTATCTCAAGTTTCAGAGGCAACTTGGAGGCAGGAAACCTGGGTTCAAATCTTTGCTTTGCCACATTGGCTGAGTCATTTACCAGTGCTGTACCTGCATTTTCCAAGAAGTGTAGCCAAACAGGACACACAGGAATACTGCAATAATCATGGATATCTATAGTCATGATAATAGTTATGATTATTGTAATTTCTAAGCTACTTACATCACAGGATTGTTATAAGTATTCAGTGAGATAATGCATGTAAAATGCTTTCTAAACCATCAACTGCTATGTGATATGCCAATTACTCTTGAATGTGAAGGTTTAAAAAGGACCATGGAGATGGTGTGCGTAAGGCCAGAAATGGATGTCTACCTCCATAAAACAGAACCATCTATAGAATTATCTGTTCTCACTCGATGATGTCAAAAATGACTATTTCTGGACATGTTCTCAAGTTGTCCTTTTCCAGAGTTTTTCACTAGGTTAAACCTTCCCTCTTCTTTCCCCCCTCCCCCCACTATGCTCACAGCAATAGCTGCTTCTTGAGAATGAGGAGCTGGGGGGAAATGTGATATTTTTCAGATTGTTTTCCTGTAGGACTCCTTTCAATTTGTGGCCCTGAAAGGCCCTTTCTCTTTTTTGTCCAGCTCTCTGGGCTTTCTGAACTCATCCCTGAGCAGTATATTTAACCTGCCAAGTGGCAGTAAAGTTGTATTCTTCCTTATTTTTTTTAAAGTTTGGATATTGTCTCAGAAACACATAATCATGGAGGAACCCTGTAAAGAACCTTCCCTGTAGCTCCAGGGTTTGTGATCCAGAAAAACCTGTGGGCATGAAGGTATTCATTGCATCTTTGAGAAGCATTGCGTTGCGTTCTCTACTGATAATCAAGAATAATAGACCGATAGTTCCTCCACCCCCTAAGCCTTTTCCATTTCTTGATTAATTAAAACATGGTGAGTATGTAAAGCAGTGGGAAGCATTTGACAGTATTATCCACACTACAAGCAGAAATATGACAAGGTTAATCATACGGCCAAGAAAGAATCTTACTTCCCCTCCCAGGAATTAACTCCTATCAGTTTGCCAGTGAGCAGACAGTCAATAATTCCTCCTAATCTCTTACAGCAGACATGGACCGAGCAGCCTATTACAACAAGGATGAATGAGAAAATGGAAACTTAATGCATAAAGTACCAGGAAGAAACAGCAACTATTTAATGATTCCACAGATGTTGGGATGGGCATTTATTTATTTATTTTTTTTACTGAGCTGGCGAGTTTTATGGGCCAGGAAAAGGAAAAGGGAAGTAAATGCTAATAGAGTCATGGGTTTGGGACTCACAGGGACCTCAGGAGTCAACTTCACACTCTTAATTTTTATGGATAAAGAAAATGACACCCAGAGAATGTCTTTCCCAAAATAATAAATAGGGCGAGTGGTAAAAATTGTGCTGGTAAACAATTTGGATTGAGAGAGGAAAAGTCAACGTGGTCTTTGACCCAGTGATATTATTATTGAACATGTTTTCCAAAGAGGTCAATGATAGAGCAGGCTCACGTATATAAAAATATTCAAAGTAGCATTTTTATGGTAGCAAAAATTGTGAAATTAAGTGGGTGTCATTTGGAGAATGGCTGAAGAAATCAAGAGTCTCTAAGCAGCAGTCTGGTAAACAGGAATTAGTGTTGTGTTCGGGCTCAGAGAACCCAAGTTCCAATCTGGACTCCATTCTTTACTACCCATGTAAACTAGAAGTCTCTTCAGGTCTTGGAAGCTCAATTTCTTTATATATAAAAGAATAGGGCTACGGTAGTTGGCTTTCTAGCTCTGCATTGATGATCAAAGGATTCTATGAACCTATGAACACTTGTCAGAGACGTATTGCAAAAGTTAATCTAGCAGATTTCTCAGTCTCTTTCTACTCTGGAATGCACCTATATCATCTTTCTAAAGAGAATCTCACTCTTACCTTCCTGGAAATCCCCTGGGGAGTAGAGGTGCCTTATGGAAAAGAAGGAAGTGGTTGTGGTCAAAGCAGGCTCAGGTAAGCAATTCTTTGGATGACAGCAATTGTCTCCACTTGCCTCATTTCTGGATGAAAACACTTTTGTCTGCCCAACCATGTTTATGTCTTGACTTACCACCACCACCACTCCCCCCACAAAAAAAAAAAGAATTAAAAGGGAGACATTCCTAAGAATGCAGGCCCTGCATTTGAATCTCTTTCTGAACTCAGATTGAATTTGAAGCTAGCAAAACCCAATTTAAAAAAATCAATAACAAATCAAGTATAATTTTTTTCTTTGCCGAGAAGAAACAAAAGCTAATTCCTCTGGACCCCTGAGTCATAACACCATTTGGGAAGAACAGTTGCCTTCAAATATTGAGACACACTATATAAAATCTGTGTCCTCCACATAAATATGATTAACACTGCAAGAAATTCATCCTTTGGTCCCAGAAATCCATATTTCTATTTTCTTAGAATATTCTCATAGACAAAGGATTAATTTGTTTTCTTTTTTTTAAAATACATGTTTATTTATTACTTAACCTTTGACTTAGTTATATGTGACCACCAGAAACATATTGGTTCAGATAAAAAAATAATTTGCATTGTTCTCCCTGATAACATAGCAAAATGAAGATGTGGACAGAAGCAAGTTCTATTATGTTTGGCATCAGAACTCAGAGAATTCTGAGATTATAGAACCTCAGAATTTCAAGGCTACTCAGAGGTCCTCAAATTCACCCCATTCCTGATCATGGATCCCTCCTACTGTATCTGGGCAAGTAATCATTAAACCTCCATCATTAAACCTAAATCATGAAAACCTCCAAGGAGAGGAATGCCTCTACCTCTGGAAGCAGGACAGTGTATTTTTAGTTAACTCCAATTACTGAGAATTTTTTGTTGTTTGAGAGTTTGTTTCTCAGTGACTGGAAATTTCTCTGAAAATTCCTTTCATTTCTTCTAGATTTGCCTTCTGGGGTGAAGCAGAAGAAATCTAATCTTTCTTCTAATATAAGAGTCTTTGAAATATTTGAAGTACTATATAATGTAAACATCAGTTTCTTTGATCAATTCTCTTATGCATTAGTTCCTATTTCTTTTTTCATACTGCTCTCTTTCTTCTGGACTGACTAGTTTGTTAATGTTTTTCCTAAAATGTGACCTCTAGAATTGAATGCAACAGTTTTGATACGATCAAATCACTGAGAACAATGAGATTATTAGTGCATAGACTGATTGTCTCCCCAGCTAAGCTCCTTGAACACAAGAAACATTTCTTTTCTGTTTCCCACAAGGTACATCACAGGACATAGCATATTGAAGGCTAGGAACTCCTGATTTCTTTGACACTAAAACATTCTACTTTTTCTTGATATAACATTTTCCTTTATGGAAATACCATAATTCAATTTATTATTCAACGTTAAGAATGAATTAAAGTAAACTTTTTTGGATAATATTTTGAGGGTTTAATGACCAGCCAATTAAGCAAGGAATAAAGGATCTGTTTGATGCCTAATACATACCAGGCATTGTGCTAAATATTAGGGATACATATGTATATATGCATATGTAGGTATATACACGTGTATGTATACACACACACATATATATACATATATATATATATATATATATATATATATATGGAGAGAGAGAGAGAGAGAGAGAGAAAGAGAGAGGGAGAAATATGTCAATATAAAATACATAGATATAATGAAAGTCCTTACCTTCAAGAAGCTTACATTCTATTACAACTATGGAGTGATAATCAAGAATTTTTTTTTAGTCTAAACAGTCCTGAAGTTATGGGTGAGCTACAGGGCATAGTACTGTCAGACCCTTTTAAAGGGCAAGAGTGGGATTGCATTAGTGACTGTTAAAGCAGAAGCAAGAGGTGGAACGGGGGAAAAAGGGGAAAGAAGATGAGGTACATATAAACATTGGCAGAAAAAATGGGGAGAAGCTTATGATTAGTGAGCCCAGAATACTGGGTGAAAACAAATATACTACATGACCTATCTCACAAGAAGGGAGTAGCCTTTACCCTTGTGAGGGATAATTTGCAGTGAAGTTACCCCATTCCGAAAAATCAAATCTAGAATGGCTTCAGCATCTACTGGGCCTAAGTTTAGAGGTCACCTGACCTTACAGGAATCTGGGACTTAGAGCAATGGAGACCCTTCCCAGTAACACCTCAGCACAAGATATGCCAAATAAGGACAAAACTGCTTTCCTTGCCTTGCATTGGACACCTACATGTTTCTGTGTCCTTTGCCTCCAAGATAGATTCCCACGCTTAGGTTGTGGGCTGGCCTCCCTACCAATGATGAAGGCCAGTTGGGCTGTTGGGTTTCTGTATTAGAAGGATATATAACCATGGGCTTGCTTCTACCTCTTATTCTCTCCCTGGCAGGTGCCATTTGAGTGACAGGGGCAGAGTTCTTTCTCATGAGAAAGAATAAAGACTTTTTCTGACCTCAGATTTAGACTCTGAACTTTTTCATCTCACACAATTTGGAGGTCCCACTGAGATTTTTTTGGACTCCTCTCTGGAGAGAGGAAGGGCTCCCTAGCCTTGACCAATGGGCAGGACATCTCATTGGGCTTTTCTAACCCAGCTTTTCTAGCCCCACTTGGTGAAGTGGGGGAGTGACTCCCCTCTGCTGAGAGTGAGGCCTGAGGGGGCCTGAAGCTGAGATCAGAAAATGCTTATAGGGGGAAATAAAGATAACTCATAAGTAAATCTGTGAACCCACCCAGGTGAGGAGAGGCCTGAGTGATTAGGTGGTGGTTGGGGTCCACTGAGTCTGGCCAGCAGTTGGGCTGAAATTCCTGGACCAAGAGGTCGACCAATTTAACTGAGTCTGGATAGATTATAGTTTGGGAGATTGGAAGGCTGTTTCCAAGGGGATGCTGACAGGCAGTCTCTGAGAAGGGCCCCTCAGAATTCATGCCACAGCCCCCCACAATTTCTGGACCAAGAGGCTGACACTGTTGGGCCAGACCTTGAATCTGAGAGGAGGGGGTTGGCTAGTGAGCCTTCTCATCTGCCCTTTGGTCAAGGAAAATTCCACTTTCACCCACAAGCAGCTAGTTAATTGGGGACGGAGTCCCTTCAATTCCCCCTGATACTTGCGTGGAGATAAATTTAGCAAAGCTGGTTGATGCTCTGTTTTTGTTCTGTGCATGTTTTTGTGTGAAGTGTCTGTTCAAGAAAGAGAAGATGTTTTACTATACATATTAAAAAGTATCAGTAATTATTGAAAATCTTCCTTCTCTGCCTTAATGTTCTTAACCAAATTTGGAATGGGGAGAAAGGATTCAAGTCATTTAGTACGTCTTAGGTAAGTGAAACTTTTTTTTTGCTATTTATCTGAAATGTCTGAGATAGCTCTGCTAAAGATTAAGTGAAGGGGATAGATAAAGAGAAAGAGAAGCAAAAAGTCTCTGATTGTATTAGGTGGGGTGGACCCACTATTTCTCTCTCTCTCTCTCTCTCTCTCTCTCTCTCTCTCTCTCTCTTCCCTCTATCCCTCTCTCTCTCTCTCTCTTTCTCTCTCTTCTTTCTCTCTCTCTCTCTCTCTCTCTCTCACACACACACACACAAACACACACACACACAAACACACACACACACAAACACACACACCTTTACAAGATCTGGAGATGTTGGAGAAAAGTGCTAGTGAATTTTTAACCTGCATTCATAAGCAACAAATCAAGTTATGGGAAGTTAGAAGGGATTATGTCCATCTACTTTTCAGGATGCATCTATGAAAAGGGCTCTATTGGAATGTAGTTATCAAAGATTAGCTTAAATAATCATTAAGCCCCCAAGGTATCTGTCTGGAAGGGAAGTTTAAAGTTAAATACTCCCTATTATATGAGTTAAAACCTTTGTCTCTGAAAGGAGACAGGATTTCAGCTTTTTTTTAAGGAAGAGGAGAAGGAAAGTAAATGTAGAAATAAGTTTTAAAGAAATTTCTAAATTGAATTAAATCAAATTGAACTGGTTTTGGAAGGGATGTGATAAAAATATGAAACTATTATATGTGGGTACAAATGTAAATAATGTTCATATTGATCATTTGAACTCTTGGCTATTATGAAATTGCATACAGTGATTTAAAGTTATAAAGTTATAATTTAATTCCTGTGTAAGGTGGTTTCTAAATTCATTCACTTAAAATTGTTAATAGAATGCAAGTCTTAAAATACATAATGTTTGGGACATTGAAAATTTCTAAATTATGTAATTTGGAAAAAAATTCATAACTCTGTTCTTAAAAGCAATTTTCTTATTAGTAGTCAGAAGCTGTTAAGTACCTTAAAGTTCTTATGAACTCTGTACAAAAGATGTGATGAGAATCCTGGGAAAAGATAAGAGTTATGATTATTCAAGTTTGTTCATCTAAGGATATAGTGATATATGTCAATTTGGATGTATGTGAAATTGGGTGGTTATTGAATTTGAATTTAAAGATGTCATTGGTTATAGTAAGATGTTTGTAATTATTACTAGAACCAAAAGAAGCAGTTATAATAATTATCCCAGTGTATTTTAAAGTGATCTGAAATGTGAGCATGAATAAGGAATTGAATATATATATATATTTTGGGGTAATATTTCCTTTTTGAGGGCCAAGCATATTAGAACTAGAAATGTATGGTTATATTATCAAAAAGGTGTGTGTGTGTGTGTGTGTATAATGCATGTACATATGTATATATAATATGCATGCATGTATGTATGTGTTTATATATATGTACATATCTATGTGTGTATGTATTTAACTTGACATGAAGAAATTGATTCATTGTATGGCTCCAGAAAATTTTATTTACCTAGCTTACTGTTCAGTAAGGGGATGGTCTAGGGATTTTATGGGATTAATATAATTATAAGCAATTTGGAACAACTAAATTATGGTCACTAGACTGGTAATTAATTGATTTTGAATTCAAAGCTTTAATTTAAGAACATAATAATTGTGTTATTGGTAAAGAGTTGTGTTATGATATTTTGAAATGTAATTGAAGAAAACAAACTTTTAAATTTTTCTTTGTTTTAAAGGAAGTCCCAATTCATAAATCAAGCATTTACAAAAGCATGCTTGTAAAAAAGTAATTATTTGTAATTATGTAAAGAAAAGACCATGTGTATCTTCTTGTAAGTTTTGTAAAACCTAGAATTGTTCATGTGTATGGAAAAGAGGGCTTAGGTGTGCTTGGAAACAATTTGTGGGCAAGGTGCTTAGCCCTGGGAAAGAAAGGGAAAGGGTTGTTTTAGTTATGAAGCTCCTAAACAATGAGAAGTAGCAAGTCTATGTACAAAGGATTAAAAAGGATCTCTAACAACTGGCTTTTATACTAGAACTAGTTTAAAATTTGTGCAGGGAAAGTTAGTAATTATACAAAGACTTTGTAAGGTTTCTGGTCATTTTATCAATTATGTATAAGTTTGTAATATTCAAACTTTCTGTGAATTTTTTGAAGTTTCTAGATGGGACCCTGAGATTTGGGAATTTCAGGTGGATTGCTTAAAGAGTCATTCCACTCATCACAGATCACATTAGGAAGGGAATTTCATCACCCCCTGCAAGGAAGGGGGTAAGGGGAGAGGTGCAGCAGTTACTTCTTCAGCCTCTGAAGAAGTATTACCGAGAAATCAGTCTGCAAACTGGCCTTTAAAGTTGGTAAAATTGATTTCTAGTAATTGGTTTTTAGTACAAATTTGGAACTTAGAATGGGAATTCATTGTGTATATGGGTCCTGGTAAATCTTTGTGGCATATTGCCATTCAACAAGAGTAAACTGATGTTAAGGTAAAAGGGTTTTGGAACCATACTGAATGTGGATGCTTTGTCCAATCAGGTCCTTGCTTTTCACCTTTATGGCAAAATTTGGTAAGCAATGTTAAGTTAGGTATAATGCAAATCTTTCATAAATGTTTAGCGTTTAGTCCTCTTGACACCAGGATAAAATCAAACTATTTTTAAAGAATGGAAATACTTTTAGAAAGGATGTTTTACAGAAGACAACTTGCTGTTTTAATCTGAATTTGTGGTTATTGACTGGTATAAGCAAAAGTTAACATTTGTAACTGAATGTATAAGTAAAAGGTTTAGATTCCTGAAGTTTCTCACTCTTCCAGATTGTGTATAATTAGGGAAGAATAAACAAACTTGCAAAGACATAAATCCATCAGTTTGTGGGGTTTAGCCATTAACCTCTTTGCTTTGTTTAAGCAGAACAGTAATGTTGGCAAAAGAATAATAACTTATGAGCTATCTCTTTTTGTGGTTAAAATGTAAAGGAAAGCTGAATAATCTGGCTAATGGGTTTGAGGGATTTGGAAGGATAAATAAAGGTTTGATTAGAAATATGGAAGGCAGATAAGAAGGTTTGGGGACAAATAGGAATTTATCCAAGCCCCTCCTATCTTTAGATAGTGGTCTGAATACTTTTATATCATATGATTTAAGTATGTTGAGAAGAATGTGAGGAAGAATCCAGGAAGGCAGCAAGATTTGTAACTTGATTTTATAATTAACAGCTCAATCAAATTTGAGAAAGAAAGGAAATAAGGATATAAATGCAATATTGAATCATTATCCCATGGACTGAGGTAGGGATTATGTGTGTGAAATGGGGTCCCAATGTATTTTCAAAGTGATGAAAGAGCAACTGGGTATTAATACAATTGACTGAATTAATTGTTAGGATTAAATCAGTGACATTTTTAGTTGAGAGAAAAGAAATTTTAGTATGAGCTCAGATTAAGCATAATTATAAGAAGATAGAGAAATTTGGAAGTAGATGCATATCTATTAGAGCAACTAAGAAATGGATTCATCAATATTTATAGGCAAAATGTGGAACTTAGGCTAAGAAGGAAATAAAAAAGCCCAGAGGACTGGCCATAGACAATTTATAAATCTTCCTTCTTTTCTATAAATACATTTGTCAACATTATCAGATGAGGAAGAAAAGGTTTAGAAGTGATACCAATGCAGATGTGATCCTCAGCTGCTTTAAGAAAAGGCCCGACGCCTAGAAGAGAGGGAGATAGCAATCTTGCTGCACTCTGCCCTGGGCTGGACACATCTGGAATACTATATTCAGTTCTGAGCAGCATGTTTTAGAAAGAAAGTTAATAAACTGAAACCTGTCTAGAAGACTGTCACTCATAAAGGGTCCTAAAGAATATTCCTCACAAAATTGGATCATGAACCTACCCAGGAGAGAAGATATAGGGGTGGTAGGCAGAGGGAGGGGGGAAATTATGGATGCCATCAAATATTTAAAAAGCACTTGAATATAGGATTCTGCTTATGCTTCTTGAGTCCACGGGCTAGAATGAGTGAACATTACAGAGACAGATTTCATATAAGGAAAAATAAATCAATAGAGTTGTGCCAAAGAGGAATGGGCCATTCCACAGTGCATCCTTTCAGAGGTATTGTAGATAGAAATTGTGGTTAGCAATCAGGTGATTTAATGACCCCTTATTTCCCTTCTAATCTTTTTTTAAATCCATGTGATTCCATGATACTTTTTTGTCTTTATATCCTCATTACTTAGCAGAGTGTATGACCCATGTACTTAATAATTGATGTTTAACTGTAAATGCTTCTCAGATTTGGAAAAGCAAGGAATCAGAACTTTGATCTGAAATATGTTGATTCTTGAGTCTTCTGCCCTGTTGACGGATTCCGTTAAGACAGAAAGATAATTAGGAATTTTGTTATCTGTGGCAAGCACCACACACTTTGCTGAGCTGAGTGTCATGGGAGCTATCTATGGTTAATGGGGGTTAAACAATACCATAGTGGGTTATAAAGACTCAAGTCCCAGGATACTATGAGACTATGGTTGAGAAGACCACCCTTTAAATGATTTTTCTTCCTAAATATGTAGTAGCCTGGTATGGTAGGAAAAATCCAAAATCAGAAGTCAGGAACTCTTAGGTTTAAGTCTGACAGACTCTCTGACCTTGAGCAAACTAGTTGGCCCTTGGTGTTCAGGCAACTCTCCAAGCTCATAATTTACAGGATATTTATGATCCATGTTGGTGGAGATAGAGGGAGGGGGGGGGAGAAAAAGAGAGAGAGAGAGAGAGAGAGAGAGACAGAGACAGAGACAGAGACAGATAGAGACAGACAGAGACAGACAGAGAGACAGAGAGACGGACAGAGACAGAGAGACAGAGACAGCAGAACAAGATGGAAAGAGCATAGGATGTAGAGCTCTGCTACTTAGTACTGGTGTGACCTTTGGAAAATCACTTATCTTCCCTGAGCCTCAGTTTCCTCATCTGTAAAATGAAGAGTTGAATTCAATGGTGTTTGACGTCTTTTTCTTTTTTTTTAATACTTGATTTGTTTATTTACTTTTAAGTTATTGCATTCAGTTCCATAATCTCTTGAGTTTCAAATTTTCTCCCATCTCTCTCCCCCCTCCCCCCATGGCAGCATGCAGTCAAGTATAGGATCTGTAAATATTTCCACACTGGACATTCGTCTGGTTGTATAGAAGGATTGTAACCAATGGAGTGAACAATGGGAAAAAGGAAACAAAACCAAACACGGAAAAGAATGACAGCATGTAGTTTGCTTCAGGCTCCATTTAAACTCTTGTCTTTCTAGATCTTTCTCTGAATGTAGATATCTCCTTCTCTCTTGAGACTTGTAGAGTTGTCTTTTAACTGTGTGTTGCAGAGAAGAATCCAGTTTATCAAAGCTGGTCATCACACATATGATGTGTCTGTGATTGTGTACAAATTTTTCCTGGATCTGCTCTTCTCACTTAGCATCAGTTTGTATAAGGCTCTCCAGGTGAATATGAAGACTGTTGCTTGAGGTCTTTTTCAGTATTAGATCTATTTCACTATGCTTTTTTACTAGAATAGCTCCTTACACCTACGAAGTAACTGCAAACCAAGTGGGGAAAGCAAACATTTTAAAGACAGTTGTTTCCTTACATTTCTCTTTCTGAAAGCTTTATTATTGGAATGGGGTAGAGAGAGGGTTGCATCATTAACCTCATGATAAATGGCTGCCAGTAGATGCTTTTGAAGAGGAGAATGATAGAGGGTTTGGAATCAGCACTTCTACACTTAGAGAGCATCGTGACGGAATGGAAGAGCTGGCAGCCAATCAAAATGCACGTATTGAACACTTCCTATGTGCCAGGCATCTTTCCAAGCACTAAAGATGCAAAGAAAAGCAAAAATAGAGCAGCCCCTTCTTTCAAAGGGTTTCCATTTTAATGGGGAAGAAAACATGCTAATAACTAGGCACATAAAATAGAGAGAGAGTAGATAAGATGTAATCTCAGAGGGTATTACTTAGGTCCTTTGAGATCATAATTAATTCCTTCATTTTATAGAGGAAGAAACAAGACCCCAGAAAAGTAACTAGGTCACAGAGGATCTTTCTTTTTGGAGGGAAGTTGGAGTTAACTGACTTGCCCAAAGTCAGTAAGTATGTCAAGTGTCTGAGGCTGGATTTGAACTCAGGTCCTCCTGACTCCAGGGCTGGTGCTCTATTTATCGCGCTACATAGCTTCCCCAACAGAGGAATTTTCCTAATGAAATTAAGCTGAGGTAAGATGGAAATGCAACCCAAATTTCATAGTATCTCATAAACCATCAGAATTGGATGGGATGTTAGAGACTACCTTATCCAAAACGCTTGTCTTAGAGAGAGACAACAGGAATCTAGAACTCCAAACTGCTCACTCTCTTTCTAACGGGCTGCCCAACTTGGTAGAATTTGACCTTTAGAAAAAGGGTGAGGACTCATTTGAGGGGAGGGGTCCAAGCCCAAGAAAATAAGACCCTGGGATGGGGATGGGGATGTATGGGAAGTAAGTATAGAACCACCACCACTGCCAACTACACCCTTGCCACACCGTCTTAACTACATGACCCTTTCCTTCAGGAGCTCAAACTGTCAGTCTTGGACACCCAACTCTTGCACATTCTATCTCTCTTCCCAGTCACAAACCAGAGCTTGATTTCAGTCAATGTAATCCTTTACCTTCTTTCTTCTGGCTTCCAGCTTTTTCTCCCACAAACCTTCCAAGTAGGCTTTGCTGGGATATAGCAAGCATTACTGCTGCCACCTTCTTTAATCAATCAACCCATAAACACTTAATCAATAAAACCAACAAGCACTTACTATATTAAGTATCTTCTGTCTGCTGGGCCCTGGGAAAGATGTTGGGAATCAAAAGACAAAAAATAAAATACTCCCTACCTACAAGAAATTTCAATTCTTCTTCAAAGGAATGTAAAGTAGTGCCTACATCTGATAATAGTTAAGAGTGAGAATTTATGAAGGTTTTAGAGTTGCTAAGCACTTTACAAATAATTATCCCACAATAAGGCTGGGAGGGAGGTGCTATCATTAGCTCCATTTTACCAATGAGGAGGTAAAGGAAACTGAGATTAACTGACTTGCATATTGTCACACAGCTGGTATCTAAGGCAGGATTTGAATTCAGCTCTTCCCGATTCCAAATCTAGCATACTGTTCATTGTGCCATTCAAAGCTCTGGTAACCCTTTCTTGACTATATTTCTGCCTTTAGGTTTCCTAATCTCAACATAATTAAATTTCATACTTATTCAGGCAAAAAAATAAAGAATAGAATGAACTACATTCTATATTTTAAAAAACCAACAGTTATTTAGATGTGATGAGAGTGAGACTGGATGAATGTAAGAGAAAACTAGTCTGTGAATAGAACAATGAAATGAGGGGCAGCTAGGTGGCCCAGTGAATAAAGCACCAGTCCTAGAGTCAGGAGGACCTGAGTTCAAATCCAGCCTCAGACACTTAAGATTCACGAGCCATATGACCTTGGGCAAGTCATAAACCCAATTGCCCCTCCAAAAAAAAAGAGAAGAATGAAATGGAAGACAAATATAAAGTTTAGCAATCAGAGGGAAGTTAGTGACCATTTAATCTATGCTCTCTATTTAACAGTTGAGCAAACTGAGGTCCCGAGAGGGAAAAGGGACTTACTCAAGATAGTGACAGAATCTTTACTGGAAACAACATCTCCCGATCCCAAATCCAATAGCCTTCACAAGACATCACAGCATCTCTAAGTCATCAAGAGACCTGGGTTCTAGTCCTGGTTCTGTCATCATCTATCTACATAGGTGTATAAATGTGTTACTCCCACCCCCACCCCACACCTCTGTTTCTTCATCTGTAGAGTGAAGGAGTTGCATTAGATGATCCCTGATACTCCTTCTATCTCTGAAATTCTTTAATGGTTTGACATAACTATTGACAATGACCCTCTCAGCCAGAAGCCATAACCTTCCATCTGGTCCACACTCTTTCCCCAATTATCTTTAAAGGCTTCATTTTCCATTCTCTGTGGTGTCTTATATCAGTTGAAGGAACCTTGGTAAATGGAAGACCCCAAATAAATGAGGAGTAGAAAATAAGAACTGGGAATCCAGACATCTGGCCCACACATCCAGTATTGTCTTTTCCATGGGGCTGAAGATATCCTGTGACTTCTGCATATGATAGAATGACTTAGTTTCTTATTTTTAAAAATGGGAAAATAGCACACATGGTATGAAGAGCACCTCCCTTCTAAAAGAAGAACCTAGATTCTTTGGTGGGGGAAAGGGAAAATTCACTAAAATATGTCTGGTGACATGAAGATCTGCATTCAAATTCCAAATCCAGCACTTTCTACCAATGAACATCAGGCAAATGACTTGTACAATGAGGGGATATGGCTTAGATAGTCACTGAAGTCCGTTGTAGCCCTAAATTGATTATTTTTTGGACCTAAGAGATTTAAAACCTGGGTTCTGAGAAAGTTAATACACTGACTGATCTGAATATAACCCCTAGAGAATTTTCTTTACATCCATTGAAGGATCTGCCTTCCCAGTAATCCAGACTGAATAAAGGTCCCATGTTAACAGAAAGACTATTCTTCATAGCAAGTATTGCCCCAGAAACATTTGACTTCTGCCATCAGAAGTTTGATATTAGCATAATACCTGTAATTGGGGAATGTTGAATAAAATAAATAAAAATACAATAAAACATAAACAACATCATATTTTAAAACTAAGTCAATATGTGACCTGCAGTAATGCTTATGTGTGAATTATTGGCCCCATTTCTATTTGGGTTTGACACAATTGCTCTACACTGAGCCCTTTAGATCTGGAGGACTTAATCCTTTCTTTTAGCACAGGAGATGCCAAAGGGATACTTCGTTTGCTCAGAGCATCTGATTGGGCTCAGGCCACTGGAGATCTATTAATTAGGCATCTCTTACTGTCAATTAATGAAACCTTTCATTAGTAACCATGGTGCATGGGTGAAAGACAGGCCAGGGAGTATGAGGCCTCAAAGGTTCACTCAGCCAGTCAATCCATCAGGTACTTACTGATGTCTCCTGGGTACCCACTCCTGGGTTAAGAACTATAGGAGATGAAAGCAAGCAAGTAAATAGTGCATGCCTGATTAGAGTTGCAGACTACTTATGGAAACTCAAACACCACACCTGACACATTCAGAGATACAATATATAGACCCAATGCTGACTGTATTTATGGGTACTTGCTTTTCTTTTTACACCTGGATGGTGTAGTGGCAACCATCCTGGAATGTATTGTGAGATGTAGCAAAGGGTTAAGTTTCCACAGAATTGCAAAAACTGAAGAAAGGAGGCTAGTGATGAAAGGAAAAGTTAGCAGAGCAGACAATAGCACTGGAAGAAGCTGGGTTCCCAGTTCCCACAGAACTCCTAGACAACACACAACCAAAATAAAGAGATTGACTACTGCAGGCAGGTTCAACCAATTAGAAAGAAGAAAACAGTCTGGGGACACTTAGGCCCAGATAAGGACACATTTAGGTTAAACCAGTGAGGGGTCAGTATTCCAGAGTGATTACTGTACTAGCTTAATGAATCTCATATATTATGTATGTTATCTAACAAAATTAGAGCCTCATTGCTAATAACATGGTAATGGGAAGGTGTACCCCGAAGAGAATGAACCAATCAATCCTCTGAAGGGATTGTTTGCACCAAACTAACAGATAAAACTTGTTTGACTTTTGTATCTGGTACTCTTCCTTCCACAAGAAGGATGGGGTCCACTTCTAGTCAGAAGGTGATCAGTTCCTTTGGATTTCTTCCTAATGAATTTCTTTTGACATCAGATTTTGGGTACCAATTGTGTTTTTGCTTTTCCAAGTTGGAATTTCCAACAACTGCTAGCACATGTTCTAAGATCTACTTTGTTACAAAAGAGAGCTGTTTAAGGGGTCAACAGTCTTTTTTGATCACATTCACTAGTATAGGGAAAAAGTCAACACCAAGAACTTCAGAGAAAATACAAGCAAAAAATAAAGACCAGTGGACAGGACTCTGACTGCCTGAATCAAAGCAATATTGCAATACATTTTACATACATTCCTAGATGGAGAGAGCCTTTACATCTGAGTAGTCAGGGAATTCTGAATATATAACCACTCAGAATCCTGACCAGAGAATCACAAGATCCTTCTTATAAGCCAGTCCCCAAAGAAAAATACCAACTTCTTCTAAGAGACAGAAGGCATCACCCTTGTGATTCAGTGCCTAATTAGCAACTAGCTGAAGGTGTGAAAGCCTTCCTACAAGCAACCCTTCCCTAAGCAAGCTTCCCTTACTGGGCTCCAGGTAAGGCCTATTAATGGGTGGGAAGATCTAAAACTCCATTAACATTACATATAGTAGGGGTGGCTAGGTGGCACAGTGAATAGAGTACCGGCCCTGGAGTCAGGAGGACCTGTGTTCAAATTCGGCCTCAGACACTTGACACACTTACTAGCTGTGTGACTTTGGGCAAGTCACTTAACTCCAGTTGCCCTCCTCCCCTCCCCAAAAAAAGCTAAAAAAAAACAAAAAAAAACCATTACATATGGTGTACAGGTAGAAGGTATGGAAGAACACTAGAGTTGGAATAAGAAGACCTGGGTCCCATCTGCTACATACTATCGGTGTGATCCTGGATAAGAAAATACATATATCAAAGAAATAGAGATGGAAGGAACTTTGAAAGTCATATTATACAGATAAGGGAAGTGAGAAAGACAGAGTTGGATAGCTCATCCATGGTCACATAGCTAGTAAATATCCAAGGTGGAATTTTAATACACTTCTTCCTGGCTTCAAGTCTAGTAGCCTCTATACCTTCCCATACTGCCTATATCTGTTCTCCCCTACTTCCTGCAACAACTGTCTTAGTTCTCCAATCTGTCAGAAGATAAGGTTGTATCATAGGGGTTGTGAGTTCTAAATTATTGTTGCTCTAGACCAGTGGTTCTCAACCTTCCTAATGCCGTGATCCTTTAATATTCATATGTGGGCATATCTGCAAGTGCGGGGACCCACCTGGATATGGATATAGAAGCAAGCGGTGTCTCGGTTCCTAAGACCATCAGAAATATGTGTTTTCTGATGGTCTTAGATGACCCCTATGAAAGGGTCATTTGATCCCCAAAAGGGTCACGGGCTACAGGTTGAGAACTGCTGCTCTAGGGTAAGTAAATAAGGTTTGGATGATTTGAGGTACTTTCAATTACATGACAAGCTTTTTCATCGAACATTTAGTCCTACTGCTTATCAGAATGTTTCTGAAGGTTATGTCTGTTTTCTAAGCATTTATTAAATTAATTAAGATTTTGTTGGTGCTTGGTCCAGGGACACTCCAGAACCATGGAGACTTGGAATGAAGAGGAAGAGGAGAAGAAGGAATGTAAAATATAAGATCTTAGATTTCAGGGTTAAAGGGACCATACAGGTCATCAAATCCAGCCCCCTCATTATACAGATGAGGAAACTGATGAAAAAGCAAGATATAGATACTACAAGATATAAGATTAACAAAGCTGTAACGTATAAGACTTAACAAAGTCATGTTAAATATAAGACTTACCGAAGTTAAATGGCTCTGGGACTTATGCACAGGTCTTTGTCTCCCTAGAAGAGTAAAGAACTAGAATTTGGGTAAAGAGAGGGGAAAATAATAAAGACAGGGAAAAAAGGGAGGAAAAAATCCCTCAAATTAGATTTGAAGAATATAACATGGGGTTTCTTCCAAGTGCAGGAACTGGGGGTAGGGTGGAGCAAGGTTGTATGAGGAAATATGTTGGGCATAGCCCACAAGAGGATGGAAGAAAACATAGGACAAAAAAGCCTGAATGCAACCCAAGAGTCACAGGAATAACGAAAGACTAGACCAAAGATTAAAGAGCCCCAAATCAGAACCTTAATCAGTCCTACAGTTGAGACAGATGAAAGTGATTGGAGGGACGTCAACAACAACTGATTCATAATCAGCTTGAGTACTCATGAAGCATGTCCAGGGAAAATATCATGGAAGCCAACATAAAGGGCATCACCTGTAAACAATTCTTCTTGCACAAAGAAGTGGATGGATCTTTCTTCCATATGGGCATGCTGGCCATACTCCCTCATCACTTAGTTGAAAAAAAGAAGCGTGATAGCACATAGTAAATTTAAAATAAACACTTCTCTGACTCACTTTCTAGATACAAAAGAGTCTATCTGGAGCCAGAGAGCCCCGGTTCAAATATCAGATCTTCTAGTTAATACTTATGTATTGGGAAAGTGACCTATACTCTCTAAATTGGTTTGATGAGATATTGTTGCAGGTTTATTCCAGTCCTAAATCCTTTAATGCTATAAATGCATCTATGGGCTCAGATGAGGAGGGAGATTATACTGATAAAGGTAAGTCCAACTCCAACTCCATTAGAAGTAAACTGAGGTCAGCCAAGATTCAAGGGCCCTTAACCTGAGAAATCTGATGGACATCAGGTAATCCTGTTAAATGAATAAAGGTAATTTATTATCTATAAATGGGAACTTTGATAATGTTTAACAAATTATTTGTTAAGTATTTAAACCATTTTAAGTATTTCAAACATCTTTTCCCTTTGCTTAATAAAGGTAAAAATTTAGTCTAACTCTAATCTATGTAAACATTATTATAAATTCTAAATGCATAGATTCAGGATTAATGAGATTTGATTGTATTTACTTGCTTATTTTAGGAGCAGATGTCCAAAAAAATTTAGCAAATTTGCAGCATATAAAATAAATCCACATAAAGCATCAGTATTTCTATATGTTACCAACAAAACTCAGCAGGAAGAGATATAAAGAGAAATTCCATTCAAAATAATTGCAGGCAATATAAAGTACTTGGGAGTCTACTTGCCAAGACCTAGGGTTACATGAAAAAAATTACAAAACTTTTCACTCAAATAAAGATCCAGAAAATTGTAGAAATATTAACTGCTCATGGGTAGGCCAAGTCAATATAATAAAAATTACAATTCTATATAAATTAATTTACTTATTAAGTGCCATAGAAAACTGCCAAAGATTTATTTTTTAAACTAGAAAAAATGGTAACAAAATTCATCTTGAAGAATGAAAGATCAATAATACCAAAGGAATGAAAAAAAATGTGAAGGAAGACAGTCTAGCAGTCCCAGATTTCAAACCATATTTCAAAGTGGTGACTGAGAAAATAATCTGGTCCTGTCTAAGAAACAGAGTGTTGGATTAGTAGAACAGATTAAGAACACAAAATAGAGTGGGAAGTGACAATATATTGTGGTAAACGACCACAATAATCTGGTGTTTGATAAATCCAAAGATCCAAGCTTCAGGGTTAAGAATTCACCATCTGACAAAAATTACTGGGAAAACTAGAAAGCAGTTTGGAAGAAACTAGGCATAGAGCATCATCTCACACTATATACCAAAATAAGGTCAAAATGGATAATTTAGACTTGAAGGGTGATATCATGAGTCAATTAGGAGATGATGGAAAAAATGTACCTGAGAGATCTTTGGATAAAGGAAGAATTTATGAACATCAAGAGACAGAAAGGATCATGTGAAGCAAAATGAATAATTTTGATTACATGAAATTAAAAGATTTTACACAAAGAAAATCAATGCAGCCAAAATTAGAAGGAAAATAGGATACTAGGGGAAATACTATAGCAAGTTTCTCTTATAAAGGCTTCATTTCTCAAATATATAGTGAACTGAGCCAAATTTATCAAACAAGCCATTCCCCAACTGATAGTCAAAGGATGTGAGCAGGCAGTTTTCAAAAGAAGAAATCAAAGCTATCAATAGACACATGAAAAATGTACTAAATTACTATTGTGTAGAGAAATACCAATTAAAGCAACTCTTAAATACCACCTCACACCTCTCAGACTGGCTAACATGACAGAAAAAGGAAAATTACAAAAAATGGAGGGGGTGTGGAAAAAAATGAAACAGTAATGCACTATTAGTACAGTTGTGAACTAGTCCAATGATTCCAGAGAATAATTTGGAAATACATTCAAAGTGCTATAAAACTGTGCATGCCCTTTCATACAGCAATACTACTACTTGCTCTATATACCAAAGTGATCACAGAATAGGAGAAAGGACAATTTCTATGAAAAAAATATAGCAGCTCTTTTAAAAATTGTATTTATTTTTGTTTTACAGCATTCAGTTCCACAAACTTTTGAGTTTTATCTTTTCTCCCACTCCATCCTCTCCCTCCTTACCAAGACAGCATGCAATCTGATATAGACTCAGCATACACATTCATATTAAACATATTTTCACATTAGGCATTATAAAAAGAATGATAACCAATGGATTGAACCATGGGAAAGAAGAAACAAAACAAAATGAAAAGAGGGAGAGCAAACAGTATGCTTCCATGTGCTTTCAGAATCTAATTCTCTGGAGGTGGATAGCATTTTCTATCATGAACCTTTTGGAGTTGTCTTGGAACTTTGCATTGCTGAGAAGACCCACGTCTATCAAAGTTAGGCATTGCAAAATGTGACTGTAACTGTGCACAATGTTCTCCTTGTTCTGCTCCCTTCATTTAGCATCCAAAGTCTACCTGCTCATCATTTCTTATAGCACAATAGTATTCCATGACATTCACATACCACAACTTGTTCAGCCCTTCCCCAACGGATGGCAGTCCCTCAATTGGGGAATAGTTGAACAACCTGTGGTATAAAACTGTGATGGAATATTATTGTACTATAAAAATGACAAGCAGAATGGCTTCAGAAAAACCAGGGAAGACTTATATGAACTGATATAAAGTGAAGTGAGCCTGAGCAAAAGAATATTGTACATAGTAATAGAAACATTTTGAGGATGATACTCTGATCAAGATAATGATCCACAATGCTCCCAAAGAAGCAATGTTGAAAAAAATGTTTTCTACCTCCAGAAAGAGAACTGATGAAATCTGAAGGCAGATTGAAGTTTACATTTTCTCTATTTATTTTTTTTTCTTGCCCTTTTTTTCTTCTTCAACATGGCTGGTATGGAAATATGTTTTGAATGATTTTTAAAAAGGACAGATAATCAAGACAGTAAACTACAGTCTCATCAGGCTCTGGGAGATGATCAGGACTATCTGGGGAATGTGGCTAAGAATCCTTCTAGAGAAGATCCTTCAATGCCCAGAGGGAAGGCTAGTTTGAGCAGCAGTATCTCTCGTTATAGATTCTGGTACCATTGGACCAAGGGCAAAATAAGAGAAATATGAGCCCAAAAGGATGATTTTCACCAGATAGCAAGCAGGTTAAAGTTAGCAGCATGATTTTAGATCATCTCTTTAGTTTCAAGGTCCAGAAATGCGGAAACATAGAAACTCAAGGGCAAAATATGAAAACATAATCTACAATTCAAAGATTGAGCAAGAATCCAAGAAGATGTGTTTCCAAGAGGATCGTGGCTCGAATACCTGACTTATTCCACTCTCTAAACTTTAAAGCAAACTACATAGGTGAAGTAAACAAATTGATATTCACATCGGGGTTTAAATAGTGGAATGTGTCAACTGCAGAAGATAACTTGGCAAACACACAGCAGAAAAAGGATACCATAGAAATGGGATTAAGTGTTCTGGGGTTTCCCCTCTTAAGTATATTTCCCAATCTGAACAAGTACAGTGATAAGTTTTAGAAATTTTGCAATTGATGCTAATTCTATTTCGTGTTTAGTTTGAACTTTAGCTATGGACAGCTCCCCTGTGTCCACTATCATTATCTCTGTGGCAAACTGCTGATCTGATGCAGTGGCAGATCTTGGGGAAAACATTTTTTTAAGAATCAAACACACACACACACACACACACACACACACACACACACACACCAGATGATAGGAAGCATTTAATGGGGTGTTGACTAAATGCCTATTAGACTGATGCTGAGCCAAATAGGACCTATTTAAACTGCCAATAAACAAAGAAAATGCCATTCGGGAAGTTAACTTGCAAGTGGTCTGGAAAGCACGATTTAGATCATAGCAGGACAATGCTTGCTGAAACTCTTAACAATTCTTGGGCAGTTTTAAGGTCCTTTTCCTTAATGGGTTTCTCTTCAGAAGGAAAGTATATCTCTTAAGGTGAATTTTACTATTCCTCTCAGTTTTCAGGATGAGAGGAGACAAATAGAATTTTGGCAATTTGCTGTTGATGTTAAATTATCCATAAGAGAGTCAGGGTTTTGTACTAGATAGAGACTCATAGTCAGGAAGACCTAGACTCAACTCCCACTACTGACCCTTCCTACCTGTGTGACCTTAGAAAACTAATTGTCAACATGAGCCACAGATTCCACATTTGTAAAATAGTAATAACTGCTAATTTCAAAGTGTGACTATGAGAATCAAAAGGATCAACATGTGTGGAATGATATTCAGTCCTGAAGTCCTGTTTCTGTGAGTCATTTTTACTAAGAAAAGAAGGATTTGGCCAGGCTGATAATCAGTCTTATCTTCAAAGAAGCTTCTCAGCAATTTTCCCAATACTACCCCACAAAATCTACCGTTTTCATTGGTGCAATCTGGGATGCTTCCTACCTGGGTCTGCCCTTAGAATGTGATGGACTCAGAGTGGGGTATATGCAACATGAGTTTTCAAGTGAAGACAATCTCTCAGCCCTTTCAATGGACTATATCTCCAAAATAAAATGGACAAATGTCTCTCAGGAGCAGCACTCTGTGGGACCTCAGTTTAAGGTGAGTATCACAGTCTGGTAGGAAAAATACCACTTTCATCATGAGGATTATTATGTGCCAGCTGTTTATAGATGGGTTTAACCAGCTGTGTGGTCTTGCACAAGCCCCCTAACCTCTTGGAACTGCTGTTTTCTTATCCTTAGTAGAGAGCAATAGCACATTATTTTGTAACTTTACAGAGCTTATCTTAGAAAACTGCTTTTCAACCCCTAAAAGGCCGCATAAATCTGAATGGTTATTATATGAGCATACGAAGAACTTCTGACTTTAATGGGCTAGAGAATTCCTAATATAGAACTTCCTTTACCAATACAGATCACAGACCATTTACAAATTAATAGATAAATCCTAGGGAGTCAGTGCAGGCACAAGAAGGTCATAAGTTCATAATTTATGGTGGAAGGTATCTTAGAAACTAACTTGTCCAAAATCTTCATTTTATAGATAAGGAAATGGGGGGTGACAGGGTAGTAACTTACCATAGAATACACAGGGATTTATTATGGAGAAATGTGAAAACAGATCTTCCCAGCTCCATGTCTAGCAGGAAATTCACTGAGCCACGATGCCTCCTGAGTCAGTAATTTCATGGCATACTTTGGCTCCTTCATTTAGCACATATATTACTTTGTATTTCAGTTACCTTTTTATGTCCATGTGCTTTATTTCAATGACTATGCGATTTCTGTCACAGTAAGACCAGTTTCTTATTCTCACTTCTATACTGTACATTGCCTGACCCAGGGATCACCATACATTTGTACTCAAGAAATGTTTACTGATTGAAAGAATGAGAATATCTGAGAGAATAATAATAATTATTATTATTATTATTATATTACATATAATTATATTATGATATAAAATATTTATAATAATAATTAACCCTTAATTCTTTCTATATGTCTTATTTTTTAGTTTCACAACAATTCTGCAAGCCATATACTTAATTTATAATTTCTCCTTTACAGTTGAAGAAACTGCAGCCTGGAAAAGTTAGTACCTTTCCCTTAGTCACACAAGATGGCAAGTGTGAGAGATGGAATTTGAACTCAAGTCTGCAGGATTTCAAATGCATGACGCATTCTATCTCTTAAGAAAATAGGATTGAAGGAATCTGTTTGAATGTTGGCCCAGAAGAAAACGTATCACTAATCTATATACAGCTCAGGAACTATGTCTGTCAAACCTCTCCAGACATCACAGTACACCCTTAGTCTCTGTACCATAAACTGCCTACAGAAACCTAGATTAATAAATTGGTGAAGGTGGGAGGGACCTGAGGCACTGTCTCACACAGCCTCCTCATACAGATGTGGAGATGTCAAATGTCTCTGTAACTCACTCAGTAACTCGAGAGCTAAAATTAGGGCCCGGATTTTCTAATTGCTACTCCAATGCCCTTTTCAAAATGCCAACACTGCCAACAGAGGGCACAATATTTATCGAGGGAGTTCCGAATCAAGTCCAATCACTTCATTTCGCTAATCTCCAAATATAACAAAATTTCAGTCATAGAATGTGAGAGATGCATGATGCCTCAGAGGACTTCTAATCTAACAGATTCATGAAAGGAATCCCTACTACAATATATAAAATCAGTAGCCAGACTCCCTTTGAGGCCCTCCGAGGAAGGGGAAACTACTCCCTTCTGAAACAGCGCATTCTATTTTTTGGATGGCTTTCATGGTTGGGAAGTTTTTCCTGACGTCAAACTTAAATTCACCTCTTTGCAAATTCCATCCATTGCTACCGGTACTCCCTTTGGAGCCAAACAGAATCAAATGAATCCTTGAGCAGCTGAGATACTTGATTGCCCTAGTAATTCTGCCCTTGTCCCAGCCCCTTGTCATCTCCTGCTTCCTCACCCAAGACCATAGCTCTATTTGCAATATCAGTAGCTCACATCCACATTTAAATGAGCGGCACCAAAATAAAATGGATTGTAATTATTGTTATAGATCACAGTAATTATAGAGGTGGAAAAGGCCGATTAGATTATTATGTCCAACCCACTGCCAAGGATATATTTATACAGGGGGAATTTATGCACAGAGCACTTAACCTGCTGAGAGCTCTGGGTGTCAGCAGGGTGTGCCTGGGGGCCCAGCCAGCAAAGGTTTCCAGTGAAGGTAGCAAGTTTAGCAAAGAGAGAAGGATGGGACGAAAATAGTGAATATAAGAGTCAGCTAATTTTCAAAGTCAGCTGGGAGGTCAGGTCACTGTAACATGCATAGTAAAATGGAGGGGGGTGTTGTATGTGGGGTCAATGGCCCTGGGTTCAAATCCTGACTCTGCCAGAACCTGTATGAATGTGGGTACTTAAACTCTCTGGACCCCTGTTTACTCATCTATAAAAAGAAGGGGTTGAATTTTTAGCCAAGAACTAAAGTTATGAGTCTATGGATATAGCCCTCATATGGAAATGTAGAATAAATTGAATGGGAAAAATTGAAACAAACAAAAAACTTGGGGATGTTCTGTATTACAAGCAAAAGGAGCAGGTAGCAGGGAAAAGAACACCAGTCTGGGAGTCAGGAGGACCTGAGTTCAAATCCAGCTTCAGACACTTGATGCTTGCAAGTTGTGTGACCCTGGGCAAGTCATTTAAACCCAAGTACCTCACAAACAAAAACAAGAAAACAAACAACCAATAATGTCACTACACACTTGTTATTAAAAGCGCTCCCAGTGCTTCATACTTCTGCCGGTAACAGGTCATTTTACATACTGTCGTAAGGGTAATCTTAAACATCTTGCTGCTCTTCATTCTTCTGCTCAAGAACTTTCTATGGTTCACATGCATCCTAACTTCCTAACTGGTGTCCCATGACGATCTGGACCCACATGACATTTGTGGCCATATCTTCCAGTTCTCTATAAAGTAAACTCTAGGGTATAACATAGACATAAACAAGATGTTTGGCCGTGTCCCTCCACTTGTGGAGAAGATTGAAATATGTGGTTGAAAATGATGGATTTGCAATTAGTTGAATGACTAGAATAGGCATGGTGATTGTCGGGTTAATGTCATTTTGGAGAAAGGCTTCTAGTGGAGTCCACCAAGTCAAACCAAGTCACGCCAATGAGAATTTATTGTGTCTACAATATACCAGTATCAAGCATTTACCCTGGTCCCTATTATACTCAACCTTTTTACCAATGAATTCCAGACATGTAGGATCAATTTTACAAGCAATACAAAGATCAGAGGAATGACAGACTCAAATGAGAGAATCAAAATCCAAAAAATATTGCAAAAGACTAGAATGTAAGAAAATGATATTGGATAAAGAATAGATGCAAAATTTGATACCTGGGTTCAAAAAAATCAGCAGTACAAGTTATGAGTGGGGAAGGTATAGCTAGAGAACAGTTCAGTCGAGAAAGACTTGGAGATTTCAATTAATGGGATTCATGTTCCCTATGACGTGATATCTAAAGCATGATCTCGGGCTATACTAAAAGGGACATAATATCAAAAATAAGAGAAATGATAATGCCACTAACCCTCATCTTGGTCAAAATGCATTTTAAGCGTTTTCACCATTTTGTGCCACCATTTAGGACAACAATGGATGTCAATAGGGACTGGAATCCTGAGGTGATTGGAGACCTTGCCATAGGAAAGTTAAAGGAACTGAATAAAGAGCTCGTATAAAAAAGTCACAATAAGGTGGGGAGAAGGACATTTGCTTTCCAATATTGAGATAAAACATATATTACATTTGTTCCAGAAGACCAAGGTCAGAGAGAAGGGGAGAATTTCCCTGAGTGAGGGAAGATTTTGGCTACATAAGCCAAAATCTCTTCCTTAACAATAAGTGATATCCAAAAATATGATGAAATGACACAAGGAACATTGAGTAAAGGGAGTCATAGATCTAGAGCCTAAGGGGATCTTAGATGTCAGCCCATCCACCATTACCATCGCCACTACCACCAGTATCCCCTTCCAAAGTAAATGAGACACAGAGATATTCAGTCTCTTCTTCACAGAAGAAAGTTACAGAATGAATATGCACCCAGGTCCGCATACTTTTCCATTGTTCCAAGGATGCCTATCAAATCTCACAGTTTCTGGATGTCCTCAAGAGAGATTGGATGACTACTTGTTTGGAATTCTGGAGATGGTTAAATGAGAAGAGCTGGATGAATTCTGAAGCTTCTTAAAATACCTCCTTGTCCTTCCCTCTAGCATTTCTTTCTCTTTATTAAGTGTTATCTCACTTGTCTGATTTCCCTCGGTCACTCTTTCTTCAGAAGTTTTCCATCA
>CM053598.1:30843168-30858199 GCA_028646575.1 Pseudocheirus occidentalis | reverse complement strand
AATGGCATAAACTCTAGACTTGGCATCATGCCACACAGGAGAGTAGGGGGCATGGGGATGAGAGGGGGGAGGACAGAAGGGAGGGCAGGGTCTGGGGGAGGAATGCTGGAAGCACACACTTCAGTAAATGGACAGGGACAGGGTAGAGAACAGAACAAGCAGTGGGGGGGAGGGAGAGGAAGGAGAGACAGACGATCACTGTCATGGTGTGTCCACTATGAACGTGTCTTGTATAGTCACACATCCATAGCCTGTATTGAACTGAGTGTCCTTCTAGTGGGGGTGGGTGACAGGGGAGGAATCGAAAGAATCTAGAATTTAAAGTTCTGCAATCCCTGCAACTGGGAATTAAGATATACGGAGGCTGGGATAGGGAGACCCTCCCTGCCTGACCAGAAAATAAGAGAGCAGAGCAGTGGGATTGCTGTTTTGGGGTTGGGGCAGGTACAAGACGGGGAGAAAATGTGTAATTCAAAATGTAATGAAAATGAATAATGTAAACAAGAAAACAAATAAAAACTAAATAAAAAAAACAGGAATTCATCTGTTCCTAGACACAGTGTTAAAATAGTATTAGTGAGTGTAAGTAGCTTGAGGGTAGAATGTTTTATTTTCTCCTTTTCTTCTCTTTGTATCCCCAGTACCTAACATAGTTTTGGCACATATTAGAGTCTTAATAGATGGTGATGATTGATTATAATAGTAAACCATCATTCCACCTAAAAAGCATGATAATAACGTTTTTGTAAGAGGCTTTTATATTGGATAGGATATCGTAACCTCCCACATGAGACCAAGTATTTCACATTCCTTAGCATTAGGATGACAAGATTTCAATTATATGTGATTTCACTGAAAGTGGGTGCTCCCTCTGAGTATACAAATCATACCACATCTATCCATTTTAAAAAGGTGGTTTGCTTATATGGTTTCTCTCTCTCTCTGAAACCTGTTATATTGGAAATAAGGCTCTGATGCTGAGTCTCTTCACAATTAGCCACATTGGTCCATAGGACACATTGCTCTGAGAGTCCAATGAAATAATAGAATAGGGATTTGAGATGTGACTGGCTTCCTGAGATTTGTAGATCAGTGGTACAAGCATTATGACAGCCCTGATATTGATCTTGGAGCCTTAAATTGGATTTCACCCAGGCTTGGGAATTTCTGAAGACACAAAAAGGAGTAAGGGACTCTATGAACTAAGTAGCAGGGAGGTTTGGCTCCTAAATCTGGCCAGGACTCAGTAAGTGAGATTAGAAATAATTAATAGTATAGAGTCATCAACAAAAGAAGAAACCAAAAGGAAAACTGAACTATAGCAGGGAAAAAAAAGAGTTCTTATTAACAAGGCTCCCTCCAACCTTTCTAGTTTATTTATGCCATACTCACTCCCATGTACTCTACAATCCAGTTATATTGGTCTCCTTGCTATTCATAAAAAATCCTTCATTCCATTTTTAAATAGTATTTTCCCCCAATTATATATCAAGACAATATTTAGCATTCATTTTTACAAGATTTTGAATTCCACACTAAAGCGTTGTTGGTGGAGTTGTGAACTGATCCAAACATTCTGGAGATCAGTGTGGAATTATACCCAAAAGGCTACAAAACTGTGCATACCCTTTGATCCAGCAATGCCACTACTAGGTCTATATACCCAAGAGATCATGTACAAAAATATTTTTGACAGCTCTTTTTGTAGTGGCAAAGAATTAGAAATAGAGGGGATACCAATCAAATGGGGATTAGCTGAACAAGTTGTGATATATGAATGTAATGGAATACTATTGTTCCGTAAGAAATGATGAGCAGGCAAATTTCAGAAAAAGCTGGTATTAAATGAACTGTTGTTGCTGAGTGAACTGAGTAGAACCAGGAGAATATTGTACTCAGTAACAGCAACATTGTACAATAATCAACTTTGATAGACTTTGCTCTTCTCAACAATGCAGTGATTTAATATTAAAAAAAACTTATGACAAAAAAATGCTATCTACATCTGGAGAAAAAAATCTGTGGAGTCTGAATGCATACTGAAGCATACTATTTTCTCTTATTTTTTCCTCTTTCTAATATCTTTTTACTTTTGTTCTGATTCTTCTTTAATAACATGATTAATGTGGAAATATGCTTATTATGATTATACATGTAGAGTCAATAGAAGACTGCAAGATATATGGGGTATAACTTCTAAATCAAAATTGTAAAAGTGAATGTTGAAAACTAAAAATAAATAAATATTATAAAAGGAAAAAAATATTTTGAGTTCCAAATTTTTCTCCCTTCCTCTCTCCACTCATCCCTTCCTAACATGGTAGGCAATTAGATATAGGTTTTACATGTACTATCATATAAAACATATTTCCACATTAGTCACAGTTGTGAAAGAATAAACAGATCAAAAGAAAAAACATGAAAAAATAATAAAATAAATTTAAAAAGTATGCTTCAATCTGCATTCAGTCCGCCAGTTCTTTATCTGCATGTGGAAAGCACTGTCCTAGGTCAGTCCTTTCTACTTGTCTTAGAACATTGTGTGGTTGAAAAGAGCTAAGTCATTCATATTTGATCATCACACAATGTTTCTGATACTCTTCACATTGTCTTCTTGGTTCTGATTATTTCACTTTGTATGAGTTCCCACAATTTTTTCCAGGTTTTTCTGAAATCTTCTGGATCATCATTTCCTATTGCATGATCATATACAATTACATTCATATACCACAGCTTCTTCAGTCATGCCCCAATTGATAGGCATCCCCTCAATTTCTAACATTTTGTCACCACAAAAGAACTGTTACAAATATTTTTATACCTCTACATCCATTTCATTTTTTGATTTCTTTGGGATACAGACCTAGCTGGATCCCTGTATATACATAGTTTGGTTGTCCTTTGGGCATACATCCAAATTCCTCTCCAGAATGCATGAATTAGTTCACAATGCCACCAACAGTGTATTAGTGTCCTAGTCTTCATACATCCTCCAACATTTATAATTTCTTTTTTTGTAATATTAGCCAATCTGAAAGATGTGAAGTCATACTTCAGAGTTGTTTGAATTTGCTTTTTTTCTAATCAAAAGTAGCTTAGAACACTTCTTCATATGCCTATGGATAGCTTTGATTTCTTCATCTCAAAACTGCCCGTTTATATCCTTTGACCATTTATCAGTTGGGGAATGGCCTATATTCTTATAAATTTGAATCAGGACTCTATATAATTGAGAATAGAGGTCTTTACCAGAGACACTTCCTGTAAAGATTATTTCCCAGCTTTCCTTCTAGTCTTGGTTGCATTGGTTTTCTTTCTGCAAAAACTGATCTGTTTTACATTTTGTAATGCTTTTTATCTCTTGTTTAGTTACAAACCTGTAACTCACTTAATTTCTCCTTTAAGAATTTGGAAGCTATATCACTTGCTGTATATATGGTTAGTATTGATTTTAGTCCATTGTCTATTGTACCTTTTAGCAAGATGCAGTTTCCTTCCTTATCTCATTTAATTAGGTCTATTTTTGCTTTTGCTTTGTCTGAGATCAAGTCTGCTGCTCCTGTTTTTTTTTTACTTGAGCTAAAGCATACCAGATTCTGCTCTAGCTCCTTGCCTTTACTCTGTGTGTCTCTCTGCTTCAAGTGTCTTTCTTGTAAACAACATTTTGTAGGATTCTGGTCTTTGATCCACTCTGCTATCCACTTCCATTTTATGGGAGAGTTTACCCCATTCACATTAACAATTATCATATGAACTGTGTATTTCCCCACATACTATTTTTTCATCTTGTTTATCCTTCCTCTCCTTTCACCCTTTCACTCCTCAGCTGTGTTGGATTTCTGGCTACCACCTCTCCTGGTCTGCACTCTTTTCTGCCAATTTCCCCCACCTCTTTACTTAATTTCCTCCCCTCCTACTTTTCTCTTGGCTGACAGATTTCTATACTCAACTGATTGTTTATATTAATCCTTTGAGCCAATACTGATGAAAGTAAGATTCAAGATATGTCCATCACCCACCCTCTAATCTTTCTTTCCACTGTAATAAGTTTTTGTACCTGTTCATGTGAAATGACTTACCCCATTCTATCTCCCCCTTCCTTATGTATCCAATGTACTCCTCTTTTTTATCTCTTAATTATGTTTATATCATTCACTCCCATTCATTTTATACACTTGCCTTCTGTCTATGTATATTATTTCTACTGGTACAATTTTTAAGAATCATAACTATTATCTTTCCATGTAGGGATGTGAACAGTTCTGTTGAATCCCTTATGTTTTCCTTTCCCTTATACCTTTCTTTTCTTGGTCCTCCTTAATGTTAATGCCTTGTCTCTGAGGCTATCTCCATTCAGCATTTTTATTTTATTTGTATGTAGTTACTTTCATTCTTTCTCCCCATTAGACTGTGAGCTTCTCATGGTTGACTTGTATACCTGTTGTATCCCTGGTGTTTAGCCCTGGGCCTGAAGCATAATAGGTACTTAAAATATACTTATTGACTATACAGATGCTGTGAGTGCCTTAGAACAGAAATTTTGGACTAAAGCTGCTAGTTTTAATTGCCTCATTAAGGGATGTAAAAAGTTCTAAAACAACTATTTACAGGACAGTAAACCTATGGTCTTGAGGTCAAATATGGTCCTCTAGGTCCTCAAGTATACCCTTTGACTAAACTCCAGAAAACAAATCCCCTTAATAAAAGGATTTGTTCTTTAAAACTTGGACTCAGTCAAAAGGTCACACCCAAGGACCTAGAAGGCCACATGTGACCATGAGGCCACATATTCCCAACCCTGAACTACTCCTTTTCAATTTCCTCTACCTGTGCCTGTCCAGGAACAGGTATTTTAATATACTCTGCTAACTACTTTGACCTTAGCATTCCCTCTAGCCTAGTTTTACCTCAAATTATTTTTTAAAGCTGTTATCTGGGAATACATAAAATTTAAATTAAAGTAGAGAGCCAGATCTCTGTCTGAAGTTACAGATTTTCCTAATGGGGGACTCTGAGTTATTATGAGTATATTACTAACCAATATGAACTCCACCAAAGAGCAGAGAGAGGGGGGGTAATGTGGACCTGAGAGCCATTATGTTACACCAAACATTTATAACAGGGTGTTGTTGATTAAAATTTTGGGAGCTGGTATGACAAGAGAAGGAGGGCAGGGTGGAGACAGGCCTTGGTGCAATTCAGCTCCACCCCTTCCAGAAAAGAGGACAGAGAAAAAGTAATTGAATACCACCCACAGTGCCACCCACAGAGCCTCACACTATAGCTACACAGGTGCTTTGCAAAACTGGAAGAACCATATAAATTTCAGATTATTATTATTAAATTGAGGATTGTTCTCTAGGCAGATATTCATAGAGAAAAAAATAAATATAATCAGGACTGATCCTTCATAGTGCTTATTACAAACCACTTTAATTATTTTCTTTGCAATAGCAAGTTGTTTGGCTCTTGGGAAGATTCAAAACTACTTGCATTTATGCTCAACTCTCTCCTCTACTTGCAAAATGAGAGTATTGCATCCCCTATTAACACCTCATCTATTTTTTTATCCCTAGAGGAAATGACAGGAAATTATGATATTTAATTGCATTTATAATTTAAAGACTTAAGATGTTACTGGAAATTTGTCCCAGGGAAAATTTGAAGATGAAACTGAATAACCAAGAGGCCTGGAGTGACAGGGTTCATAAATACAAATCAGAAAGTTTACATAGTGAATATTAACCCATTATAAGCCTTGCAGTTGAATTAGATCAAAAGAGGTAAAGAACTGGAGAGATCCTTATTAATATTAATTATCTACTATGGAAAAACTAATAGATACTTCCATTTATATATGTGACCTGCACCTTTTCCTCTGTCTGCTGGGAAAAATCGCCAAATAATTAGGGTTAGTACTGAATCTCAAAGGTAGAAAGGACCTCAGTTACAATCTGGTCCAACCCTAAAGTGATCAAGAATGCCCTCAAAGACAACCACCAAACAAGAACGCATCCTGTCCATTCTTAAAGACTAACCACAGCTGAAAATCCAAAAGGACACAAGGCAATGCATTCTGCTTCGAGATGACTTTAAGTATTAGGAAGCCCGTTGGCTTATTTATATTTGTTTTCATAGCTGTCTTAACTCTGTCCATTAACACCTTCCAACTATCTCTCCTTATTCTGCAGTAGGACTAAGTAAAACCAGCTTTGTTCTTCTGTTTCATGACAGTCCTTTGAATATACAAAACATTGATCATGTCTTCCAAAATGTTAACTGTTCTAAGTTAAATAGTCCCAGAACTTTACAAATCTTCCTCATATGATGAGATTACAAGATCTTTCACCTTCCTCAACCTCTCCCCTCTTCATAGTCTATCTTGTCCATGCTTTTCTTAAAAGATGGGTGTCAGAAATTCAAATACTTGGGGTGGCTACATGGAGTAGTGAATATAGCACTAGCCCTGGAGTCAGGAGGACTTGAGTTCAACTCTGGCCTCAGACACTTGACACACTTACCAGCCATGTGACTTTGGGACTTTGGGCAAGTCACTTAACCCCACCCAACTGCCCTCCAAAAAGCAAAAAAAAAAAGAAAGAAAGAAATTCAAATACTCAAGTTGTTGACTAGTACAGAAGGACAAGAAACTACTTGATTCTTGACATTACGTCTCTCTCAATTCAATTAAGATGATTAGGGAAAAAAGAAAAGAACCTATATGTTCTAAAATGTTTATAGCAGTTCTCTTTGTAATGGCAAAGAAATGGAATTTGCAAAGACAATCATCAATTAAGTAATGACTGAACAAGTTGAGGCACGTGATTCTGATGAACTACTACTGTGTTATAAAAAATTACGACTTCAACAATCTTGGAAAAAGATGGAAAGACTTGCACTAAATAATGAAGGGTGAAATGAGTAGAACCAAGAGAACATTGTATACAATAAGAGGAATATTGTTATAAGAAGGACTTTGAGGGAATAAGTTATTTTAACTATTATAAATACCCAAATTTACTATAAAGGACATATGAAGAAAGACACTATCTGCATCCAGAGAAATAATTGATAAATATAAGTATGCAATTACATACATATATATCTACACAGACATGCTTATATATACACATATGTATGTATATATTTTTGTGTGTATATGTATGCATAGAAACACATATACATGCATGCATGCATACATACACATACACCTATGTGGATCTAATGGTGATCCTCTCTAGGACAGGAAAGGAGGAGGGGGAAGAACTGTTGCATATTTAAAAGGAATAGCAAGTTATACATAGTAGATTTCCAATTTCATGTGCAATCATCTTTTTATTATATAATGTTATGCAAATATTTGCTTTGTTCCTTAAGTTAAAAATGAAATCAATTTTTAAAAAAGATAGCAAAGTCTTCCAATATTACACTATTGATTGACATTCAAATTGTAGTCCACTTAAAACAAAACAAGTCTCATCTTCTGAACTGCTAAATAATCCCATTTCTCTAACCTGGAGGTATGTGTTTGATTTTTGGAAGCCAAGTGTAAGACTTTGCATTTATCCCTAACTCCACATTCCTAAATACCATCCTTGTTCAACCCAATAGTCTGTAATTATGGTGACTTCTTTGGATTATGTCCTTCCAAAAGTTCATTATCTTTTCCACATTTATGTTATCTGCAAATCTGAAAACAAGCCAAATCCACTTGTACCTTCATCCAGTCATTGATTTAAAAATATTGGTCATAAGAGAGCCAATGCCTCATACCTAGGCATTTCTGTAGAATATTGTGTCCTGGTTGGCATGGACCCATCAATCATCAATCTTTTACATCCCTTAATCCAATCAATTTTTATTTCATCCATCTTTACTATCATTCAACCTGCATTTCTTCAAGGATCATAAGTTTTAGAATTAAAGAGTGCTTTAGAGGTTATCAAGTCTCACTTCCTCAGTTTATAGAATCAAAACCTGAGACTAAGAGAGGTTGAGTGATTCGCCAGGGTCACAAACCTAGTAAATGCCTGATACTGAGTTCATACACAAGTCTTCATGACCCCAAGTCACAAAGGCTCTTAACCTAGTCCATAATGGGGTGGAAGGGCTGAGACATCTGTAATGTGCAGGGATTCCCAAATATTCCAATGTCAGGATGGGAGTGAAGACTTGAAAAATATCAAAGAGTTGGGTTCGGTAGAGATTTAAATGTGAAATATAGAACTTTGTATTTGGTCCTAGACAGAGGCACTGGAGAACTCCGAAAGGTGTTTGTTTCTTTGGAGAGGTGGGAAAGATCAAACCTGAGCTTGAGCAAAATCCAAACTAAAAAAAGGTTAAAGTCACCATATCAATCCTTCACATACAGAAAAAGTCATCATGATCCCCAAGTCCACTCCCCCCCTTCACTCAATTTTTACTTCTAGCTAAACATCTGCAGTACCTGCAAGCTTCTTCATCATCCTAGGTGTCCTCCACTTAACATTCTCCTTCTTTCTTAATACCCAGAATCCAATGTAATATTTCAACTCTTGCCCAACTGTGGCCAGGCACAGTAGAAGCATCATGATGTTCCTGGGCTCTGGGCACTGTGGCTTTTCAGGTTTTAGTTCTAGACCTGTTACTTTCTAATTCTGCTTTTTTTTTTCTTTTTAATCAGGCAGCTCTCTTCACTGCTCCATAAAATGGGAATAATATTGGCACTGTCTACTTAACAGAAGTGTAGAGGAGATCACTTGAAATATTCATACATTTAAAGGAGCTGGAAAGCAATAGTTCATTGTGTTATCATAACATACCAAAGCAAGCTATTATTTTTAGTTAAGAGGAATGTATGCTATTGGTCCTAGGAAATGAAGTCATCCCTATTGTGTAAAATAGCAAAATTAATACAGTCAGGGACACACACACACACACACACACATCCTTACTTCACTCACAGTTACTTTAGCTACCACATATACTGGTCATTCAAGAGAGAAGAAATTAACATGATGTTCTGTCAGCAACTATGAAAGATGGCCCTCGATTTGAGGAAGTCAGGCTTCATAGTGCCTCTGACATCATTTGGAAACCAGAGATCATTTTAATGATACCACATTTATGTCCCTCTTGCTAATGTAGCATATTTTGTACATCCTTCTATATAGTCTATTTCTAACGCTCCCTCTAGCAGCCTGAAGCCAGACAATAGCAATACAACAAAAAGTGTTTTCCATGAAAACCACAAAGCTTTATTAGCATTTCAAATCAAACTGGTCTCCACTAACTTGTCCAGAGAATTCTAAGAATCTTCACTCACTAACCTCTATTGAGTCCCCAGTAGAGAGATGGTGTTATCTACCTCCTGTACCTTAACTTTCAAAAGGAACTGGTATACTTCTTTGGAGAAAAAAAAATCTTTCATTCCTTCCTTCCTCCCTTCCTTCCTCCCTCCCTCCCTTCCTTCCTTCCTTCTTTTCTTCCTTCTTTTCCTCCCTCCCTTCCTTCCTTCCATTCTTCCTTCTTTACTTCCTTTTTTCCTCCATTTTCCTTTCCTTCCTCCCTTCTTCTCCTCTTCCCTTATTTTTTCCTCTCAACCATCTTCCCTCTATCTCCATTATTTCTTGTCTTTCTCTGACTTCTTCCCTCCCCTTCTCTCCCTCTCTTATTTCCCTTTTCTTCATTTTCTCCTTCTCTTCCTTCATCTCTCTCTTCATTGTATACTTCCCTGTACTTTTTTATTCCTTGCTTCTTTCCTCTCATTTTTCCACTCATATAATTATTTATGCATTCATTATTCATTTCTTGTTTTAAATATACATTTCTACCTGCTTCTACTGAAGGTGAAGAAAATCCAATTCTGTCCTACCCTGTGTTTATAAAGCCCTGTTTTTCTCCATGTCTTACTCCAGATCTATGCAGTCCTCTGGACTGCAGACCATGTCTCTGGGGGGAGTTGACCTTGCTAATTCCTACTTCCTGATGCTTGGGGCTAAAGCTTTCCTCTGCCCCTGCCCTTGAGGGAGGCCAAGCTCTCCTTCATTCCTGAAACCTGTCAGTTTCATTTTCTATCAGATCAGGTTACCTGCCCAGAGCCGATTATTCCCATTGCCATGAGCTTCCAGCAATTCATTTCTGACTTCATTACTGTAAACCTAGATTTTTATCTGTAATAAACGTGTCCCCAAGGTATTTAAGCAGCTATACTTATGTTTCGCAGCCTATACTGTAAGAAGCTCAGCGTAAAATTCTTATTTAAAATACAGTGAACAAGGTCAGCATGGCCCAGTAGAAAGAATCCTAAGCCCCAGAGCCCCTACCCCCACCCATCTCAGCATCTGACCTATTTCTACTTTGTGAGTCACAGGAGATTATTCTATGGCAAACCACATTTTATGGTAGCACAGTGGACTGAGATGTGTAGAGAATAGCAAATCCCACTGTTTATTGTTTACTGACACCATTTGCCTCGCTAGGGGAAAAAAAAAGAAGCTTTGAAGGTCTTTCTCATATGAGGAATTTCTTACATGTAGGTCAAAATTACATGCTAAACTGGCATTATGACAGCGGTGTTACAATGATTTTCTTCATGGCTATGGTGAGTACTGTCATCAACCCTATTGAGAGTTTGGAGATTTCTGTACATCTATGTTTTTTTTAAAAGAGGATGGAAGTTCCTGAGGGCAGGAACTGTCTATTCTCTGTATCCACAGGGCCTGGAAATGGTAGTTTCTTAATAAATGCTTAATTTTTCTAAAAATAAATACATTGGACTAAATAATCTCCATATTTCTTATGTCCTCTAAATCCCATAAAATGTGCATAGCCATAGCTTTTCACTGGAATCACATGACCCTAAATTTAGAGCAAGGAGGAATCTCAGTAGTCACCTACTACCCCAAACATCTCATTTTACAGTGGAAGAAATATGAGCCAAAAGAACTTACATGATTTGACCCAGATCACATTTTGACACTTACGGCAAGAGTAAAGGTTTAACTTATTCCCAAAGACTCCAAATCCCATCCTCTCCAACTCCACATTGTTTCTACAATGCCACTGTGAACACCTCTGGCATCTGGAGACAGTGGGAAGTTTTGCTCAAGGGTGCCTTCATCTAATTCTTCAGCAAAATGGCAAAGAGTTTACTACTTTGATTTCCTGAAATTTCCTGATCTCTTGGTTTGATTGCCCAGTTTGCTGGTTTCTTTTTCTTTCCTGAGTTATAGGGATCTAACTCCACAGCAGTCAGGAATTGCTCATATTAGTTCAAAATATGACAAACAATTCAATAATGTCCCTTGTGCTAGGCTTTTAGGCCACAAAGAAAAAAAGGAACCGTTCTTATTCTCACAGAGCTTACAATCTAACAGGAGTCAAATGGAGTATACAGTTGTGGGCAACTAGGATAGAAGAGACAGCCAGGTGATGCAGTGAGCCTGGACTCATGAAGACATCTTCTGAGTTTAAATCTGGCTTTAGACATTTACTAACTGTGTGACCCTGTGCAAGTCATTTAACCCTGTATGCCTCAGTTTCCTCATCTATAAAAATTAGCTAGAGAAAAACATGGCAAACCACTCCAGTGTCTCTGCCAAGAAAAGCCCAAATAGTTTTTTAAAAAGTCAGTCACAACTGAACAACAACAGGATATTAAAGAGCCTTTTCTCCATGCCATATGAAAATCAATTTGGAATGTTAAGCCTAGGACAGTTACACCCAAAGAAAGAACACAGAAGGATAAGGCAGCCATGCTATGAGCCCAAGAGATTATGGCCTCTATCACAGGACTATGTAATCAATCAAAGAGTGAAAAACAGGGGGGGAAATCCTTTTTTCCCCAAGGTAGGCATCTGTTGGCAATCATGGTAGTCAGTTGTCTACAATACAATCAAACCTACTTCAACACCTAAAACACCTCAATTCTTCACCCTCGGGTCCACAGCTCAAGTTCCTAACCTTCTACCTTCTGAGCTAGAAGTCAGTAGTTGGGAGCACTTATAACTACACTACTACTGAGAAGACCACAGCAGTTGCCAGTGGGAACATTCCACTCCTCCCTGGCTGCTAGTGATTGATTTTTTGTTTTATAGCAGCTACCCTTAAGAAAGTGAGTTCTACTTTCCAGAGGCATAACTGGTGAATAAGATCCCCATGTCCTCCAATGTTGTTGTGGGGATGACAGAATGAGTAAGACAAATCAAATGCACATGATGGGTTGCTACCATTCACAGACTGTATAACTTTATCATTCTCTTTAAACTCACCTTTATCTAAGCTTCCTTATTACTGTCAAAGGTGCTACCATTCTTCCAGTGACTCAAGTTCATAACTTTGAATCATCTTCAATTCCTCATTCCATTCTCACCTCATATATCCAATGAGTTACTATATCTTTTAATTTCCCTCATCAAAAGTTTTTTTTTCCATTCCTTCCCCTTTCTCTAGTTACACAACTACCATTCTAATCATCTTTTTTCTGACTGCTGCATTAGTATTTCAGTTTTCCAGCATGCCTTACATCTCTCCTTATTCCAATACATCTTCCACAGGGTGGAAGTGACTTCCCAAAAGCTAAAGTGTGACTACTCAATGAACCCCAATTATTCACTGTTTCCTCTAGGAAGAAATATTGCTTTATCATTTTATCTTTTTATTTCTATTATTATATATTTATAAATGGATAAATATATTTAATAATAATGAAATTTGAAGATCTCTTTTTATTGCCAAGCTAAGAGGTACTTAGCACCTTGTTTCAAATTAAGCCGCTGTCAAAGAAACAGAAGGTATGAACCCCTTTTGCTGATGTAACAGGAAGAAGATAAACAGGGAGAAGCTATACTGTATATAAGGAAGAGAACAAGCTGGACAGTCAGAACTTCTTGGTATAAGCATCATGGAGGCAGGGCAGCTGTTGTTGGAATGAAGACTGAACTGAGAATTGAAAAGAACTGAGAAGAGGAATGAGAATTGAGAACCAAGACAGAATTTCTTGGAGCAAGTCACATAAAGTGATTTTGGATAAAGTGATTTTGATTTTGAGAATGGAGCTTAGGGTGCTGAGGATTTCCAAGGGCCAGCTAGAGCTGCCAAAGACTGAGGAACCATGATTGTGGTGCCAGTATTTTGCACAATTGTTGTTGTAGCTTTGTTAATGTGTATGAAAGTTATTGTGGTCTTGTTAAGCCTTGTCTTCTCAGGAACAGAGACTATGAAGGATTTGAGATGGAATGGACACTGTGAGCTTCCCAGTGGAGCAGGAACTGCATGGAGAGCTGGACAAGGAACTGGGAGCTGTCTGCCTTTGAACCCAGGTAACAGTTTGGTAGATTCAGGTAGGAGCTGCCTGCCCCGAGTAAAGACGAAAAGACCTCTCCATGTGTAGTGAGTAGTGACTGATGAAACTGTAATTTACTTTGGACCTAGGGGTGGATGGTTTTTGTACTTTCCACTATCCCTTAATAGGGTACTGAATAGTGACTGTTGAAGTTATAACTGAATTGCACCCCATGGGTGGAGAACTTTGACTTTAGTACTTTGTGACCCTTGAGGAGGCAAGCATCCTTAAGGATGAATGTTTGAGTTATTCATTGATTGAGTTACTAAATGATTGTACATTGTTGAAAACCATGTGACCACTTTGGTGAAAACTGTGTGGCCATTTTAGTGAAAAGTTGCTGAGTTGTGACATGGCGAATGCTATATTTTGATTTTCTGCGAATATTTTGCTCTGATTTGTTATTGAGTAAAAAGAGAATTTGCTATACTATGAAATCAGAACCTTGAAAACTGTTCACAGCAGCAGTCCTCTAGAAAGCTATTTGTGTGTCGCTTTGCAATATACACATAATGTGGGTCCACGTTTTAAAAAAAAGTACTGATAACAACTTTTGTTCAAACATTTTTGGAGACTACTGGTCTCAAGAAAAGAAGACTTGGCGGATATGGGATAACTATTTTTATACACTGGAAGGGCAATCACATGAAAAAGTAGATTAGATGCCAGAGAGTGTCATATGGAATAATGAATGAAAATTTCAAAACTAGGCTAGATATTGGGGGGACCCCCAAAAGAGGAGCTGACCTCAAGTAGAATGGATTTTTTGAGGGAAGTAGTTGATTCCCCATTACTAGAGATAACAGCCAAACAACCACAAGAGTAGTGGCAGGAGAGTGATCTGAACCAAGTATTCCTGAAAGCTTGAGGAAGGATAACATGCTTTCAAGTGAGAGAGAAGTGGCAAGAATATTGAGAATGCAGCAGTGGAGGAAAAAGGTAGGGAAGACAATTTTGATAGGTAGAGATTTAGGAGGGAGCATGTCCTAGGGATGGGTAAGGGATGACCTCTGCTGAATGCACACAGTGGTTTTCAACTTCCCCGTGAAGTTTGGGTTTTTCAAGCTTTAGTAGTTCACAAACTATTTTATCTGCTGTAAATGAATCTCAGGACCCAATTATTTAGGGTAGTGAAGCAGAGAAGAGTTAAAGAATTCTCTCCTACAGTTTGGAACAGAATGATATTGGTTTGGGATTTTTCAATCAGCTCAACATAGCAAAGAAGCATAGCTCAGCCTAATAGCTCATAGGATCAGAGTTCTAGAGCTCAAAGAGAAATCAGATGCCTTGTAGTCTAACCCCTTCCCCAGACACACATTTTACAGATGAGAAAACTGAGCCCCAACAAGTTTAAATGATTGATCCAATATCACATAGTCATTAAAAGTCCAAGGCAGATTTTGAACCCTGGTCCAGTGGGTACAAATTCTGTACTTTCATTACTGTTTAATATCACTTCCTTGACAAGTCTCAAAAGGAGGCAAAGGGGAACCAAAATAGGGATTGTTTGAAAAGCTGAACTGAGGGGCAGCTAGGTGGCACAGTGAATAGAGCACCGGCCCTGGAGTCAGGAGTACCTGAGTTCAAATCTGGCCTCAGACACTTAACACGAAAAACTAGCCGTGTGACTTGGGCAAGTCGCTTAACCCCAACCTGCCTTCCAAAAAGCAAAAAAAAAAAAAAAAGCTGAACTGAGACTAAGGCATT
>CM053598.1:30830780-30843068 GCA_028646575.1 Pseudocheirus occidentalis | reverse complement strand
AAATTAGGAGATGGAAGGTTCCTCAGTAGCCTAAATAAGAATCTGTGTGTTTTTAAACATTTCCAAGAAGTACATGCACAAGCGTGCATGTGTCAAGGGTGGAGAGTTGTATTTCCCCATGACATTGAGCTTAAATCAATTTCTAGGTAATTTCCATCCATTAATTGTGGTTCTATTCTCTGGGAATAAACATAATCAGTCTATTTCCTCTTTCACATTTCAGTTTCCTAAATACAGAAAGGCAGTGATCATGTGTTCATTTTCCTCCAGGTCTTCTCTTCTGCAGCCCAATTCCTCTAAACAATCTCTGGATGTCATAGCCCCAGGTTCCTTCTTCATTGTTGTTCTCTTCTTTATCATTTATAACTCATCGATAGCTTTCCTAAGATATAATGCCTAGGAAAGAGCTCTAAACACTGGATGTGGTCTGAACAAGGCAGAGCAAAGCTAAACTATGACCTCTCAACCTGCAAACAATGCTTCTCTCAATGTGTATTAAGACTACATTACCATTATGGAATGCCTTATCAAACTAATGAGTTTGCAGTCAACTTTGTTGCTGTCTATGTGACCTAGGGATATGGGACTCACCCTCCTTGATTCACTGCAAAATAAAGATGGTAATCATACCTATCTCGTGAACCTCAGCAGGTTATTGTAAGTCAAGCACTTTGTAAACCATGGAGATGTGAGTTGGTTGTTATTATCTTCTACCCCATGTGTATCTGATTCTGTTCTCACTTCTGCACCAAGCATAATAATTATCCAGACTGGCAAAGAAGGTATAATGACAGGGTATGTAGGGTGCTAATAAAGCCTTTCTAGTGCGTTTGATTGAATGCAGCAGGTTTATCTGAATCAACCAAGGATCCGTTTGCTGGAAACACGATGGATGAAACTGCCTTCAGGTAGAGGAACTAACCTTTAGTTTTCAGACACGTTTGCTGCACGTTGTAATTAAATCTATTTTTAAAGCACTGAGGGTGTCAGGGCTGCCTTTGTTGGGGATCGTTCTGTCAAAACTCTGTAAGACGACAGTGTACCTTTTGGGCACAATTGACTCATGTCAAAAAACATGGAGTCTGAAGCCACGACAACAGTGATGGCTCTTTCTGAACCGTGTTCCCTGGCAAGGATTTTTAAGCTGATTGGAAACAAAGCCAGTGACCTAGACTTCCCATGACAGAAACAAACTGATCAACCAAGCTATGAGGCAGTAGCAGCTTCCTAGGCGTGGCAACGAAGAAAGCCACAATAAGGGGTTGGAGGCTTTTATGCTAATATGTAAGTTCTCATTCAAGCAATGAAGCAGGTAACTCTGTTAGTGAGAACAAAGATAGAAAGTAAATATCTGAGAACATCTTCCTAACACAACTTATAATTACTTACATGGATCTAGGTGTAGAGGGTCCAATCATGTTCCCTAAAACATAAGGTTCAGCAAGAAAAGGCAGATGTAACAAGGTTTGCCTTTGAGGCAAACTTTGTTATATCAGACTACTATCTTTGTTATATCAGATATATATTATTATAATTTGTTAGAAGAGACTCGGCCTAATCCCCCTGCACCATCATTAGGAAGAAATGTGCTGTCATTTAATCAAGTGAATCCCTGTGTTTTCTAGATTAAGGTTTAGAAAGCTAACTCTTTTCCCTCAGAGAAAAACAAACTTCTCTCAGCCCTCCCCACTCCAACACCAACATCTGTGCAGCAATACAGACTGTATCTTGAGAGGTGCTAAATTGGCTGAAGCGTTTCCTTAAAAAAAAAGCAATTTCCTTATGCATAATGATACCAGTAAGAGAATAATGCTTCAATAAATAGGACAACAAATGACATTTAAGTGTGGTGCCAGCTTACTAAAGGACATTTGAGTACATTCAAAACAATGGAACCAGCAGCTTTGTGACGGAATAAACTTTGTGTCTGTCACTGAAAATGGAAAAAAAGGAGGGTGGAGGAAATAGATGGGTGGATGAAAGAATCAATGAAAAGTTCTACAAATTCTAATTTTGATGAAAATAGCACATGGGCATAAGTACATGTCACCATCTGGTCATATGCTCTTGGACTCCCAGTGTCCCATGACACTAGGAAACTTTTACATAGAATCAGGAAAGGTGATTCAGAACAAACCAGGCTAGTATTACAGTTCATTTTTGAGCCTTTAGACCCCTCCAAAGCTCAGCTCAAGCACTACCTCCTACATAAGCCCCTTCGTGATGTCTCTGCCTACTAGTGGAGAAAGTCTTAACTTTTATTTTTTTTTTTGTCATAGACCCCTTTGGCAGTCTGATTATGTCTATGGTATTTCTCCAAATAATCCTTTTGAAATGAATAAAATATAATATAAAAGTTTAAAAAGGAAGCAACTTATATTGAAATAGTTATCTGTCTATATACATCTGTCTATTTGTCTATGTAAAATATGAAAGAACAGATTTTTTTCTTAAAGTATTTTAGACCTAACAAAAATAACCCTTCTCTTTAGAAAGAGGACATATCATATATCAGATTTTAGATAAAAATAAAATTCGTACATATAAAAATCTATTTGATAGTAGATTTGTACTTGTTTTGATTGAGCATTTAAAAAGTTAAATTAATTTCTTACAACCTTGAATGTATGAAACACCAAATAATTCTGCAAACAGCTGGTAAACAAATAAAATATTTTTTTGCCTCAAACTAATAGCTGGCATTAAAATATATTTTTAAAAATAAAAGCTAACTCATCTCAGATTTAGAACCCCCATTTAGTATCTCCCCCCAAATTAACTTGTTTTTATTTTGTATAATGTTGATATTCATCTATATGTGGGTACTTTGTCTCTCTTGATGGAATGAAACATCCTTGAAGATGGGAACTATTTCACCATCAGAACCAGTACTTGATGTATTCATTTCTATCAAGATCTCTTCTCTAAGTAATTGGTATGTGGGTTTCAATCACATTGACAATAATGTAGAGTATCCCTCATAGTGGGCTGGCTTTTTTATTAATAGAAAACCAATCTTTTTTTTCTTCTCTTTTCAGATGGTGCAAGGAAGAAAAACAAACCAGGGCCCAAAAAACTTTTGGTCTTAGTCTCTGATTCATAATTAGGAATGGTTTCTTAGACATTACTATGACTTGCTGAAAGGAAAATTTCAATTAAGTGTGACTTGAAAGGCATTTAAAATGATGTCAGGAAAATAGGGAGGGCGTAGAGCAAATATATCAGATGCCTCAAAGTGGAGCCAAAGTAGCAACCATATGCCACCTGAAAACTCAGCCCACTATAACATACCTGTTATTCTCCTATTGTGGTGAAGAACAGTGGATGTTCATTGTGAATGACAATTGTCCTTTTTTTTTCTTTTCAAGTATTCTTATGCATTTTTCATAGGGTATGAATAAGTGCTATTAAATAAAATGACAGAAATTAGTAGGGAAATTGCAATTTGTAATAAAAAGTGCAACTTTTTCTTTTTCTAAATAACTGGGATGGCTGGGGCCAACCACAGATTAATTTGAAGTATTCTGATTTGTGAATCTTACAATGTTGGAAATAATATCTTTTTTAAAAAATACTCTTTATTGAGATCTCACTCTTCACAAGTATTTTTTAAAATATTCTTACCATTCTTCCTGAAAACCCATTTATCTTTTTTCCCTTATGAATCATTCTTCAAAATCCCATTTTCCAGGATCTTTTCCTGACCATTATCAGGAGATTAATGAAATTCATACTTTAAATCACTAACAGAGCAGTGAATTAGAGAGTAAGATATAATGTTAATATGAACACACTCCATATCCTATACAGTAGTCTAATCTGGTCACCCCTAGGGCTATTATATGCCCCATCCCCACTTCCAAACCCATTCTGACTTCTTTTTCAGGGCCTAGTAATCAAACCAATACTATTTTACTATCATTTCTTTTCCTATAAAGGGTGCATTAGTCAGTTGCCAAATGGATAAATTCACTATCCTTGTGACTTCCCAGACATGAGTCCCTGATCTCCATTCTTTTATATATACCCGCATATTAAAATGCTATATTCTTGAGGCCAGTGCCTGTCTTATACCGTCAGTATTCAGCATGATTCCCAGAGCATAGAAAGTGCTTGGTAACAGCTTTTAATTGATCCATTTACTCTGGATATGGCTCAGATCATCTGATACTGTAACATACTTGTGAACTTAATGATGTAAACACTCGCTTTCATGGTATATATAAAAACATAAATGAAATTGTGACTCATATTCACATGTTCCCATAAATCCTTAAAAGGGTGTTGAGAGAGAGAGAGAGAGAGAGAGGAAGAGGAGGAGAAAAAAAACAAATTAGAATAGCATTGGGAATGTGCAGAGGATGCTTTTAACAAGAAGCATCAAGTTATGACTCACTGAATCAAGATGGAGTCTGTTAACTGTAGGGCTAATTGTGGCCAGAAGTGATGACTCTGAAATTTGATGGAAATCATGATAAGGAAAGACAAGTTTTGGATGAGACAATGGGATGAGACCAGGGAATGAGTTTGGGAGTGAGACCTATGTTAGGTATGCATCCAAAAAAAGATTGGGGGGAAGTGGGTTATGAAAAGGTCATGAGCTGATCGAGTTATGAAGGGATCATGTTAGAGAGCACAGGAAGCATATGCTGGTAACTTTGAGTAGATAATAGGTACTTTAGGATAACAATTCTTGAATATTTAACAACAATATTAAACAATTAATATACTTTTCCATAAATGTAATCAAAGCTAATTTGAAAGGTCCAGCTTCTTTCTCTTATATGCTTAAAGGCAACAAGTACTGGGTATGCTCTTAGGGCAAGCTAGGTAAGGACTGGTGGTGGCAGGAAGAAAGATACTGGGGAGATCTCAACTTGACAATATTGGAGTATAATTTAGCATGGGAAGAAAAAGGTGAAAAAAGCATATTCAAAGGTTGCTAATTTCTCAGATGGGAATAAATTTATCTTTTCTCTATTTCTGTCTGAAATGTCATTTCCCTACAAGCTTTAGAACAAGAGTTTTACTTTGATATGTTGTTTTTGAGAGACAGAGACAGAGAGAGAGAGAGCATGTGTGTGGGTGTGTATGTGATGGACTCCTTTGGTAGTCTGAAGAAATCTACTGACCCCTTCTCAAAATGATGTTTTTAAATGCATAAAATGCAAAGGATCAAAAAATGTTAAAAATTAAGCTTTTTACCTCACAAACCCCAGTTTAAGGACTCCTGGTCTAAATTAATCAACCAACACACACACACACACACACACACACACACACACACACACACACACAAGTTTGCAGTTTAAACTTTGAATTTCTTGCAGTGATCTGGAAGGAAGAGGAAAAGACTAAAATACATGGTGGTGTCAGTTACATTGTGAAATATATATATATGTATATATAATATATACACACATGTATGTACGTATGTAGACATACACATATCGTATATGCACATACAACTATCATAGCCTGGTTTTGTTTGAATATGAGCAGATGATAGAAGTTTGGATGCATGTAACTATACACACATGGTATATAAATATCTATACATGCCATATCCACATATGCATATGTTGCCATATGTTACTGTGCATACATATGTCAATATGTGTAGATGGGTTAGTAGTCACATGCTTTCATACTTTTATCATCTATTCCAATTCAAACAAAAGCAGGCTGTACTAATCACTATGAAACACATTACATGGTGAAGACCTAATTCTTACTAACCAAAATCATTGTACAATGAAAAAAACGAATTAAGAATACTTGGCCAACATGGGTTTAACTTTAATCTAGGATCATCCAGAAAGAAAACCAGGAACTTATCTGTCTACTGCTAATCATCATGGAAAATTTCCACGGTTAATAAATGCAAAGAATCTAAGATGATATCATGGGGGGGGAAGCAGCTAATAATAACAAGAAGATTATTTTCCACTTAAACCATATGGTGACAGAAGAAGAGAGTAAAACATATGTCCAGGATATTCAGAACGTGTCTGTATTTAATACTTAAGGGAGCTGTCTCTAAGAAAAATAGTTGACTTTATATAGAAAAGCATTTACTGAATAGCACTCTATTTCAATACTCCAATGGACCATGATTTCATTGGTACGGCTAATGAAGATTGCGAACCTTTTTCGTTTTTGTTGATGGGCTTTTGTGAATTTATATAGCTGAGCACATTCATCACTTAATTGATGGTTGGCATTTATATAGCACACTAAGGTTTCCAAGGTGCTTGAATATATTGCCTAATTTAACCTTCATAGCAACCTTATGAGCAAAGTGCTGTTATTATTCCCATTGTATAGATGAGGCAACTGACCATCAGAGATATTAAGTGGAGTATTTAATACCACAGCTACTAAACTCTTAAGTAATGATAAAAAGTCTGACTTAATGCAGAGCATGCTATTCAATATGCAATCAACACTGCCTACTAACTGTGGTATCTCCCTGTCATAAACTTAAATGTCATATGTTTTATAATCAGCAATTTCTTAGAGGTCTTACAAACAACACACACACACACACACACACACACACACACAGGTCAGAAACTGAACCAACCCAACATAAAGGCTTTCATCACAAAATTTCACTAGTACCTAGCCTGTCCTGAGTGTTCCCACCATCTTTTCATTCCTGACAGAATTTGGCCCTGTGTACCATTTAAAGAACTGAAGAAAGACCTGAAATTTTCTCCAATGTTTGAATGAAGCAGAAAAGATTATTTGTTCTCACATTAAAACAAGCAAAGTTTGTGGGAAGCCAGTGTGTTTTCATCTCCATCTCTACTTACTTCATCTAGAGAATGAATGGCGTCCTTTAAGTGTGTCCCCTGGGTGAATATCTCATCTTTATTTTCCATAAACATGCAATGAACTTAAGCTGTCACAGGTGTAACTGTGATGGGTGAATGGCACTTTGTCCCAGGGCAACAAAATTATAAGGTGCTTGTAGTGTTTACATCCTTTAAATATCTTAGGTTAAAAACTGAATTTAACATCTAGTTAGCAAGAAAAAAAGTTAAAATGTAAAGCTTCCAGTTGCTACACGCTCTTATCCTGAGACAGCTACACTGCTCCAGCTCTTTCCTGCTATCTGCCAGCCCTAATTATTGGCAACCTAGTAGTGACTTCAAGGTATCCTACATCTTCTGTATCTCTACCATGTGACAATGTCCCAGCATCTCTCTGTCCTCCAACTAAATTTGTCTTCAAAATTCAATTGGAGGGGGTGGCTAGATGGCACAGTGAGTAGAGCACCGGCCCTGGAGTCAGGAGTACCTGAGTTCAAATCCAGCCTCAGACACTTAACACAAAAACTAGCCATGTGACCTTGGGCAAGTCACTTAACCCCAACTGCCCTCCAAAAAAAAAACCAAAAAAAAGTTCAATTGGAGAACACATTGCATCAGTTTAATATTGTTTCCCCTAATACATTTGGTGAAGCCTGATCCTGACACCAAAATGTTAGTTACAGTAATGTCCAAAACATTCTTCTGATTTTATTTCATCTCATACTTTGGAATTGCTGATTTTTTGTGGTTGTGCAGTGCCCATGTAGCTGTTTATTCTGATCATGATAAGGTTGCCTGTCTGGATGTGGCAAAATAAATTGGCTTTAATTCAAGGAACACGAATGGAAACCTCACTTTGGTACAAACTAGGAGTAAACCCTAATATTTGGTGGATTAATGTAATGATAGGAGAGAAAGGAGTGATTGAGAGAGAGGAGAGGATGGAAAATGGGAAAAGAAAAAAGAAGATAAAAGAGAAGGAAAGGGAAAGGCCGGGATAAAGGAAGTGAGAAAAAGAGAAGGAGAGACAGAGAAAGATGGAAATAGAATGAGAGGGAGAGAACAAGAGAAAAATGAGAAAAAGAAAGACAAGAAGTAGAGAGAAAAAAGAGAGAAAGGAGAGGAGGAGAAAGGAAAGCAGAGAAAGTGAGGAAGAGAAAGAGATAGATGAGATAGAAGAGATAAAAGTAAAGGGAGAAGGGAAGTGGGAAAGGAATAGAAAGAAAGAAATTGAGACTTAAGACATAGAGGGAGAGGGAGAGATCAGAGGCAAAAATGCCTGGCATTCAAAACATATCTCCTCCTCCTTCCAGCTTAGTAGCAATTGTGAGAGTTGTAAGAGTTATGCAGGGAATTCTGTGGGGGACCCTCTCTGCAACCTGAATGAAACATCAAAAAACAAAACCCAGCCTCAGGTCTGTGACTTAGGGTATCTCTGAGAACAAAGAGAATTCTGTCCTTTGGGGCCTGGGGAGAAGCTGATGGAACTCAGACCATCAGACATCAGACATCAGACGATCAGGAGGTTACGAGTGGTTCTGTGAAGCCCTTCACTAAAGGGAAGGATGGAGGCAATGTCCCTTCTGTTAATTACAGTGTTATATACTATAAAAGTGCCACAAGTTAAATGAATAGTTACTTTAAATGTCTATGACTGGTCAAGATAAAATGAGCCCCTAATACGACATGGATTTATGTAGGAAAGCTGTGAAAAGTAGGCCCAGGAAGCAAACTGTTACCTGATACTATCTGCACAATTATTAGAATAAACCACAGAATCCTTTTCAACTATTTTAGCCTGAGTTAATAGAGAACAATGCATCATAAAAGAATGAATTACCTCCATCATAAACCTGGCCTCTCATGGAATGAAGCTATTAGAAACTGATCAGTTAATTTAGGAGTTGCTGATAATCTCAGCTCTACAGAAGACAAGCAAGAAGTAAAAGTACATACTGGACTCAGACATCTATTAAGACACAAAGTCCCCAGCTGCTGTCACTGGCTGCCAAAGGGAATCGTAGGTCCTGGATATTCTGACTCCAGCACTACTTGGATGTGGTTAGGATCCCACCCCCACCCTCAAAACATATATACATACAAACACACACACAAAATACATACACACATACATGTTCGTATGCACATAATCCCAGCTGTAGTTTAATTTGGAGGAAACAAATAAAACAAGAGGAAAAAAAAGCTTTTGATTGTTCACTCCCACCATTACAGGGGCAATATCTGAGTGTCTGGGCCATGATACCAGAAACATTAATATGCCGAGGGTTAAATGGGGAAAGTAGAAGTAAGCCCAGGCTAGGAGTGCCCAGCCCAAGGATTCTCTTACCTCATTAACAAATACCCAGTGACTGTCCTTAGAAGCCAGATTGGTTTCCACTGCCTGTAGAAAAAGAAAAAAAGAAAAAGGTGGTGAATAAGCAATACACACTGGGGAGGATAAGCCAACCACTGCTCGGGGGTTCACTTTATTTATCACTAGCATTCTGGAAGCTTTTTGTTTGTGATAAGACTATTGTCTCCCTGGGCTAGTGCTGCTAGTTTTGTTGTTGTTGTTATTGTTTAAATTTGACTTGTTTATTTACTTTTAGCTTACAAGATTCAGTTCCACAATGCCTTGAGTTTCAAATATTTCCCCTCCACCCTCCCATGGCAGCATGCAATCAAGTATAGGATCTGCAAATACTTTCACACTGGACATTAGTCTGGTTGTATAGAAGGGTTGTAAAGGATGGAATGAACAATGGGAAAGAAGAAAGAAAACCAAACGTGAAAAAGAAGAATGGCATGTAGATTGCTTCAGTCTCCATTTAAACCCTGGTCTTTCTAGAGCTTTCTCTGAATGTAGATATCTCCTTCCATCCTGAGACTTGTAGAGTTGTCTTATAACTGTGCGTTGCTGAGAAGAGTCCAGTTTATCAAAGTTGGTCGTCATACATACAATGTATCTGTGATTGTGTACAAATTTTTCCTGGTTCTGCTCTTCTCACTTAGCATCAGTTTGTATAAACCTCTCCTGGTGAATATGAAGACCATCTCTTCCCCATTTCTTATGGTAGTGCTGCTAGTTTTAGCCAAGTGGTCATTATGTTTCAGTCTGACCATAGGACTTACCATCATGCTGCGCAGGTGGACTGGGTCCCTAAAACCAGAATGGAAATTCTTTGGTTCCTCTTTTTGAATCACAGTGCAAAAAAACAGCTTATTCAAGGTTCCCAGGGTATCTGAATCATATAAAACTGGAAAGGACCTCAGAAGCCTTTGGTCTCCTTCAATTACAGATAAGGGAACTGAGGCTCAGGGAAGCCAAATGATTTGCTTGAGATAACACAGAGACCATACATCAGAGAATGTAACCTCTAGTTCCATGTCTTTCAAGTCAGTTTCTTTCCATGGTAGTGTAATTCCATAATACCATGATACAATGGTAGAGGAATACATAATTCCACTATTTCATGGCACTGTGATATAGTAATACACTGTCCTACCTGTGGGCCATGACTCCATAACACCATGGGGCCATGGTAGAGGAATACACTGTCCTACCAGGGACCCAGAATTGATGAACCCTTCTCATGTCTCATATGTTACCTCAGTGCTAAAAAGTTGTAACAAAAATGTCATGACAACCTTAAAAATAAGAACCGGCCCCTCTAAATATTATAGGTGGTCCAAAATTTTCTTCCTCTTTTCCCTATCTAACCAGTACTCTTTCTCCCTCTTATCTAAAACTAACTCTGACCTCAGAGGGATGGACAGAAAAGACATTGAACATAATTGCTTCTATATTGCTGAAAAATGAACAAGGGATAGCTGATTACAGAGTCCATTGTTCCCAATACAAGTTTGTGGTCCTAGACTAAAGAACATTCTATCTTACTATCCTGAGTTTGTCTCATTGCAAGCACGCTAGCTTCTTTTGTAAATTATTTATTTTATGGGATAATTTATTGTTTAATTGCTGCTGATTTTTATTTCATCTTCATTTCCCAACATATCATTCCTCCCTTCATCCAGACAGCCACTTCTTATAAAAAGGAAGAAAAAAGGGAGGAAATAAAAGAAAAAAAAATCAGCAAATGCAACCAACAAAATCACTAAAACTGTCACATTATGGAGTATTTTTTTTATCCAGTGACTCCATCCCCCACCTCTATAAGGAACAAAAAGAAAAGACAAGGATTCAGAGAATTTCATTTTCTCAACTGTTCAGTTCAACATCCAACCCCATATAGACAAAATTTCCAGAAAGAAACATTCACCTATCCAATGGGGCTAAAAGATGCTCTTCTTGGATTTCGAGATAGTCACACCCTTTACAGACAAGTGTTGAGTGAAAAAGTAATAAACACAATGTGCATTTCCCCAAGAATGGGCTGAGGATTTCTAAGTTGGGGAGAGAGATAAATGGCCATATTATTCCTCACTGGCCAAGAGAACCAAGTCAATTATCTAGACAAATGTCAATTGGTCAACAAATATTTAATAAGTGCTTACTTTTTGCCAGGAACTGTGATAAGCACTGGGGGTACAAAGAAGAGGAAAGGCAATCCCTACTCTTACACTCAGTCTAATGAGGAATATAGCATACAAACAACTATGTTCAAAAAAAAGCCATATCAGACCAGGTAAAAGGGTCACAGGATACCTGAGATCTGGAATGTACATACGTCTTTCTCCCCTTAACCTTGAAAGGTCTTTTATCTGTCTTCAAAACAAAGATCAGACCCTCCCTCATGTATAAGACCTGCCCTGCTCCCACCACACTATTAGCATACAATCCCTGATGACATTATTTTGGGTGACTTTGAACATACTTTCATTTTCTTCTTCTTGTATACATGTTACACACACACATACACACACACAGACATCCACAAACACAGACATCCACACAGACACACACAGACACACACATTCACACACAGACACACACAGACATGCACACAGACACACTCACACACAGACACAGACACACACACAGACACAGACATGCGCGCGTGCACACACACACACACACACACACACACCAGTGGAATGTAAGCCTCTAAAAGAAGGAATTCCTTTACTTTCTTTTTCTATCCTTACTCCTTATGCCAGTTTTTGTGGTCCTGCCTCTGATTAGCTATAGAATCCCAACATAATACAGTATTTATGGATCTCAGTTTCCTTATCTATGAAATGGGTTAATGCGGATAGAAAGGAAACTTGCCACCCTAACCCACTCTGCCATGACTAGTGTTCTCAGTAGTAAAAGCAAAAGATAAAATGAACTGCCCCACAGAAATTGTACTTTGTTTACTGTGGGGTTGTTTTCTGTTATGTTAATGAAATCAGAAGATCTTCCATGCCCCTTTCTATTGGCACCTAGTAAAGGCTTAGCTCTTTACTTCCAGTTAACTCCTTGGGAGTAGTTCACACCTTAACAGGAAGGGGCTGAACAGGGAGGAGC
>CM053598.1:30791196-30830280 GCA_028646575.1 Pseudocheirus occidentalis | reverse complement strand
TTCTTTCTTTCTTTCTTTCTTTCTTTCTTTCTTTCTTTCTTTCTTTCTTTCTTTCTTTCTTTCTTTCTTTCTTTCTTTCTTTCTTTCTTTCTTTTCTTTCTTTCTCCTTTTTGGAGGGCAGTTGGGGTTAAGTGACTTGCCCAAGGTCACATGGCTAATTTTTTTTTGTTAAGTGTCTGAGGCCAGATTTGAATTCAGGTACTCCTGTCTCCAGGACTGGTTCTCTATTCACTGTGCCACCTAGCCCCCCGTACTAGGCAGTTTCTTGATTTGGACATTCCTTTCTGTCTTCTCTAGTGTGATGATCAATAGAAAAAAGCCTGGAGAACATGGTGAGCTATATGTCTTTCCCTCTCCTGGGCATCTCGAATACTTGCATTGTATGAAACATGCACCTGTGTTTGGTACCTCCTTTCATGAGGATGGAGGAGGTATTCTGTTTTCTGATGGTCTGGTCTTTGTTGATAAGGACTTTCAGATATGACTCCATTTCTTCTATGGCCATTGTTTTGAGACTGCCCAATTCTCCTAAACAAAAGTTGAGAGATCTTGTTGGAACACACCATTATTCTTACCTAGGATTTTAAGGGGTGATATGGGTCTAGATTCTCAATCTGAGAAAGCTTCTCCATGTGACTTTTCTAGTTGGGTGTGGTGGTGGTGATGAACTGAACTGAGAAATGGAAACAATGGCATTATTGAACCCTTTCATTCCTCAGAAATCAGTGAAAAAGTCTAACTGAAACTGAAATTAACTAGAGCATATTCTAATGTGTGTCCACTTTCAGTGAGATGCCAGAGGGTACAGGGGAAATCTACCAAGGTACAAATGGGAAGTTCTGCCCACTACATACTAGCAATATGTTCATATAAGTAAATCACTTGATGTCTCAGACTGTTTTATTCACTGCTTTGCATTTGCCTATCTCCTAGTTGTTTCTATGATAAGCCAATGAGATAAGGACTTTAAAATTTAATTATACCAAACCTAAGAACCTACAATGTCACAAGGTGGTAGGAATAGAAAAGCAAAATCATCTATAAATTATATTTCAAAAGTCTCTGCAGTCAAGAGGCTTTCATTCTGCTGGGGCAGGCGTGGTAGATGCTAGTACCTGTGTGTAACTTGTGTTCATAAAGAGTTGTTTAGGTCTCAGAAAAAGGCAAAAGAGTTCCCTCTTGTCACAAAGCTATTATATGTTAGTGGCAGGATTGAAACCAAATTTTCTTGACTCTAAGTCAAGGAAGTGGTTATACTCCCTATATAATTCTGCCATCTTGAATTCAGGCAATTATAATTCAAAGCAATTTGAGGAGAGACCATCACCCACTGAAACTTGTGGCCATGGATTTTGTTTTTATTTGGAGGGGGTGGCATGTGATTCAGACTTTGAAAAAAGAAAAGGACTCATCCTGGGGAGTGAAGTGGCGTAAAGGAGAGTGTTCTCTGGGTAAGCAAAGTCTTCTGGGAGAGAGATCATTCCATTCCATGGAGGAACAGTCCTCAGCCTGTATGGCAAGAATATAAACAACCAATATTCTAACCTTCTAATCTCCAAGAGATTTTGTTTGGTACCAGAGGGGCTGGCAAGTAAGGGGACGCACTGGTTGACAGAAATGGGTCCCAGGAAATGGAAAGGGAAAATCTTTTCCAGTGTTACCTTTAGTATAGCATCAGAAGCAGATTGAAAAAGACAGTAATGGTGGGGTGAAATCTGCTTTTCTGTAAAGTGTACATTTCCTCCTCTCCCACTTCAAGTGTTGACACCCGGGCTTTGATAAAACTCCATGATCCACTGTAGTCGTGGAGGTCAAGCAGTTTGGTTAGCAGGAGCTATGAATTACGTCTATATGCAAGCTATTATTAATATCCATGCAAAGATCATTTGAATTCACTCTTCACTTAATCATCTTTTCAACAATTATTTATTTTATTTTTAATTTACGGAATTGAACAATCATTTCCATAGCATAGCATACTAATAAAAAAGATGATTGCATATGAATCTCCAAACCTATTATGCACAACTTTTAAAATTTGGAAAATTCTTTGTTAGAACCTATCAACTCCATTTTACAGATGAGGTAACTGAGACAGGTCATGGAGTTCAATGTGGTCAAACTCAAATAGAAACAGATCCTTGTTGTACATATTGACTTAGAAAACCACAAATTGAAATCGTTTATGTTTTATTATAATTTTTATTTTATTAAACTCTTCCCAACTACATTTTAATCTGATTGGAACTGGATTGGAATTTTGTGGCAAAGCTTTCAATGATATCCCATGGGCTACGGGGGCAAGCTGGCATGACAAGAAATTCAAGGTTTTGCATACCACATTGCCAGAGGGCACCTCTTAGTAGCTAGTCAGTATCCAAGACTGGATTTGAACTTGGGTCTTTCAGACTCTAGGTCCAGTGCTCCTTTCACTATACCCTTTTCCCCTCTCAGTTTTGAAGTAGATATTTTGGCTTTTAATTGTTTCTTTATCTATTTTATATATGAGCTAAAATATTTTTTCATGAAAACCTAGCATCTCTGAAATGTCAAGGGAACCAATGAGGAAATATTATTTTTACAGAAATCCGAAGTGAACTCTTTAAAATGTAGTGTTTGTAGAAGTTACCCTGAAAGCTTTTTCTTAAGGTTACTATGAGGAAGTTTCTTATCCTGGGCCCTGAAGGATTGACTTCTTTCTTTGCTTTCCCCTGAGTTTAATAGTCAACAGCATCTATAGGATCAGGGACTCATCAGATCAGAATCCTTTGCACTGTATTAGCAGCTGCTGCCATCATTGGGTGGCCTATATCTGGGTGCTTATAGCAAGAGGCCTCATCTCTGCTGTCATTTAGGCCAGAGGCAGAGCTGTCTTGTGGAGTGCTGTTGGTAATTTTATGATGATACACTTTCATAAAGTTCCTGAGCATCTTGTTAAATAACCTTTATAGGTAGAACTGTTGTTATTCATGCTTCACTGGTGTCTCAGAAGCTTCTGTTCAGTTAACAAAGCCGCATAAAAAGGCCCAGCATCCACAGCATCCCAGTGACCTGGTGCTATTGGACAGGGCAATTGGAGAGATGCATGCTGCTTTATTGGCTGAGAGCGACACTGGCTTTTTTAGCTTGTATGGATCAATTAGACTTCTTTGATGCAAAATTGTAAATGACAGGGAAAATACTAGGGGATTAAAAATGAATCTTTGCATTTCCTGACAGTCTCTCAATAACTTTAATGAGCATATATTAGGGTTTTTTTGGACACATAATGGTCTTGTAAACATCGGTCTCCTCTAAATTCTCTTAGCTTTCCCCTAATACAAGGAGATTGAAATGAAAACTGTGAGTAGGGATTGGAGGAGGGTGTGTGGCACAGAATAAGAGAAACATGTTTTAAGAAAGAGTGCATGACTTGCAGTCAAGGGCTCTGGATTCAAATCTGGCTGACCCTGACTGCCTGTGTGACCTTGGATGAGTTAGCTTCCTGATCTACATTCCTCATCTAAACAATTTAGTTTCCTAATCAGGAAGCCATAGCCTCCTGATCTACAAACTGGGGGTGTTGGGCAACTGGATATGTATGAGAACTCTTATGTCTCTAAATACCTTATCATATGTGATCCTAAGACAGGCTGTGCATTTGATAACTTGCGTACCTTTTAATCAGAGAGATGAGCCCCAACATATGAAATGATCTAGTAGATTTGAGAAATATATTCATTTTAAATTTAAATAGAAAATGATAAAAAGAACATTCCATGTACACATCAGAATAGAAGGAGAGGATGGAATATAAAACCAAAAATTTCTATTTCCAACTTGAAAACAACTGTGTAATAAATACTGTAGTTTTCAAAGCTACTCAGCTTTTTTTTGGTGATTTTCTAAGTTTTCTTTTGTATTCTGCCGTGCAATTTTAATTTTTTCTCTCTCTCTTCCCACTCCACTCTAGAGAAAATTGCAACTAAACACACACACATATACAAACATATGCATATGTGTTTGATGATACTGTACATATTTGTCTTTCTAAGTTCTTTCTCTAGAATTCTTGTGTATTTTAAAGAGACAGTGTGAGATAGTATGGGGAGGGCCTAAGCTTAAGTATGACCTGAGAACATTTACTTGAGCTCTCAAAGTCTCAGTTTCCTCATGCTTAAAATGGGTGCTTGGTCTAGACCCTCTTTGTGGGAGTGTGATGATTTGGAAAGAATAATAAATACCAAAGGTTTAAGTCCTATCTCTGCTATTTAGTAACTGTGTAGACTTAAGCAAGGCATTTCAATTTCCTGAGTCTCAGTTTTCTCTTCCATTTGGCTTGCTAGCCTTTTCCCCATTCAAGGCATTTCATCTCTTGTATCCATGCCTTTGAGCAAGTGGGCTCTCATATTGAGAATATGTTTCCTCATCTCTCTGCTTTATGGTAGACTAAGCTTCCTTCATAGTATAGTTCAGCATACACCTCCCATGCTGAACCTTTCCCTATTCACCCAATTATTGTCTTCCCCCCCCGTCTCTCTCTCTCCATATAAACACATGTATTTTTTTTAGAAATTAACATATAAATTTAAAGAAAATTGTTAAAATTTTAATTTATCACCCTGTTATGGCCCTAGAGTAGAATGTAACTTCTTAAAAAGTATCCATTGTTTTATGTTTTTGTGTCTGTCTTTAGTATCCAGCATAGTGCCTTGGACATAATAGTCATAATTCATATTTATCAAATGAAATTGAATGGTATATAATGGCAAACTATCCTCAGAGCCATTTGTCTTTTCCCCTGGATTCTTGAACTTTCTAACAAATGAGAATTTTTAGAAGTTACATATGTGTCTGTGGAGAGAGGTGAAGGGTATGCCTCTTCTGACCAAATAACAAATGAATGAACAATAAGCACTTATTAATCTATTAATATCATCATAATATAATATAATAATATTTATTAACCCATTAAGAATAATGTGGGACAACTAGCTGGCACAGTGGCTAGAACTAAGAGCCTGGAGTCAGGAAGACCTGAGTCAGATCCAGACTTAAACACTACCAGCTGTGTTACCCTGTGCAAGTCATTAACCTTGTTTTCCTCAGTTTCTCTTCTATAAAATGAGCTGGAGAAGGAAATGGCCAAACACTCCAGTATCTTTGCCCAGAAAACCCCAAATGGGTCACAAAGTGTTGAACACAACTGGAATGACTCAACAACAAATTAATCTATTCCCCTGTTTGAGGCACTGTGTTACGTGAGTTTGCGAAGTACTCCATTTGTGCTTTGTTTTCCTTACCATATGTTATAGCCTAATGGATATGGCACATTAGAAAAAATAACAGTACCTGGGAGAAGGGCAATTTTCAATGTGATTTTCTTTCTTTGTCTTGGGTGAGACTTTCATCTGCTTAGCACACATTTTCTGGAAAGTATAGCTTCTATTGTGGCTGAGATTCCACAGAATTAATTTTAATAAACATTTATTCAACATCTACCATGTCCAAATAAATGGTTAGGTATGGGGACGCAGTGTCGAGAACTTCTGTTCCAGATGGAGATATAACATGGAGCTAAATAAATATGATATGATAGGATTTGAAAGTTTATTATAAGGATCTATAAAAAGTAGTGTTAGCTAATTTGAGGAAGAAGAGATCACTTGGAATTAATAGGTTCATGGAAGATGATGGAGGAGATGACCCCTCAGATGGACCTCAAAGGAAGGAAAGATTTCTGAAAAGCAGGGTGGTGGGGCTCCATTCCAACCATGGATCCTAGCTTATGTGAAACCATAGAGGAGAGAGATGGTGTGTTGAATATGATGAATAACTAGCAGTCTAGTTTTCCCACCTAAATGATAGACTGTTTAAAGAGGAGTAAAATGACAAAAGAATGGGAATATTAGGTTGGAGTCAGACTAGGGAATACTTTAAATGCCAGGCTGAAGAGCTTTTATTTTTTAATTCAATAGGCAGTAGGGAGCCATTGTAGATTTTTAAAGAGAAGAATGATAGCATTAGATTTTCTTTTTCCAGAAGATTATTTTGACTGTTCTGTGAAGCTGAAACTAAAGAGGGTTGTTTGGGTTTTGATATACTGGAAGAAAAAAAGGAGGTTTAAGAAAAAGGTTATGATCTTTGCTTGGGATGGATGAAACCAGTTAAATGAAAACAGAGAGGAGACAGAAGTGCTCAGTTCTCATGTTTCTTCAGCCTTCTCTTCCAAAGAGGATGACTTTTGTGAGGTTATTTGTGCATACAACTAGTTTTTCTATCTTTTGAATCTTTGCTTTGGGATGTTTTATTGTTGTCATTCTCTTTAATGACATTATTGATTGTTTTTTATGATTTTTTCCTTGACCCACTAATTTTTTTTTCTTTTTTTGGAGGGTAATTGGGTGTAAGTGACTTGCCCAAGGTCACACAGCTAGTAAGTGTGGCAAGTGTCTAAGGCCGGATTTGAACTCAGGTCCTCCTGACTCCAGGGCCAGTGCTGTACTCACTGTGCCACCTAGCCACCCCCCACTAATTCTTTAGGATTAGATTATTTGGTTTTCAATTATTTTTGAACCATCTTTCCACTGTCCTTTTAAATGTAATGTTGATTGCATTATGACACAAAAAGAATACATTAAATAGTTCTGCCTTTCTATATTTGATTTTTAGGTTTTTACACCCCAATACAGGGTTGGGGAATCTGCAGCCACAAGGCCACAACAAGTTGGTTGCCTATGCACCTAAGTTTCTACATGTTTTGAACATTGGCTTAATTAATCTCTTTGACAATTGCTTCTGACTCTGCCATTCTATTTAACTACTGCCCAGACAAATACCACTTGTGTTCAGAGTATAATCTGAACCCAGTAGATCCCCATACCACCGTGTGTCCCATCTCTTCCATTATTTACACAGGCTCCTTTGATATATACGATGTTGGACTCTGATCCCAAATGTCCCTGCAGAGTCTACCTTCCAGATTCATTAAGCCTATCTTTGGGGTACCCCCATGTCCTGTTTATAGCACTCCTTGTTCACTTCAAATCTCTTGAAAGGGTTGGTAGGTAAGAGACACTGATCTTTTTTTTTTTTACACTGATCTTCAGACAAAATGAACTTCAGCTTCTTTTTAGATTAGATTTACTAACCTAGAAGGTAAAGGTGATCCTGAGAATATACTGAGTGATGGTGGCACATGGACATCATGGAAGTGGCATTGGAGAAAACATGAGACCTACCAGATCCTGTTCTGTCCCTGTGTCTTGTCAAAAGGTCAGGGGTGAGAAAAGGAAAAGTCAACATTTGATGGGTCATGAGGGACAAAATGTCTTCAGTCTTTATAAGTGCCAAGAAATGATCTGGGTAAGAGAGAAAAATAATTAAGGTAAGGAGGAGTTTGTTAAAAATGACTTGGTTTCTTAGAATCATAAAATCTTAGGACCTAAAAGAACCTTAGCAGCCATGTAGTCCAGCCCATACATGAAAGGAATACCTGCTGTCATGTTCATCTAGCCTAGCTTGAAAATCTACATGAGAGGAAAATCCAACAACCTCTTGATTGAGCTCACTTTACATTTGGAGCACTTTAATTGTTAAAATATATATTTTTCCCAACATTAAGCTCACAATGATATCATCAACGTTTTCACTTGTTGATCTTGGTTTTGCTCTCAGAGGCCAAAGAGATTAGACCTCCTCTAATAGCAGGACTTCAAATAATTGAAGACAGCTACCATCCTGCCCTGCTTTGATTCTCAAATCCCTTTCTGGGAAGACAACATTTTCAATTTCTGGGGCTATTCCCTCTAGGGTATTAGTATGCGACCCAAGTGATGAGTCACATTGAGAGTAGCATGGGCCAGATTCAGTCCTTCTTGGTGAATGAGATAAAATTCTTTCCACCAAGAACTGAGCTACAGTACCTTTTGTATGATTGCAGGAAACTGGCAGTGTCCTTACCAGCTTATTCATATTCTCTGGGCTCTTTTCCTCTGTCAGTTTTGTTTAGGCCACTTGCCTTCCAGCCAGGACCAAGAAATGAGCTGTGGTACCAGCAGTGGCCACTCCTCCCCATCAGAATGTCCCAAAAGCTGTGTTCACAAACTTTGCATATAAGTTCCTTCCACAAAATCTGAGACAATTTCCCAGAATTCATGGCTCCAAACCCAATCTCAAATCATCTTTCATGCTACTACCCTCCAGCCCTAGGAAACTCTGCAGAGATTCCAGCAGGCACAGTGCTTAGAACACAGTAAGTTTCTCGTAAATGCCTTTTTCATTCATCCATCCATTCATTTATTCATTCATTCTCAGTAGAAGGAGAGAATGCAAGAAGATAGGTACAGGAACAAATAATGAGCTGGATCATTCCCAGCACATTGTTGTGCACATAGTAGTCATTTAATGAATGACTGTTCATTGATTGAGCTTGTATTTGTATCACAAAACTTAACACAGTGAATGGAACAGAGTAAGCCCTTTATAAATGCTTGTTTCCTGGGCTGAGAATGTTGGAAGAGGTAGCAGGGAAAAGTAGTCATAGGTTCTGAATCATAGGGATTAGAGCATTAGGATGTAGGAATTTGCCAGCTATAGAACAGGAAGAAGACCGAGAAGGAAGACACATTTAGGCTTAATCAGTTCCAAGACTATAATTATAATTTTGGCATGAAGTTGTCTCTGCCGGTGGTATGTCTCAAATGGAACTACTGCCTTTGATTAAAGTCAGAGAGGAGGGCCTGGGCTGGTGATTTGGGGAACAAGTGTGTTTGTAGGAGGTGAAGATTAACATCTCTTTCACTTTTACGTTCCTTCTACGCATTCCTAGCATTAATTCCCGGTCTCTCCATGGATCTTGCATGTTTTCTCCTACTTGACTTGGTGCTCTGAGCTCTGACCCACCACACCTGTCTGTTTCCCTCATCTCTACACCTTTTCCATGTCAGATACTCCTCCTGGCATTGCCTTTTACTTTAGGGGTTGGTTCTTCCTCTTGGATGCTCTAGAAGAATTCTAGATGACCATAGGGATTTGGCTGTGATGCTCAGCTTGCTTGCCTGGCATGCTTTATTTATCCTGATTTGTTATCAGTAGCCTTCCTCAGCTTTGTCAAGCCCATCTCCATTGCTAATGTTATTTCCCCAGCAGACTGAGGAGACAAATCTCTCAGACAACAACTTTTTTTCCTTCCTGAACTATCTTACATCCCACCAAGGAATATTTCCCAGCGCATCTCATTTGGAAATGTTCTAGTGTTGCTATCTGTAGGCAATTGCCTTTAAGACATACAGGCAGAGACAGCTTTATTTTCTTTCAGTTTTCTCCTCAACTACTGTTAAAATAGGCCTCATAGTAGTTGGTCAGCATATAGGAGAGTTTAGACCGAAACCTTTTGGCTTGGTTGGTATGCTAAAAGATAGACCGGAGGGTTCATGGAAGAAATGCTTCTCCAACAACTTTGAAGCATGGCCCAGGTAACAACTCACATATCTGTCAGTTGTTCTGACTCTTGTTATCCATATGACCCAAGGTAAGTCATTTAATGTCTCTGGGCTTCATTCTTTTCGCCCATAAAATGATTGACCTAGACTAGATGGACTCTGAGGTGCCTCCCAGCTTGGTATTATAATTTCCTGTAAACCTACAAAGTACCTTCTCCATGGTCCCAGCATTAAGGTAAAGATTAGATAGAATTAGAACTCAGGTCTCCTGACTGTCATGCTATCATTTGCACTACCCCTTATTGAGCATCACTGACCTAATTGAGCTATGATACCTTGGTTTTAAAATGGGTAAATTGAGGCAAGAAGTGTCTTGGAGACTATTTCTGGAGTTGCCCTGGAAGCATGGTTTTACTGATTTGCTTGCTTCCAGCTCTGGTGAAGACAGGACAAGAGAGGGGAAAGGTTAAATTGTACTGTGTAGAGTTGAATTCAATTAGATTCATGGAAAAAAATATTCTGACTCATGTTAGGGAACTCTGAATATCAATGGAGACTGATAAGCAGCTATCTTTTGAGGATGGGCCAAACCATCTTGTAAAATAGCCATATAAAACTACCCTGCCCCAAAGGCTTTGTGTGATTCATTACTCTGTTTTTATTGGCTCCCAAAGCCTTGGTGATTTCTGTGTGTTAACTCCTATTTCTATGACTCCCTGGATCACCTTGCTAAGAGACTGTAACACAGCAGCACTAGGAATATTAAGCATCCCTAACAATAACAGTAACTGTAATAATAACCCCCTGTGATCATGTAGCGTTTTTATTGTTCAAAACACTGTTCCACAAACACTGGAATTTTCCTGCAATGTTATTTGTTGTAAAGCGTATTTCTATCCAAGGAATGGTCAGGCTGAATCTTGTCCAAGAGGTCTTAGTTACTTAAGGACCCAAGGGATCCTGTTTATGAGGTGGTTTCATGCAAGACAAGCTTACCATAGGTATCCTAAAGATATATACAGTATCATCTCTTTTTATTTTATTTTTTAATCTGAGTTAGGAAGGAAAGTTATTTTTTATCCATTTTGTGGATACAGAAGGGCAATATAAAACATAAAGAAGTCAGGTTATCTTTTTTTTTTTTCTCCCAAGGTGGCATGCAATCCTGGGACTAGAACCCAAGTGTCCTGCCTCCCAAACCTAGATTGCCTGCATGGCAATATAAAGTCTTATAGTTGACATACTAAATTTCTCTCCACCTGTAAGACTCTACCCACCAAATAAAGTTACCCATGAAAAATCAAGTCAAATGAAATAAAATTTAGTAAGGCTTTTAGTTGGGATAAATATAAAATCCTACCCTTGTGTTTGAAAAATTAATTGCAGAAATAAGAGACACAACTCATTTGAAAAAGAAAAAAAATGGGGACAGCTAGGTGGCACAGTGAGTAGAGCACCAGCCCTGGAGTCAGGAGGACCTGAGTTCAAATATGACCTCAGACAAGTAACACTTACTAGCTGTGTGACCAAAAAGCCAAAAAAAAAAAAAGGAAAGGAAAGCAAAGAAAGAAAGAAAGAAAGAAAGAAAGAAAGAAAGAAAGAAAGAAAGAAAGAAAGAAAGAAAGAAAAAGAAAGAAAGAGAAAGGAAGGAAGGAAGAAAGAGAAAGGAAGGAAGGAAGAAAAGAAAACATCAATGTCAACGAGACTCAGTCTTCTCTTCTTCTGAATCACTGCTCTGGAATCTGTAGATGCACACACACACACACACACACACAGATATAATTAAAGTTGGCATGATTCAAAGCATTTGTGTTAAAATCTCCAATTTCTTTTAGACCCTCTATCTGGTTTCCTCAAGTCTGTCCACCTTATCCTTTTAGATACAACATTCTTAGGAAGGGAAGTCAGGTAGAAATGTGTTTTCAATTTCATGCCTCCAAGGAATTTAGAATCAGAGAAGCTCAGAGATGGAAGAAATGTAAGAGTTTGCCTAGTCTAACAAGCAGAGCAGTAATCTCATCTCTAGTGCCACATGGTAGACATCCAGCCCTTGTTTGAAGACTTACAGTGATGAAAATCCCAGTAACTGCTGAGGAAAAACATTTTGCTTTTAGATAATTCTAATAACTTAGAAACTTTCCATTACATTGAATGGAATCTGCTTTTGTTTGGATGTTTCCTCACTTGAGCACAGACTGGATGACCATAGGTGGGTATGCTTTATATTTATTTATTCAAATTGAGGTTGGCTAGATCAAGGGTTCTTATTTTGGGGTCTGAGAACTCAAAAAGTGAATAATCATATTTCAGTCTAATCAATTTCCTTTGAAATCTTGTGGACTTTATTTTATGTATTTATGTGTATATGCGTTTTATTTTGTGTATTTAAAAATATATTTTGGAGAAGTGGTTTGCCAAAAGATTCTACCAGTTTGCCAAATGGATTCACTACAGAGAAAAGGTTTGGAATCTTCATTTAGTTGGCCTCTGCCATCTTGCATAGGATTCATTGATTCCATGACACTGTGAATGACTCTTAGTTCTTCTCTTGGGGGCAAGATAGATCAAGTTACATCCCTATTTAGTGCAATAGACATTCACATGTATGAAAACCTAATTTCCTCTCTTTTTTAAAGCTAGTAATCCAGAGCTCTTGAAACTAATCCTTGCATGGAATGGTTTAGGTCCCCTCCCTTTTCTGGTCACCCTCCCTTGGATGTTCTCCAGATGGTCAGTGTTCCTCCCAAAATGTGGTGCCCAGAACTGAAGACAATGGTGCAGATGGAGTTCATTCAGAACAAAAAACATTATGACTCTCACTTCCTTCATTGTGGATGCTATTTTTTCTATTAGTGCAGCCTGTGCGCACATTTTAAAAAACTGTCATGTCATGCTAAATCATATATGACTTGCAGACCTTTAAAACCCACAACAATCTCCTCCTTCCCCCACCGCCACACACAATTGTCTCACCATTACTCTCCTCCCCTGTACTTGCAGAATTGATTTTTTGAACCTAAGTAGATGACTTTATATTCATTCCAATTTAATGTCATCTTATAAAATTTACCCTATTATTCTAGCCTGTCAAGTTCCTTTGGGATCCTGACTCTGTCATGTGAAGCATTTGAACTGTCCCTTTCAGCTTTGTATAATTCATGAATTTGTCAAATGTATCATCTACATCTTTATTTAATTCATCAATAAAAATGCTGGGGGGAGAAGTTCAAGGGCAGAGCCCAACAACTTCTTAGTAGAAATTTTTTCCAGGTTGACAGTGCATTAATTAACAATATTTGGCTCCAGCAAATGCTAGGATTCAGGAGACCTAGGGTCTTTGTTAAACCTCTACTGGCTGTGTAAGCTTGGAAAAATCCCTTAAAGTCTCTGTGGCTCAGGTTCCTCATTTCTAAAATTAAAGGGGGAAGATAAAGTAACTTCTAATGTCACTTCCAGGCCTAACATTCTTTGTTCTCTCATTTCAGTTAGGCACAAAGATTGGGGCCAGGGCTCATTTATATAATTGGACTGGATGTCCTTCTGGGTCCTAGATAATTTTCAATTGTCTAGACTCCACTTTGGTGTTAATGAACAAGAGACTGCACAACATTCTAGGATATCTAGAGGCATGGAGGCATGCCAGTGCCTAAGAGAGGAATTTCACTGGTATTCAGTATAGGACTATAAAGCATTAAAGATGCTTCTTGTTGCTGTTATTATTGTTCTGTTTTCTCTTCTTTTCTCCTCTTCTTCCTCCTCCTCTTCCACTTCCTCCCAAATTTACCTCTTTTTTACTGTCATTTTCAATCTGCTGCCATTCTTCAGATGACCCATTTAAGATCCAGAAGACATCAACCTTGAAAGACTATGAATAAAGGATTCTTAGAGATCATAAGATCATAGGATTATAGATTTGCACACCCTGGAACATTAGATAAGATTTAGTTCTTTCATTTTAGACATGAGTAAAGTCATTCTTAGAGACAATTATTTTCCAAGTTCATGCAGATGGTAGTAGCAGAGATGAGATTCCAAACAGTTCATATGATTCTAAATCCATTCCAAGTTGTGGTGCCATCCATTAATTCAATATTCTTTGGTGGTTTCATTAACCTAGGATCCAAACCAGGAGATTACTTATATCATACAGATAGGTAGAAGTTCATCTCAATAGTTGGTACATATAGGGAGGAGGATGGAAATTAAAATTTTCCAAACTGGTAGGTGAAAAAGAGGTCATAGGGTAGCTAGGTGGCACAGTGGATACAGCACAGGCCCTGGAGTCAGAAGGACCTGAGTTCAAATTTGGCCTTGGATACTTGACACACTTACTAGCTGTGTAACCTAGGACAAGTCACTTAACCCCAATTGCCTTGCCTTTCTCCCTCAAAAAAACAACAAAAAGAGTTTATTATATTTTTCCCTTAAGTTGCATATATCTATGCAACTTAACTTTCTCTGAAATAGAGTGAAAAAAATATCAGAAAACTTTGGTTTGAAGCCTAACTCTGTTATTTCCTATGCTTGGGGCATCAGGGAAGTTACTTCACTGCCGTGAGTTGGTCTTATCATTTGCAACATTAGGAATTTGGACTAGATCAACTCTAAGTTTCCTTCTAGTTCTAAAGCAGAGGTTCCCAAATATCCCTTTAAAAAATTCTCAGTGCCCCCCTGGAAATGTACTTTCTTTAACTCTTTAACTTTTTTTGAAATATGCATTATTTCAAAAAAATACATAAAGTTTTTAAAAATGACACATCTTAAATTTAATAATTTAATGTAATTTTTTTACTGCATTGAAATCTCAATAATGCAATACTGCATCATGTAACTATGTAGTATTGTATTGTAAATAAGTCATTACATGTACATATTCCTGCCCATGCATGCTGGACTTCCCGAAAATGCCAGACATGCTTGCTGCCAACACTTACTTATTAAGAACTGTTGGTAGACTTGACCACTAACTGATTATAACTTGTATTTTGTGCGCTTATTTGGAAAATAATATAGCTATAATCTTAACTCTGCTTATTGCTACACAATAAATGAAACATGTATAAATGGTTCTTCAAAAATTTCTTATCTTTCCTTATGCTTCCACCATCCTCTTATTTTTATTCAATGGTCAGTCCCCCAAGGAGCTCTGTTAGTCTGGAGATTGCTGGGGATGTTAAAGGTCATGAAAATCCCAATCAAACTATAAACAAATATTTATTAAGTAACTAAGCAACTGCTTTGTGTCAGGTACTGTGCTAAGGAACAAAAATGCAAAATGAAGCCAAAAACAGCCCTTGCCCTCAAGAAGATTGCAATTGATTGGAGGAACTTATAAACAACAACTTATATCTAAGAAATACTTTATAGTTTGCTAGAAGCTCATTCCTGTGAACTAGGTAATATAAGTATTATTTTTCTAATTTTATCCATAAAATACCTCATAAAGCTAACAAGGGTTACTGCTGAGAATCCAGACATGTTGTTGATTCTAAGTCTACCCATCTTCCTTGCTGGGTTTCATCTTTCCTTGGCTAAGGATACTATTTTCTCACTAAGGATACTATTTCCCACTTAAATTTGGTGGTTTCAGCCTTAATTACTTAATTGGTTCTGTGATACCTGTGTTTGGAAGAAAATGCCACCGAAAAATTTAAAGCATTGTTAAGGGAGCTGCAAAAGTACCATGTTGTCTTCCCCCCCCCCAATTACTTCATTTGTAAAGACTTGATTTAAAGGATATAGGTTTCTTTCCCACACATTGCTATTGCTAGATATTTCCAGATACCTATGTGGAGATTTCCTTTCCTAAAAGGCAAACCATAATAATGAGAAATCCTTGGTAAGATTTGAATCATTGGTCTAATCTGTAGTCCCTATCCATTGAGGGGGGAAGGTAAGGTAGTATACTGGACATTACTGGGTGAGAGTCCACAAACTTTGTTGCTCCTCCCTTGACAATGTGATTTCATTTTGAGTAAGATTGTTTTTTGAATAAGATTGTTATAATGCACTTGTATACAGGTGCCTGGCAGCTAGTAGGCTGTTAACAAGGATTTGTTGTTGAAATGGAGGTGTTTGGTAGTCCAAGGACCATACTTCTTTCCAGAAATCAAAGAAGCAGTTACTAAAGCAGACCCCAAGGTAAAAACTGCCTAAAGTTGCAGAAGGGGACCCTGGCAGAAGAACATGGTCTGAGTTCAGAAAGGCCTAATTCAAAGCCAAGGGTTCCTATAGAATGGGTTCAAGAGAAATCTGTAAGGAAATGAGGATCAAGAGGCTTCAACTAGAGACCATTTGCTTCATAAAAATAATGAGCTTAAAATAATGCAATATTTTGGTAGTATCTCCCCTCATTCTCACTAATAAGCTGAAGACACTATAGCTCTGGGCTTAGATACAATTAGTTGAACCTCTCCCATGTTGGAGGCATAAATGGCAAGGACAGAGAATCAAGGAAGATTAGAATGGTATCAGTGCCAGAGAAAAAGAAAGGAGCTGCATCTCCCTTTGGAGACCATCAGAAGGGTTTTGAAGCAACCAGAAAGTGGTCTGGCCTTCAGGAATGGAGCCAAACCAACGTGTTAGCAACAATGAGAGCCAAGTACAGCAGCCAGGAGGTTCATTGGCTGTATTTGAAAGGGGTCTGAGAGCCTGGGCTTCTGCTGGGGTCTGCTGAGGCTCCATTCAAAGGCGAAACCAGGAAGGGGGCCCTTGTGATGTTACCAGATGTCTCTGTGTTCCTTGCTACAAAGGCTGCTAATCTGTGTGGGTGTTTCCCTAGAGAGATTTCACTTCCTCCATTGGGGCTGTACAATTCTAAGTTATGAAATACGGGGAAGCCCTACTGTCCCCATTCTCTTTGCTTGCAGCTTTCTCCACCATTCCCGAAACTGTGGGAGACAATCATGAAGAAATGCAGGTTAAAAATACAGAGACAGGGGAGGCATTTTCATTATTTTTGGTTCCTGACAGTTGTACTTTAGTTCTGGTTACTTTCTAACAATGAGGGAGGACTATAAAGGGAATTCTATTAGTCAACTCCCAATTGTACTTTAATTGGTGCAGGGAAGCCATGGAAAATTGAAATGCACATTTGTGCCTAAGCCTGGCTTTCACCAGCAGGGGCCAGCCTCGCCCCCTCAATATCAGAGCAGCCCCAAATTAGGCCTTACCTGAGCTCAGTAGGAGGCTCCCATGATCATAGATTTCAGCCTTGAAGGGAGCTAAGACATCACTGAGTCCAACTCCCATCATTTGTTTTTTGCTTTTATGGGAAAATAGCTTTTTCTGGCTTTTTTTGGCCTTTCTTTTAAAATCAGTTTTTCCAAATAACAGCTATTTTCTCTCCATAATTTCCCACTCCTACCAAAAGAAAAGCAAAACCCTTGTAACAAATATGCACGGTCAACAAAATAAATTCCAAACACCGGTCATACCCCAGTCATACCCCAGAATGTACATTTTTCTGCATACTTAGGCTACCGGCTCTGGGAGAACAAGTTATATAATGACACCGATATTGCAGAAAACAAACAAACAAACAAACAAATGCTCTGATCAGCACAATGACCATCCATGATTCCAGAGAATGACAGATGAAGAATTTTACCCCTGCTTTTTTAGAGGGGGTAATTGAGGCCTGGAAAGGTGAAGTTCTGTGCTTAAGGTCATACAGGTAGTGATAGTGGTGGGATCCCAACCCAGGTTATAGATGAATGGAATTAGGCTTGGAAGGCCACCTCAGAGGCCACTTAGTCCAAGACTTACATTTTCCAGATGAGAGGTCACATAAGAACACAGGTGGTTCACGGCTTCAGAGCTGAGAATCCTTGAATCACTCTTTGACAGATGAAAACACTGGAGTCCAGAGAAGTAGATTAACTTGCCCTGGGGTCTCACAATGACAGGGCCCAGATTACAAACTAGGCTTCCTCATTCCAGAACCCTTACCACTCAAATGGTGAGTTTGCTCACCATTTGCTGCTTCTTCCTAGACCAGAAGAGATTTTTTTTCTCCTGATACTGGTTTCAACTCTCAATCTACCAGTTTTCCTCCCTCCCCCCTGAATCTGCTTTTCTGAATAAGGGTGAGGTTCCCCCCACTGTTCCTTGGACATTCTCTGGAACTCATGCTTCTGATAAGGCAAAAAATGTCCAGAGGTTTTGGTAAAACAATGAGAGCAAACAGGGCCCTGGATAATTTGCACCCTGGATTATCAGATTAAATCATTTAATTCAGTTCAAACTTCTAAGCCTGATATTTTGGTACAGCAGAAGTCTCTTAACCAGGTTAGGGAAAGAGTTTGTGCTCAGAAAATTAGTGTAGGCAGAAACTGATTTCCTTATACTTCAGATGGGTTGGAAAGCTACTACAGAGAGGTGTGTGTGTGTGGGGGGTTAGTACACTATACTTAATTGCAAGCCTTTTTCCAGTGTCACCCTTTCCATCCCTCTTGATACTGATGGAAAGTAGGGGAAAGAAATTCTTTCTTGACTTGGAGCTCCATTTCTTCTGTTCCCAATTTTGCAGAGTAGCATGGTTCTCCAGCCACTGTTGGAGCTTCCTTTGGGGGCCCTGGGAGCACACAAGGTAATTATCAATTCTCCTACCATAAGCAACCTAAGGAGTTGCATATGGGCAGCAGAACACATTGGGAAATGGCTCCATGAGTTCTCACTCAGTTTCCTGCTTATGGTTAATGATGACTTAAGGAAGCTGCACGCTTTCCCCTCATAGCCTAATTAGCTGCTTCGGATTTCACTTTCTGGACTATTTGTCAGTGGTGCGCCTTCCTCACCATTATTGATCACTTTCTTCACACAAACAAAACTCATTATATCTGGATGGGAATCGGAGTGAAGGGTGCTGCATTTAGTACACCAAATACCTACAATAACCAACTTGTTGTCATTGGCCCACGAGGGCAGGCCTGAAGAAGCAATGTGGGGGAGTGGATAGAGCATTCTCCTTGGAGTCAGGGGGCCCTAGCTTCAAACCCCTTCTCTGACACTTACTGACTACGTGACCCTTGGCAAGTCTATTTCTCATTGCCTCCAGACAATTGTCTAAGATAACAAATTGCAGAACAGATGCCAATCTTCATTGGGAGAGGGCAGTGGAGCTTATACCCTATACCAATTACCCTGTACTAATTAATTCACAGGCACAATACCATCCCCCAGTCCCTCAATGGAAAAAAAAATAGCAGAGCTATATGTGAGTGTGCATACACATGGGAATGGTGGATACATATTTGCTCTTGTCTGTGTGTATGTATGTGTATATATGTGTAAATGTACGTATGCATTACCATACACATGTGAACATGTGGGTAACATATCAATTGGTTAAAATTCCAGCTGTTCTGCTTACTACTTGTGTGACTCTGAGCAAGTCACTACCTTCTCTAGGCCCATTTCCTCCCTATATAAAACGCAAAGGTTGAACTGGATAATCTGTAAAGTATTTAGCTCTGCCACTCACTACCTCTGTGACATGGAATGAATCACTTTAACTTCTTCCCTGAGACTTTATTTTCTTACCTGTAAAATAATAGTAAAAAAAAAAGACTGTACAAGATTGCCTCTGAAATTCCTTTCAGCGTTAAATCTCTGATCCCTTCTTCACTTGTGTTCATATCAATGTGCTTGTGATAGTGGGAGTATGTATATGTGCATGTGTGTATGTGTGTGTGAGCAAAATATGTCAATATCTTATGTATAGAGTATTTGTATAAGTATGTGGAAGTGTGAATGCATGAGAGTGTTTATATGAAGGTATATGTATATATATGTGTGTGCCTTTATATGAGAAGGAAAAGTAGCTTTCAGAAACCTCCTGGGTAACTGGAGATATCAGGCTGAGATGATTGGTCCTTGTGTTTTCTGGCTTCTCCTGCACTCCAGGGTGTGAGGAGAGTCTGGGTTTTTTTCTCTAGGCCTTTTATTTTTTTGCCAGAACAGACTGACTTCAGCTCTACTTTACGTGGGCCTCATGGACCTTGGTTGCTCTGTGTAAGTCTGGCTTTGTCAAAAAGGAATGTTAGGTCTTGGAGGAAATGAGTGAGCTGGCCTTTTTCCAAAATGCTTCTCCCCAAAGTGCATTCAATTTGTAGTTTGAAAAGAAAAAAATTCCCCCTCAAGACTTTTCAGATCAATTATGGCCACTTAGCCTGTAGGTGAATGGCAGTTGTGAACAAAAGAATGGCTCTTCCAAAACTGAGTCATTGTATCCCTTAGTTCGTTGTCCTTAATGACTCATCTTTGCCACTTTGAGCTGGGAAAAAGGATTCTGATGTCAAGGCAAGTCATTGGTGGTCAGTCAGCAAGCTGTATTCTGCCTCTTCTGTACACTGTGGTCCACAAGGGGAATCCCATGTCTTGATCCCCTCCCTCCTCCAATTCTTAACAATATGGTTCATGGCAGAGAAGGAGCACCTCTTCTTGTGGCTGTTGTGGATAGTTCATTAATGATTTAAAATGATTTAATATGTCATCCTTCCCACATGAAGAGGACTATTTACCTTTCCAATCCACCTCCATCATTATATAGCAAAATGAAGTGCACAAAACACTGACCTTGGTGCTGAGTCCAAATCCTACCTTGAACATTTATTAACTGTGTGACTCTGGGTAAAACACCCAACCTCCTTATCTATAAAATCTGAGTAATGGCACTTAACATGCCTACCTTGGGACATTATAGAGCACTTTGCAAACTTTAAAGCACTTTATAAACATCAATTATTTTTTCTCTGGGCTGACATTATTTGGAAGATATCAGCTCTGAGTTGAGACTTTGGGAACACTAGAAACCACATGATCATGCTGCCATTCTTTTAGAGAAATGTATGATTATAGATTTAGATCTGGAAGTCACTGCAGAGGCCCCCTAGTACTGGCCCTTCATTTTAGAGACAAAGAAACTGAGGCCCACCAAGGTTAATGACTAGTCAAGATTACATAGATAGTAATTATAAAAAATGGAATTGAAACATAGGTCTTTTGACTCCAGTCAAGTTCTTTTTACTGAACCAAGACAGCTCTGCAATCTTTATGACAGGTCAGTTTCTCTACTTATGGGGGAATAAGGTTAAGACTGGCCGACATTTAATCTGAAGGCTCTTTCAGCTTTAGCAACAAGGGGAAAAGCCTGTGATTCTTCTAGTTAAAAATAATTTTAATTTTTAAAATGAATATTAGTTATAACTGTTTTCTTTTTTCCTATTCTCTAAAAATAATTAGAGGAAAAAAGGAAAAGAACATTCTTGTAACAAATATGCACAGTCAAGAAAAATTGATCGTGTGATCCTATCTGGAATGGATTTTCATGAAGCCAGGAAGCTTTTCTCCATTCATTCCACTGATGGCCTATTGCACACATTTACACAATGGATTCTTGAAGTTAAGATTCATTGGTAAGATATAAGGGATTGTTCTGGCCTTTAATTAAGATTAAAATTTGTGGATATATAACAGAGAGAATATAACTGGTTCACTTGAGATTTGGAATTAAAGTGATAGTCTTGTCAACACATTACTATAGTAAAAGAAAACCAAATTGGACAAGTCATAAAAATCATGCCTTGATCCCATCAATAGCAGCTGCCTCCCTTCATGCTATATTCTCCCTGACTTCTCCACTTAGAACAGTAGTTCTCAGCCTTCCTAATGCCATGACCCTTCGTATCTGTATGTGGGCAGACCTGCCTGGAGACAGCGGAGTGGTGTCTTAGTTCCTAAGACCATTGGAAATATGTGTTTTCCGACGGTCTTAGGAGACCCCTGTGACCCCTGTGAAAGGGTTGTTCGACCCCCAAAAGGGTCGTGACCCACAGGTTGAGAACCACTGACTTAGAAGGACCTTTGTCACTTCCTCCTCAGCTCCTTGATTTGGGAGACACCATGAACTCAGACTTTATCAAGCATAGCATCCTCATTACTTCTCAACCATTTCACATCATAACATGGACCCCACTTTTTCCCCCCAAAAGAAAATAGTTTGCCCCTATTATTGTCATCCATTGGGCATACCTTGCCCTTGGAAATGGAAATTGAATAGGCTGCATCAATTGAAAGGAGGTCATGTTAAAAAGAAGGATTTTTTCACGCTTTACTTTTTTCTGAGGTATGTATTGTGTATTCAGGAATACCTCCAGCTAATGTGATTAATTGGTTCTGTGAAAACATGGCATTCCGTGAAACAACATTACAGGGAGAAGTTAGTTCCATAGGAATATTGTTGTAAGTAGGAGGGATATTCCTAGGTAGCAGAATGTGGACAACAAAAGCTTAAAAATAGAATTCTTATAGGACCTAAGACTCTGTAATCTTTATAATGACAATAATAATAAATAATAACTGATATTTAACTAGCACATTGTATAGCTGACAAAGGACTCTTACACAATGGCCCTGTGAAACAGGCTGACTACCTTTGTTACATGCTCAGTTTTCTCCTTCCCTTCTCCCCACCTCCTCTGCCCCAGTGATCTCCTTGGTAGGAGGTCTGGGAAATAAGCCCCATCCTGAGGAGACAGATGCACCACTACTGCCATTTAGCCATAACTGGAGACAACAATTCAGATTGCCTTCCCATTTCCTCTCCCTTCAGCATCGGGTCAGTAGTGGCGTCCATTAGGCTAAAAACTCCTAAGAGAGATATACATATTAGGTATATAGCAGCTAAGTGAAAATAACATACACCCTACTGGATCTGACAAAAGGAAGACCTGAACGCAGAACTTGCCTTGGATATTTATGAGCTGTATGATGCCAGTTAAGTTCTTTCATTCACCCACAGTTTCCTCATCTGAGAAATGGGGAAGACAATAGCACCTAACTATGTACATTGTGGTGACTCAAATAAGATATATACAAAGATTTTTGGAAGTCTAAGAGTGCTATAGAAATATTAACTATTGGTAGCAGTAGTAGCAGAATGAGGAGAAAACAGAATATTCCTAACCACCAAGGCCCTTGGAACTTGCTAGACCTGCCTTAGGCCTTTTTCAATTTACACAAGTATTGAGGTTACTTCGTTCTGTCTGTCAGTGAAAGAGTTCCTCAGAGACAGATGGGGAAGGTGCATAGCATCTAATGTATATCTTAGGGGGTTGTTCGAATGAAATAGTGAGGTTTGGGAACATTATGATATGGATGAGTTTTGAAATCTTGATGTTGCTATGAAATAACACTCTTTGTTCATTCATTCATTCATTCATTCATTCATTTGTTTGTTCGTTCGTTCGTTCGTTCATTCATTCATCTAATGAGCCTCTATTAAACTCTTGTGTTTCAGTTACTGTTCTAGTTGCTAGGGAAACAAAGATGGAAAAAAACCCCACCACAATAAAACAAAACTAAGGTCCTCACCCATAATGAACTTACATTCTAAGAAGCTTACATTACTAAGAATTTAACACTCTGAGAAACACTTCTTACATATGTAAATAATTATATAGTATATTCAAAAGAAATATAAAGGCTGGAGAGAACTCTAGCTCCTACAGTCACCAAGGAAAGGCATATGTAAGAGATGACACTTGAGCTAATCCTTATAATAAGTAACTATGGGAATAGCCTGAAAACTCTAACAATAGTTTTGTTGTAGGCAACTTTTGATTGCTCTGATGTCCTTCCTGGTTAATTTTGAGTTTCCTCATAGAAGTCATCTGTCCCTGTAAGTTAGGGGTTTACATGCAAGGTTCGTATTTTGTGGAGCTAAACTATTGGAATCCAGACGTCAAGGCATCAGGAAGAGAGGCCAGCAGGAGATGATCTACTGCCCCAAATGCTCTTGGTTTATCAAAGGGACATGAAGCTCCAGCAGACAAGATGGAAGAATTCCACTGGTCCAGTTGATTCAAACAGAATTCATTTCAGGGACATTATTGGAGACATCCCAAGTTTCATAAAATACTGCCATTATTCATAGTATGTCTCACAGTGAAGTTGCCTTCAGGATTTCAGGAAGCACAGACAACCAGAACTGTGTGAAGACCAGTGAACATACCCTTTCTATTAATATGAGACCCATCAGTCAGAATGGGAGGTACACAGATAAATATAAACATGCACCAGGGGCCTGCTATTAGCTTCCTTTAAATACTTCTTTTGGGTTCCATAGTATACAACATTTTGAAAGAAGTTCCCAAATTCTCTTGACACTGGTGCTTGTTAAGACTAATCACTTTTTGGGGGGTTAGGGGGAGTTACTATATGATTGGGAAGCTAGGTGGCACCAATTGATAGAGGGCCAGAGCTGGACTTGGGAAGACCTGAATTCAAATCCAGCCTCAGATATTTACTAGCTGTGTGACCCTGTGCAAGTCCCTTAAACCTGTTTGCCTTAGTTTCTCCATCCATAGAATGAACTGAAAAAGGAAATGGTAAACCACTCCAGTATCTTTGTCAAGAAAACTCCAAATGGGGTCAGGAAGAGTTGGACATGATTGAGCAAGAGCACGTATATGATCATCATTGAGATTAATTTTTTTGGATTGAAATTAGAGTCAATATTGACAAGTCAAGATATTTTTCTACCTCCATGGTGGTACAAGTTCTTTTTCCTCTCTTTTACCTTGGCTTATGAGTCTTGTGTGGCTCCTTCTGGTTTCTTTCTCTGAGAATCTGCTGTCAGCTGCTGGTCCTGTCTATGTTTCTTGAGAGGGTGGATATCTTTGGCTGATTTTTTTCAGGTCTTTGTAAGTCAAAGGGTTGCTAGAGAGAGCTAGAAACATCTCAGGTAAAAAAAGAAATGAGAGTTTAAGTGTGATGGCAATTAACCCCATCCCCTGCTGATAACTGGGACAGCTAGGTGCTGCGGTAGATAGAGAGCCAAGCCTGCAGTGAGGAACATTCATCTTCATGAGTTCAAATCTAGCTTCAAACACTTACTAGCTGTGTGACCCTGGGCAAGCCACTCAACCCTGTTTGCCTCAGTTTCCTCATCTGTAAAATCAGCTGGAGAGGGAAATGACAAACCACTCCATTGTCTTTGCCCAAAAAACAATAGCAACAAAAAAACCCAAAAGGGTCACAACGAGTCAGATACACCTGAAATGACTCAGCAATAACCAGAGCAACAACCTACTGGTAAAAAAATTCCCATGAGCATTTTCTAAAGCAATCCCTTCTTCTGCATTTAGATAGCTTGGAAAAAACCTTCAGGGTAAGGCATGAAGGACTCTGAAAATTCACCTGGCATGCTGACTGGAGCATCATTCAAAAGCCTTGACTGATCATTGGGATGGTTTTGCCAGTGGAAAAACAGCTCACACTATGAAGTCAAAAGAGCTAGCATGAGAAGAGGCACAGTCTGTTGGAGAGAGTACTGTCCTCAGAGGCAGGAAGGCTTAGGTTCAAATCCTATCTCTGACCTCAGTGCTTTGTGACCGTTGACAAGTAACTTAGCCTCTTACTACCTCCAGTTATTCTGAAAGATTGTAAATCATTCTAAGGGATACAATCACAGATGTAGAATAAAAGACAAAAAATAATGATTTGATAGAATTTCTCCCCCATATGATAAACACATAATTCCTATTTTCCTAAGTTGATTTGCATGAATGTTTGATTCTATTTACAGGGATTCATTGGGATGTACTCTAGAAATTCAAATCAGACATATTAATGCATTTTACATTTAGAATAATTTGTATATGTGTGGCCTTATTTTATCCTCAATTGACTTTCATGTTGTATGATTTTCATTCTTTCTTTGCTGATGAGGAAATTTCTTCTCTGGGGACTTATAAAATGAGTCCCAGGCTAGAGCTGGGATTAGGAGCCATGTACCCAGAATGATTGCCCCAAGCTTATCCTCCAGCCCAGATGGGTAGGATTCCCCGTTCTGTACCAGTGGGTAAGGTGGTGAGTGCCAGTTGTGCACAGATCTGGCTATTTACAATTACATGATAATGGTGGGTGTTTCTGTGATGCTTAGGTTTGCAAAATAGTTTCTTTATAATCACTCTGCAAGGGATGCTGGGTGAGGATCATTATGATCCTTTTGAAAATGAAAGAGTAAGGTGTGGTGAAAAGAACCCAGGTCCCATAGTAAGGAAGATTTGGATACAAACACTAATTGTGTGACCTTATGAATTGTACTTAATTTCCCTGATCTTTAGGCAGTTATTTAAGACTACCTACACTTTTTTACAGGTCTGGTTTTACATTGGTGAAGGCAGCAGCATCTCGAAGAGGGGAATTCCACTGTAGTCAGATCACATGTTCTTGCCATATAGATGAAGAAATTGAGTGTCAGAGTTAAATACCTTGTTCAAGAGCATACAAATAGTTAATGTTTGAGTTAGATCTTCAACCCAGATAGTCTAACACCAAGAGCAGTGGTCATTCCACTATACCATTCCACTATTATCTTTTCCTCTTATATTTCTATATCCACTTCCTGAAGGTCATGTTGGGTAGGCTGTGTCGTGGCAGACCCTCTGAATTCAGGGGCCATCCCTACCATCATCTACTATTTTGAGTTATTTATGGTTACAGAGTTGGATACTATGGGGACTGTGAAGGAAATATTGACTTTGGAATAACTCCTTCCTTCATATGAAACCAGACATCGAATCACATATATCTGTGACCTTAAGCCAGTGTTGGAGAGAAGGAGTTTGGGGGTTCTTCCAATCAATCTGGTCTCAAGTCTGAATTTCTTTAAATATTTTAGGCTAATTCCACAGCCTCCCTACTGAACTGCAGTCTCAAAAGACCCTGAAGACCAGGGGATTGTAGCCCTTAGATTTTGTACGTTGTTTTTATTCCATTTCAGTCATGTCTGATTTTTTTGTGACTCCATTTCTTGGCAAAGATACTGGAATGGTTTGTCATGTCCTTCTTCAGTTCATTTTACAGATGAGGAAATTGAGGGAAATAGGGTGAAGTGACTTGCCCAGGTTCACATAGCTACTAAATGTGTATGGTCAAATTTGAATTCAGGTCTTCCTGACTCCAGGCTTGGCATTCTATGAACTGTACCAACTACCTCTTATATTCAGAGGTACTATACAAGCTTCATTCTATTCTCCTAAATGTCACAATGTCTGACAAGGAAGAAAAGATATCTTCTCATGTAGATATCCTCAGGCCCAGATCTTTTGAATTTCCCTCCATCCATGACCGAATCCTTTCTCTCATTTTAGCCACCAGATGCTGTATTTTCTTTCTATTATGTACAGAGAGAAGGCAGAGAGTGGAGCAGGAAGGAAGGGAACAAACCTCTGTGAAGTACCTACTGCCTGCCAATCACTGTGCTAAGCATGTTAAAATATTTCATTAGATCTTCACAGTGTTGGGAGGCAGTTGCTATTATGCTCCCCATTTTATAGTTGAGAAAAGTGGGGCACACACAAGTAAGTGACTTGGCCAGGGTCATACAGCTAGTCAGAGTCTGAGGCTGGATTTGATCACATGTTTTCCTGATTCCAGGGCCCACACTCAATCTACCGTGTCACCTAGCCAGTGTAATATAGTGCTGGACTTGAAATCAGGAAGATTTGGTTTTAAATGTTCTCTCTGATCTTAACTAGTTCCATGACTCTTAGCAAGTCACTTTCAGGATCCTAGCTCCAAGAGATCTTAGAGAACACGGAGACCTGCCCCCGTACTTGACAGCTGATAAAACTGAGCCCTACAGAGGAGAATTTTGTTGCTGTTTAATTGTTTTTTCAGTTGTGTCCAACTTGTGGTGACTCCATTTGGGGTTTTCTTTTTTGTTTTGTTTTGTTTTTGTCTTTTTGGAGGGAAGAAGGCAGGGCAGTTGGGGTTAAATGACTTGCCCAAGGTCACACAGCTAGTAAGTGTTAAGTGTCTGAGGCTGGATTTAAACTCAGGTCCCCCTGACTCCAGGGCTGATCCTCTATTCACTGCATCACCTACCTGCCCCAATTTGGGGGTTTTCTTAGCAAAGATACTGGAATGGTTTGTCATTTCCTTCTCTGGCTCATATTATGGATGAAGAAACAAACAGGGTCTAGTGATTTTCCAGGGTCACACAGCTAGTAAGTGTCTGAGGTCAGATTTTACCCCATAAAAATGAATCTTTTTGACTTCTGACCCAGCACTGTATCCGTTGTGCCACCTAGAGAAGGGAATCCACTTGTCTAAAGTCATGTAGCTCGTTAAGTAATGAAGATGAGATATACTCAGAAGACCTCTTCCTTAAAACCCAGCGTTCTTTCCACTGTGCTGGGTACTTCCCATGGTGCTCACTTCACTGCTCTGAACCTTGGCTTCCTCATTTGTAAATACCGTGTGCGATTCTTACCTCCCAGCATTGTTGTATAGACCAAACGAGGCCCCATTTGTAACCTTAAAGCACTACAGAAATGTCAACTATTTTTATTATTAGAGATGGGAAGCCAATGTTTCTGTTGGGGAATGTCCTTCACAGGGGAGTTGGTGGTGTAAGCTGAGTGTTTTACATTAATTTCTGAAATGAGGCCATGATGAATATGTTGATTTCTCCCCAACACAGTGTATCATTTTGCATCTTAAACATGCCCCTCCACCCCCATGCCTTCTGCTCTTCAGATTTTAGCCACTAGACACATCCTTTCCATTTCACTGTAGTGAGATGGTCTCTGACAATGAACATCTGTTCCCCTTGGCAGCTTTCAGAAGGATCCAGACCCTTCAGGGCTCTTCTAAGATTGGCCATGGATCCTATGAGAACTCATATATTTCTGGAAAGAGTCAGGCAAAGGCTGAACATGTACAATTTCCTTATTTTCTTTCTTCTCATGCCTCACTCCATCCAAAGATGAAATTACACAGATCACTGGAATCCATGGATACTTCATTCCAAGTGATTCAGGAAGATTGTCTTTTCATTTAGGAAAAAAAATATCTATTTTGTAGGAGAGTTGAGTTTGTAATTTGATCATTAATATCTTGTAATACAAAGCTAGTGTCTCATACATGACAGGAACTTATTAAATTTTTATTGAAAATGGGGCAGCTAGGGGGCTAAATAAATAGAGCACTGGCCCTGAAGTCAAGAAGACTGGAGTTAAAATCCAACCTCAGATACTTAACACTTACAAGCCATGTGACCTTGGGCAAGTCACTTAACCCCAATTGCCCTGCCTTCCCCCCTCCAAAAAGCAAATAAATAAATAAATAATTTTGTATTGAATTGAACAGAATCGAAAGACATGGAGTAGCTTTGATAGCTGTTGGAACAACAGAGTCTTCTCTAGAGATAAGAGATCATTCCTGTGTGAAATTGCGAGCAATCAGAGACCACGAATACTTAGGGTTTTGACCAAGCATCAGACTTGTCTGGAAGATCAAAGTTTGATATTGTCTCAAACACTTATTATCTTGGTAATCTTGAGCAAGTTGCTTAACCTTTATTGGCCCTAGTATTTTTGCCTCTTAAATGGGGGAAATAATAACTATTGCCTCTGAGAGTTATGAAGACCATAAAAGATACCATGTGTAAAGTTCTTTGGAAACCTTAAAGTTCTATATAAACAAAACTGATGATGATGATGATTAAGAAGGAGGAGGAGGAGGAGAAGAAAATGCTACTAGAATTACCTAGGTCCTGGTAGTGAAGCGATATCTGATAAGACACTCAGACTCAACAAATCCAACACTGAACTCATTAACTCCCCCCTTCTAAATGTTATCTTTTCTTTGAACTTCCTTATTTCTTCCTGAGATCCCCATCTTTCTAGGGATGCAGACTTGCAATATCAGTCTTATCTTTGACTGCTAACTGTCCAATCCATTCTATATCCAATCAGTTACCAAATTTTGCTGTTTCTCTCCGTGTGAGATCTCTTCAGAGTCCTTGAGTCTCGCCCCCTTATTTGACAAATGACAAAGCTGAGGCCTAGGGAGGGGAGCTGTGGTCTTGTTTAGTTGTTTTCAATCATGACTGATTCTTTGTGCCCACTTTTTTTTAAGAGTACTTGTGTAATCCCGAGAAAGAACTATGGAGTTGGAGTGGAGAAAAAAAACAGACTTTTCTTTTTCTTTTCTTTTGTTTTTCTTTCTCGTAGTTTTTCCCCATTCATTATTATTCTTCTATGCAGCATGGCTAATGTGAAAATGTGTTTAATAGAAACGTATGTGTAGAGCCCATATCAGATTGCAAGCTGTCTGGGGAAGAAAATTTAAAGCTTAGGGAAGTGAATGTTGAAAAAAAAAGAATAATTTAATTTAAAAAAGAATATTCACATAGGCACCACCTCAGTTCAGTCTCATGAGGCAATGTTCTCCTATTGGTCTCTCTTCCTCAAGTCTCCTCTACTCCAGTCTATTCTCTACAAGCTGATTAAGTGGGTTTCCTAATGTGCAAGTCAAACCATGTCAATCCCTTTCCCTATAAACTCCAATGGCTCCTTATTGTATGAGGACCAAATATGAACTTTATTACTTATCTTTTAAAACTCCTCAGTACCTGGCCCCAACCTACATTTCCAGCCTTGCTTCATATCCCTTCCCTTTCCTTATTTGATGGTTTGGTCAGTTCTAGTATTCTTGCTGTTCCTCATGCTCGGCATTCCATGTTCCAGTAGCGATCTTTGCACTGGATATTCCCCATGCCTTCAATGGACCCCCTTTTCCCTTCTACCTGATAGATTCTTTTGTCCTTTGCTATTCAGACTATATTCCATCTTCTACAAGAAGTCATTCCTATTCCCTCTGTTGGTGATGCACTCTTCTTCAAAGATTTTAAAAATTTATTTTGTGTGCATTTATCCATGAAAATTTTGTCTCTCCCAGTAGAATGAAAGCTCCCTGAGGAGATTATTGTTTTACTTCTGTCTTTCCATCTTTAGCACCTGTCTTGAATGTAATCGATGTTTAGTAGTGCCTGCTGATTGATCAGTGGATTGATAAGACATAATTTGCACCTCTACAGAAATTACGGTCAGTTGGAGAAATATGACACCTACATAAATAAATTACACTTCCACAGATACGGTTTTTTCCTCTTCGGCATGGGTCCTGCTTCCATGTGTAGAGGTGCAAGCCTATATATTCTTTACAATTATTTCCTGTGTACTTGTAGAAATCTTTGATGGAGAGTATATGTCCTGCAGACTCTTTTAATATGTCATAGCTTAGTCTGAATGCAACACTCAGGCTGCCTGCTTTTACCAACTCTTGCTTCATTAAAAGTTTACCTATTTTTTTTTAAATTTCTCAAAGTCTCCTCATGTTTCTGAGAATCCCTTGTGTTTTCCATTCCTTATGGCATGAAAATATATTAGATTCCCATAGGCATCATTCATAATCATTTATGAAGTGCCCATTCCATGTGGCAGAAAAGATACTGGGCCCACAAAGACAAAATACTACAATCCTTTATTTCAAGGAGCTTACCTTTTCTCAAAGGAACCACCATGCGCAAGCATCAGTAGGTATAAACATGTAACATATAAATACAAGGTAAATCTGGTGGGAGGAAGGGGCCAATAACAGTTGGGGGAATTAAGAAAGGATTTCTTCAGGAAGTAGCACTTGACTTGAACATCTAAAGATGTTCTGCAAGAAGCTAAAGTGTGGAGAGGATGGATTCTGGGCTTGGAAAACTTGAACAAAGACATAAGAACTAAGACAAAAAATCACGTGGGAGTAATGGTTGTGATTGGGAGTAAAGGCCAATGTGGTTGTTTAGGCATTCTCCTATCAATGGATACCTATTGAGTTATGATAAGTAAGTGAGTTCTCTTATCAGTAGACAGACTCTATATTTTTATAAATTTTGTTTTTAACTACCATGAAAATTGCTGCCATACTGCTATTGCTATATTCTAGACCATTTTTATATGTCTGTGACCTCCTTAGCTACCATGTCTAAGAGTGGCATCTCTAGGTCAAAGGCTATGAATAGTTTCATCCCTCATTATTGCTTAAATCCAAATTGTTTTTCAGAAAGGTTGGACCAGTTTCATAACCTCATCACCATTATATTTGTGGGCCCATCTCTGTGAAGCTCCTTCAACACTGGCTATTTATATCTGCTATCAGTTTTGCAAATTTGCTGGGTGTGAGGTGAAACCTTTGAGTATTCTAATTTGCATTTCTCCTTTTAATAGTGATTAGGAGCAATCTTTCATATGGTTGCTGATTGTACTTTTTTTTGAGAATGTTTTTTTTCCATATCCTTTGACTACTCTTAAAGATTTTTTTTTACATTCCTTCTTGTGAATATCCTTTAACTAACATTACCTATGCATTTCTATTTTTCCTCATTGGTACATACAGATTTTTGGTCTTTCTGGCATGGCTTTCCATTGATCAGTAGAAGCTATATGTCAGGAGGGTTCTTTGTGTTTTTGCTAGGATCTATGATTTTATCAGTATACCTAACTTCAGATAAGGAAACTCCATTTATCAAGATATATTAGCATTTGAGGGTCAGCTATGTAGTACAGTGGATAGAGCACCAGGTCTGGAATTAGGAAGACCTGAGTTCAAAGCTTGCCTCAGACACCTACTTGTCATGTGACCCTGAGTAAGTCACGTATCATTGTTTGCCTTGGGTTCCTCATCTGTAAAATGAGCTAGAGAGGGAAGCTGGAAATCACTCTAGTATCTTTGCCAAGGAAACCCCAAATAGGGTAACAAAGAACTGGACATGACTGAACCAACAACAACAAAATTAACATACGTTTGGAACTTTCTGTGCTTTGGCATATCAAGAGGAAGTAACTTGCCCAAGAACCCACATAGAATATGGCAGATATTGAGCTTGAACACAAGTTGTCAAGTGACTCCTGGGCCATTTGTTATACCAGAGTTGTCACATAGCTTGCACTGGTGTAACGCTCCCTACTACAGCCATAACCATAATAAAATATAATTGGAAAATATTTATCAAAATTCAAAAAAATACAATAAAACAGAGATAATTTTAATATGTAGTTTTCTAAGTCACTATGTGGCCTACAGTGATCCTTATGCATGGTTTAGTGACTTTTTTCACATATTTAGTAAATGTGGATTCACTTGATTTTGTCACCACTGCACTACACCATGCAACCATGCATTAAGAAGACTGACTTTTATGGTAGGACAACTAACATAAAAAATGATATATGAATGGGAAATAAGTGATGTACCAGCATGATACCATATGAATTTGGATGGAAGAAAGGTCTTCCGCTTCTGAAGTAGTAAGAGAAGGCTTTATGGAGCAAATCTGGCTTTAAGTTAGAATTTAAGAGGTAGATTGGAATGGGTAGAATTGATGGATATGGCGGTGCTGGAAAGGTTGACCATTCCAAGAAGATGGAACATTGTGAATGAGGTATGTATGCAACATTATGCAAGACACATACAGGTAAATGCAAATGCAGTTCATAAACAGAGGCTGGAAAAGTAGAGTCCTGGTAGACTGCGGAGAACCTTCATGGCTAGGTTAGGGATTTTGAACTTTACCAAGTAGGCAATTGGGAAAAGCATTTTCAAATGACACCACCAATTCATACTTAAGAAGAAGTCTTACAGCAATATGAAATATGGATTGGAATGGGACAAAGTAGGCCACTATTATAGTGGCCTAATTGTTAGTAAACCAGAACATCCATTTGGACTGACAGCTATGGGAAAAAGAGAGAAGAGCAAAATGAGAGATAAGGCAAAGATGGAACTAGTAGTTTTCTTCATGCATTTGCTCACACTGGTCATGAGGTCTAGAACAGACTTGGTAAGTGTTAGAATAGATAACTCAGGAATAATGACTTACCCATAACTGGAGGTGAAGTCTCCAGGAGAAGCTTGATGATTACTTGTTTGTGGAGAGGGGGGTCAGAAGGTAGAGAGAGGGTCCCACTGAGGTATGAACTGGACTTGGAGAGCTTTGAGATCTATTCTGAAATATATAGATGACAGAAATCTGGGAGAAATAGCTGACACACTAGGTGGCAAAGTTCAAATCCAAACTAATCTTGGCAGCCAAGATAATATTAGGTAAAATAGAATATGCAATTTTAAAGGGGTGAATGTTACACTTTGGTTCAAAAAATCAACTTTAGGATAACAGTGTGGCTAGACAGGAGAGAGTCTAAAAAATATCGGAATATTTATTCTTTCTTTTTCTAGGCTGCAGGCTCAATTTGAATCAACAATGCAATTTGGAAACCAACAAAACTAATGCCTTAATGGAAAACTTTCTTCTAGGAATATAAGGGTGATAGTCCCACTGTACTTTACATCTGGAGTATTTCATTCTCTTTTTATTGCCACCATTGCTAAGCTGGAGAATAGTTAGGAAACGGCAAACCAATGTGGTCAAGGGCCTTCAATCTTCCCATGTGATAACTTCTTGAAGCAACTAAGTTCCTTGGTGGAACTAGGAACTTGACTATTGTAAAGAAGATTCAGGTGCCAAATGACAGCTGACTTCAAGTGCTTTAAGGATTGCCAGGTAGGAAGATAGAACTTCTCTTTGGATCCAGAAGGCAGGATTCTTAGAATTTGGTGGATGTTACAAAGAGGCACACTTATAGTTGGGCATCATGAAAACTTAAAAATAATAAAACATGTCTAAAAGTGAGATGGAGTGTCTTGGGAATACTTTGGATTCTTCAAGAAGAAACTCAATGACCATTTGTCATGTATATTTTGTGGAGACTCCTTCTGGAGAATGGTTTAGATTAGGTGACTGAGGTCCCTGATAAACCTACCAGGGATAGGGAACCTGCAGCATCCAGGCCACATGTGGCTGTCTAGGTCTTCAAGTGCAGCCCTTTGACTGAATCCAAACTTCACCGGATGAATCACCTTAATAAAAGGGTTTGTTCTGTAAAGCTTGGAAGCAGTCAAAAGACCACATCTGAGGACCTAAAAGACCGCATGTGACCTTGAAGCCACAGGTAGCCTCCCACCCCCATTCCAATAGACAGAGACAGGTAGGAAAACAGGGAGCGACAAGGAGCAGAGGTAAGACAGAAAAAGCAAGACAGAGATAGTAAAATTAATATATAGCAACAGAGAATCTGGAAGGGAGTCAAGGACAGAATTTTGGGGAATATACAATTTAAGGGTGATAAAGAAGATGAAGAAGTAGTGAAGAAAATAAGTGGAGTTATTGGTGGAACACCAAGTTACACCTTCAAAATCCAAGAGAGAAAGAGTATTTGTTATCAGTGACAAATCCTGCACAGGGGACAGGAAGGATTAGAACTAAAATAAGAATACTGGATTTGATTTTTAAAAAGTCATTGGTGATCTTTGAGGGAGAAATTTTAATGAAGTGAGATACACTTTTCAAGGAATTGAAGAGGTCATGGGGAAAAAGTGGAGCTACAAGCAATTTAAGATGGGATAGAGCTATAATAAATGCTTATGGATTTGTTGATTGATGTTTAGAGACATGATATAATTAAATGGGGTAGAAAGGTCAAGGAAAAGCTTTCCAGAAGTTGGAGAGACCTGAACACATTTGCAGATTGATGGAAAGGATTCAGCGAAGATGTGGAGGCAGCAGATACAAGAAGTAGATAGTATGGAGACTACAGTAAGGTATTGCAGAAGGTGAGAAGGGCTGAGCTTTATCGTCATATAGAATTATTTACTTTAGTGAAGACAAAAGATATTTCTGACATAAAGTAAGAGGAAAAAGTGTGTGACTGCAAATTTAAATTAATTTTTAATTTTAAAACGTAAAGAGTGAAGGGAGTAGCAAGCGAGGATGACCTGGTTTTTCTCAGTAAACCATTAAGATGAATCATATATTGTAGGTATGGAAGTTCTTGAGGAAAAAAAGGAAATGTAGCAACCATGATTTTGAGAAATGAGAGAGGTTATGAATAACAATAACATTGAGAGGTTAAAGGATTACCCATGGCCACACAGTCAACAGTGTCAAATCTGGCACTTGAATTAATGCCTTCTTGACATTGAGATCTGCTATCTACCATGCCATACGTCTTCTCCATCCTGCTCTGGCAGAAATGGAACTGCCAGGCCACGAGGTTTGACAAGTAAAGGAGAGAAAATGCTAGGATGGGAGGTGGAAGTAGGAGTCATTAAACGGGAACTAGAACATAATAGATGATATTTCTATAGCCATTTGTCTATAAAAGACTTTACAGCTATCATTTGAGTGATTTCTGCACTCTGATGTATGCATTACTAGGATTATTATCCCCTGTACCCATTTTACAAATTAGGAAACTGAGGTTCAAAGGGAAATCATTAAATTCCTACAGCTTGTGTCTAGGGACATGATTATATTTCAGGTTTCTCTGTATTCCAAATGTAACTGTCTTTTATAGCATATGAGACTGCTTCTCTAAGAGACAGGATTATAGACTATCAGCACTGGAAAACACCTTGGAAACCTTTTAGTCCTATCAACATATGACCAAGAATTCTTAGTGACTGATGAATGTGCCTCCTGCAAAGAGGTGATGGTCTATTCTTTCAAGAGCCATCTTTCTCTGCCCATGCCTCATCCATTTAATGAGATGAAATTAATTTACAGTAATAAGAAATTCTTAGAACCTCAGTCTGCATGAAAGCTCAAGACTTAAGTACCAGGAGGGAAAAAAATCATGCAACAGTGGCTTGCTAAAAGAACATGAAAAAGCTTCGATACCTTTTAAGTATGAAAGGAATTAGTCCAGGAAAAACAGCATCTTGATCCCCCAATATGAAGTGTTTGAAGTCAGAGAGATGATACAAATTGAGATTGATTTCATCAAACCTACACATACTTCTGCTCGACGCTTCAGAACAGGTGCAATGTCCTGAAGTCAGGTAGGGACAAGATTACTCAAGATTCCAACCCCATAACTGCAGCAAAGCAAAGGAAGCATTCTAAAGAGCTCCTAACTTGCATTGCCTTCATTCAGGGGCATTCTGTGTTACATACATGAGGCTTCTCAGAGGAGATAGTCAGCCCTTGAATGAAAACAAGCACATTTGGGGACTGAATGTGAAATAGGAGAGCCTCTGCTTGGAAATGGCTATTAATATAATATGTGGAAGAGATCACACAGGCTCCTAGAACTTGCCCTTCCTTCCATTTCTCACTAGTTTACTCATCTTATCATTATCTGCTATGTGGTAGAATGCAGGGAGCTCTGGACTCGGGGGCAGGACATCTTGGTACAAACCTCAGTTCTGCCAATGTCACTGTGTCTGTGTTCAAATAGCTTAACCTCCCTGAGCCTCAGTTTCTTTCTCTGTAAAGCAGGAGGACCATTATTTACTGAACTGTCCCCATAGGGATATTCTGAAGCAGGCACTTGATAAAAGCTAATGACTTATGGAAAAGGGAGTCATTATTATGCTAACTTCCTATAGGGAGAGTCTCAGAACACTGTAATAATCATATTCACACCTTTCTTCCAGTTTTTATGGGCTTAAACCTTAGGTCAATACAATTCATTACTGTAAACAATCACACTTTACTTTCTAGAAATTTTTCTTAGAAGATAGATAAATTTATCCCTGTTTGAAGCACATCCTGGAACCTTGTGTTCAGTTACTGGTGCTACATGTTAAAAAGGATGTTGGCAAACAACTGTGAACCCTAAGAAACCTAAGGAAAATGGCTGGGATGGGAATGAGGCATAGAGCCCTGGACTTGGGGCCAGGACACCTCGGTGCAAGCCTCAGTTCTACCAACGCCACTGTGTCTGTGTTCAGATCCCTTAAACTCCTGGAGACTCTGTTTCTTTCCTGTAAAACAAGAGGGCCAATATTTACTGAATTGTACCCAAAGGGATACTCTGAGGCAGGCACTTGATAAAAGCTAATGGCTTATGGACAAGGGAGTCATTACTATGCTAACTTCCTATAGCCAGAGTCCCAGAACACTGTAATAATCATATTCACACCTTTCTTCCAGTTTTTATGAATTTAAACCTTAAGTCAATACAATTCATTACTGTAAACAATCATACTTTACTTTCTAGATTTTTTTTCTTAAAAACAAATAATAATGTAAGAACATAGAAAAAGAAAGGGCAAAGGAGAGGGAAAGAGAATGAAAAATAGAAAAAGAGTAAAGAGAGGGAGTGAGAGAGGAAGGAAGGAAAGAAGGAAGGAAGGAAGGAAGGAAGGAAGGAAGGAAGGAAGGAAGGAAGGAAGGAAGGAAGGAAGGACAGAAGTTAAAGAGGAAATATATTTTTGGGTAAATTCTTCGACCCCTCTGAATCTTGGTTTCCTCATTTATCAATGGTGGTATTTGACTACATGGACTTTGATGTCCCTTCTAAATTCATATCTACCATATTATGGTTTATTAGTATTATTTTTAAATCTAAAGGAGAGGATCTGTGAAGTAAACAGTTGGCTTCCTAGACACCCCTAAGCTAGTATCAAAAAAATACAAGCTCCTTGTACCTTTACCATGTGGTTGCTACCTGAAGGGCACAATTAATGCAGACTTGGTGTCTCTAGAAGTTTAATGAGAAGTCATTTGTAATCTCAATTCATTTATTAATGGACTGTTTCCCATGATATACATTGTACTGCGCAGATCAACAAGGGCACCTTGCAGTCCTAATGTAGTACATTGATGAGTCCTGAATTTTCAGTTTCTGACTTTCTCTTTCTCCAACTTCAGGGTCATTTTAATAACAAATATTATCTCTCCCTTCTTAAAGACAGCTATTACTAGGGAGTAACTAGGAAGGAAGTGGTATGAGTTAACCCTCTGTAACAAGTGAGAATCAGGGTAAACTGCTGGACACTCCTTTAGTACCATTAAAAACAAAGCAAAACAAAATAAAACAAAAACCAATACATAATATCCCAAAGAAAGTTATAGTGCAGTAAATTGAGGAAAACTTCCATAGAATTCGTCACTGATATTTGTCTCAGTATCATACTATTATAACTTAACTCTCGAATATGTCTCTTACTAAAAAAATAATGATTGACATACATAATCAAGGGTGTGCTGGCAAATGTTTAACAATCAGCTTTCCAAAAAAAAATTACATACAGCTCACCTTCAAGTTTAATGTAGATTATTAATATTTTCTCCATCACTTTCTTAGTCTAGACATTCATCAAACAAATCAAAATGTGATTTGTAGCTTTTATCCATTTCCAAGGTGTAAATGCTAATACTGAAATTGGTCAATCTGGTCTTTTGAGACTCAGTTAAAGCAGCCTCCAGCAGCTCCCCCCCCCCCACCATATTGTAGTTCAATGTTTTCCAAGTGTCTTACAGGATTTATATTGTCACAATTGGGCCTCACAACAGGTTTGTGAGGTAAACAATATGAATATTATGATACCCATTTGGAAAAAACAACAACACTCTGTTGCTGCTCTTTTTCTTTATTTATAGATGACAAGCATTCCCAGAGCACAGGATCACAGGATCTTTGACAATGAATTCAGAGACGTCAGTGGCCATATAGTTCAATCCCTCCATTTCCCAGATAAACTGAGACAGAGATTAAATGACTTGCTCAAGGTCATACCTGTATAAGATGGCAGAGACAGGATTTGAACCCAGGTCATAAAATTTTGGCACTTTCTCATGACGTACCCTGCTTCCTCTACTAACCTCCAAGGTCAGGAAACCTTTACTTTTAACAAAGAAAAATAGGCAAAGTAAATGAACCAACACAGTGACCTCAACTAGCAGTTTATGTAGCACCCCTACTTCCACACTCATAATTTGACAGCTCTACAAAGAAAATAGAAAAATCAGTTC
>CM053598.1:30766154-30791096 GCA_028646575.1 Pseudocheirus occidentalis | reverse complement strand
TCCTTCCTTCCTTCCTTCCTTCCTTTCTTCCTTTCTTCCTTCCTTCCTTCCTTCCTTCCTTCCTTCCTTCCTTCCTTCCTTCCTTCCTTCCTTCCTTCCTTCCTTCCAGTATCTCTGCCAAGAAAACCCCAAATGGGGTCAAATGGACACAACTGAAAAATGACTTGGGGCCCTCCCCTCCAGGGGGCTCATTTACCATATTAGTTCTGAATTTTGTGCAGACTTGATCAGCTTTAGCCCTAGTGTAACTTCAAACTCTCAGAGTAAGGAATCCACTGCTAAGCTTTCCAACAAGAACTACTAAAGGTATATGCCACCATGCCTAGCTCAGAATTCTATTCTTGGTGTGGACATTGGACTTCCTCTGTAGATATTGCTTGTTACCTGTGACTCTTTGTCTTAGTGATCATACCCCATTTATCAGCTCTCACTTATTGAATTATACTTATGACTCCTAGAACCATGGGAAAATAAAGTTCATGGCTTTCCCTTACTCCCCAAATTGGGAACTCATATCATTAAACCCATTAATATTCAGAACATGGCAGGATCGGACAGGAAGGAAAAATTAAACTTAGTAAAATCCTTAAAGTGGTTGGTTATATAATTGCCATGTGTCACAACAACAGCGATGACATTTATGTTTACTTTTAAAAATATGACTCCTTAGGGGTGGCTAGGTGGTGCAGTGAATAGAGCACTGGCCCTGGAGTCAGGAGGACCTGAGTTCAAATGCAGCCTCAGACACTTAACATTTACTAGCTGTGTGATCTTGGGCAAGTCACTTAAACTCAATTGCCTTGCCTTCCCCCTCCAAAAAGCAAAACAAACAAACAAAAAACAAAACCCCATATCTCCTTATCCCTAATGGCCATTTTAAAAAGTTCATTACAATGAGCTATCATTGTAGCACCTCCCTATTGGACAGTTTCCAAGAAACCTACTATTTCTATACTCATGTTTTTATAGAAAATAGTAAAAATCAGAAACAATGGTTTGGAGTATTTTAGAGTTGAAGATGTAGCCAGAAATAAACAAACGCCAAAACAAAACTAGAGAGTCCAGCTTGTCGTGACTACCTCTAGGGAGAGGACACTTACTTTTCCATGAAGGAATTGATTTGACTTTTGGTTCTTGTCATTTTTCACCCTACTTTGAATGCAAAGCAATCTCATTGAAACCTCCATCCATATTCCTGATGGTTCTCTCTGGCGTCCCTCCCACATAACAACATAGTTGAAACCAATCCTCATGTCTCTTCCCTCTCCAAAATTTTTCTCAAGGCTACCCATCCCTAATTCCTCATATTATCCTCCTATGATAAGATTTTTTGCCCCATCCCCAACCTAGTCACCTTTCTTTGGGTCCAAAGCTGTTTGTCAATATCTTTTTTAACAGGGGGCACCAGTAACTGAACATAAAGCTACAGGATGTGGTTTAAACAAGGACAAATTTAGAGGATCCATCACTTCCTTTATTCTTGACTCTGCTTCCACTAACACAAAGATTAAGATCATGTCCAAATTTGGACTGACAAATTATCAATAAGCAACATGTCACCACTGACTTATTTTGAGTTGGGGTCCACTAAAACCCCCAAATATCTTTCACAGAAAATGTCTATCTATGGCTATTCCCATTTCCTAGATTTTTACTCTTTCTAACATGCCTGCACGTCTTTCTAGACTCTGCACTATGCCTTTTCTGGATTCTATTTGTATGTTTTCTAGATTCCTTGATCACAGACAGAAGGGTTCCTAAAATGATCATCAGTCTGCTACTACTTTCATGTATCTTGGAATAAATCAAATTCTGAAATGTGTGGTAATGGGAATTTTTTACTTTTAAGGAATTGGTGGGAGGAGAACCTGTAAACCGAAGGATAAGTACTAGACATGTGATTTCATTGATAGTGAACTGTCAGATAAGAAAATTCTTTTTACCAATGCAGGTCAGCACCTTTTCTGCAACTTTAATGGGTTGCCTAGAGCAATGAGAGCCCAGCACTTAACACAGGGCCTGGCATGTAGCAAGTGCTTCATAAATATTTACTGAACTGAATTGAGAGGGTGAGTGATTTATTAAAGGTGAAATAATTAGTAGAGGTCAGAGGTGACACTTGGACTCAGGCCTTCCATGCTGTAAGGTCAGTCTCTATCCTTTCCACCATGCTAAAAACCACATGTAAATCAGAAGATCATAGGGTATTATGTACACACCTGGGAGAAATTTTAGAGATGACTGAGTCCAATCTTCTTATTCTGCAGATGAAGGAATTGAGGGGCAGAAAGGTTAACAGACTTTTCCAAGATGATGCAGACTGGAAATGTCTGAAGCAGGATTTGAACCCAAGTATTCCTGATTCCAAGTGTGGTTTCAGAATTCTGAAAAATTTATGTTTCGTATTACAAAGAGCTTTTCTTGCTACTAGTGGCAAGTAGGCATCTAGGCAGCGTGCAGTGTGGTCTAGAGTCAGGAAGACTCTTTCCTCTTCCTGAGTTCAAACCTGAACTCAGATACTTTTTAGCTGTGTGATCCAGGGCAAGTCACTTTACCCTGTTTACCTTAGTGTCATCATCTATAAAATGAATTGGAGAAGGAAATGACAAACCACTCCTTTATCTTTGACAAGAAAACCTCAAATGGCATCATGAAGAGTCAAATGAGACTGAAATCACTAAACACCATTAAGATAATCTCCATTTTTCAGGTGAGGAAATTGAGGCACAGAGGGTCAAGAGACTTGTCCTTAGTCATGTAGTTCATTCATGTTGCTATTAGGACATGGATCAAGGGTTGTTGATTTTCAATCTTATGCTCCTTTACCCTCCTATACCACACTTCAAATCCTGGTGTTTGCTATAATAGAAGTAGCATTTCCAATCTAGTTGTGGTTAGGAATTCTGGCACTTCAGGAAAATATCCCAAATCAGTCATGGGGCAGGTGACATTAAAGGTACCCTCAATTGAGGGAGGAAGGAAGAAACAACAGAAATCCTAGAACCTCAGCTTGAAGCTGCTCCTGGGGAGGTCAGATGTGGTTTGGAGTAAGTAGGCAAAACAGGGTGCAATTTAGAAACTTCCTATTTTAATTAATTAGCCTCCCAATGAAGCATTAGTCCTAAACTGCTGAAGGGCTGAAAATGTTAATAGAAGGCCTTCTAAATCTGTCGCCCTGAATCAGAGCTCAGCTCACCCTACCTTAGTTATTGCAACTCTGGCTTTAAAAATAAAGGTTGCAAGTATTACACCTTGCCTGGTTTCTTTGTTTCACCAATGATCATGATTCAAAGTAGGACACAGGAGACTTCCTAGATTGTGCCCTGTTCTACCATTGCTGAGATGATTCCTAAGAGATTTTGGGGAAATCGAGTTCCGTCAGCATGTATGATAACAAACCCACCTGCTGAAAACCCAGCACCTCCTTGTATTCTTGTATCATTGTCTCATCCTTGACCTTGTATTGACTGATTGACTTTTCCTGGCCTTTCTCTCTCTCTGACTCCTACAAAACTGTGTTCTTCAATGTGTGGAAGCTCAGAATTTGATTTGGATGCCAGTGAGTAGTAGGAAGGAGGCATCCAGCAAATGTAAAATTCATAATGGTTAGATTGCTTCAATCTATCTTATACTCAATGGAATAGGAATGGAGAGACCTTGACCTCTCCTTACTCACTAAGTGTGTTTCTGGGTGTTTGTAGTTTGCTGCATCTCTGACATTAGCCTTATTTTTCTCATTACTCAAAGAAAAGGCTCACTTTTAGCCTCAAGTGGGGCAATATTCTTTTCTTGCTTTGGTAAAATGCATACCAGCATCCTGGGTGTCCCTGAGCATCACACAGCTAGCTTCCTTTCTCAGGGCTCTGCTGGGGAGTCAGGCTATTGACAAAGGCTCTGCAAATGGAAAGCGCTGTCAAGCTCTCAAAGTGGGATCTACTTCCTAGTTGACAGCATGAGACATATCCAGTGCCAGGAGCCTCTGTATTCACATAGGATCCCAGACTCTGAGGACTCATCTCTTTAATTGACAGGATGGTGACGAGGAATAACTGCCTTGGATGATTTACTAGCTCAGTGACCATGAGTAAGTCACTTCCTTCTCAGAGCCTCTTCTTCTGAAAAGTGGAGGGAGGGGACAAGAAGCATATTATTTACCCAAACAACTTCATAGAATGATGTCAAGAAATTACTTGGTAAATGTTAAAGAAATGAGAATTCTTGGTTTTGTTACTCAACTGAGTAAAAATTAGGAGAAGTAACTCTGAACAATGAGTCAGAAGATCTGGGGAGAAATCCTTGCTTTGTCTCAGTGTAACTGTGTGATCTTACACAAGTCCTTTCCCTCTTTTCTGTTTAAATTTCCCCCTTTAGACATCAGAACTTTTGTAAGAATAGAGTGAGATCATGCATGATATTGCTTTGGAAACTGCAAAGCACTGAATAGATATAATTTATTAATGTTACCCAAGTCCACAAGTTACTTATGGCTCAATGCCCAACATTGTTTGCATGGTTCCTCGCACCAATCTCCCCTCTTACCTCTCATTTGCTATTCCTCAAAGAACTCATGTTATCAGCTGACTCCAAGGGTTTATAATAGCTCTATTTGGGGTGGCTAGGTGGTGCAGTGAATAGAGCACTGGCCCTGGAATCATGGAGGACCTGAGTTCAAATCTAGCCTCAGTCACAACACAAAAAACTAGTCGTGTGACCTTGGGCAAGTCACTTAATCCCAACTGTCCTCCAAAAAAAAAAGCAAAAAAAAAATATATATATATATATATTTGTAATAGTTCTATTTTCATCAAACCTTTTCCTTTCCCTGGGTTAGAACACTGAGACCCAGAGAACCTGGGGATTATCTTGTCCTACTCATACATGTTGGACCCTAATTGGTCAGTCCCCCACATTAGAGGAGGAATCAGAAGCCCGGAAGAGAAGAAGACCAAAGTTACAAAGGGACCTTTCATGTTATCTAATTCAATGGACTCCTCAGAGATGAAGAAACTGCATAAGGCATACCAAGATAGTGGATTCAAACTCTGATCATCTCTTGGCAAGTGGAAGGTCTCTTCTCTGAACTCTGCTCCTTTTTGGATTCTTCGGATCCTATCTGTACCCTGGGAGACCACACTCTCTTCTCCCACATTCCTTTTCCATGCACCAACACTGACAATTCACAAATGTGTTCAGCAAAAACCCACAGAGTTCATTTGGCTCTTTGTAAACATTCTTCTTCCCAGGCCTCTGGTTGGCATATCCCCATAAGCTGCATCCCAAATTCATCAGCACCTGAAGTGGGAACTGGCCCCAAATTGAGGAACATAAGTGTGCTGCTAAAAGTGACGAGCAAACTCTATGTTAACAGCAGGTTAAAAATAAACCCAGAGCTTTGTTCAATAATTCCTTCTGGAAATGCTGAGAGGAATCTTAATGCTGTGAGCTCTGTCAGCTCCCCAAATATGGAAGGCAGAGAGGTAGGGACAGAAATGCAGGGAGTTTCTGTCTATTTCAGTCTCAGGCTCCTTCTCCCCACCCAAATTTAGAGCATATCTTTGTCCTAATCAGGTGGCCTTGTGTGTCTCTCTATTTAAAGCATTCTGTTTGCAAGTACAGAGGTGCCCTAAGGAAATGTAGAATCAGACTCTGTGGGTGGGTTTCATTATTTCAAGACAAATTGCCCCCAGGGGTTGGAATAGAGGGTGGGAGGGGGAAGAAAAGGGGGAAGGGGGATATAATTCTTCCAGCACCTAGGTTTTTTCACAGCCACCCCCATTTGCTTCTTTTGGTGTTACAGCAAGGGTAGTGAAATGTGCCCTAGGTATTGGCTTGGAATTTGGAGTACTTAGAGATTTGGTGTTTTTGCTCAATTGGAATCCTTTTGTGTTTTTTGTATGGGAAGAAGGCTTTCCTGACCCATCATCAAGACAGAGGGCAATAGAACCACTCACTCCTTGCTTAAAGCCCTCCTCCCCATATTTTTGTTCCTTCATTTGTTTTTGGTCTGCACCTATGATTTCATTAGCATAGGAAACTCCCAGTAGGGAAACTCCTGCCACTAATATAGATCAGCACCTATTCTTCATCTGGTTTTAAGACCATTACCTAGAATACTGGGGTGTTAAGTAGCCTGCTTAACTTCTAGCAGCAAGTGTGTAAAGGTGGAAATTAACCCCCTGTCTTCCCAACTTAGAAATCTGGTCTCTAACCATTATAGGAAAGTGCCTCTCTGTAATAGTGGTAAATAATATCAAAGGGGAGCATCAATGAGTTGATCAAAGAATCTGGAAGAATTAGGATTAAGTCTTATCCCTGACACATACTATCTGTGGTGGCAGATCCTCCAACCTTCCAATGTTCTTGGAAACTCTAAGAGGATAAGTTGTATAAAAGTTATACATCTAAATTGGTACAAGTTCCTTCCAGGAAGACCCTAACACTAATGAAACTACAAATCCAGTAACAAAAACAGCCGCAAAAATGATGGCAATGATTGTGATATGACCATACAACATAAAAAATAAAATAACAAGATAAAACAGACATAAAATAAAATGGTATGGGTAGGTAGGAATCTCACAGCTGAAGATCTATAATTTCTTAGCTCTATTGTTTTAAGGAGTGTATGTTGCTGTTGTTATTACTGTCATCGCCATCATCATACTCATTATCACCATCATCATTGCCATCATCATCATTATCATCACCATCATCATCATCACCATCATCACCACTATCATCATCATCATCATCATGATCACCACCACCACCACCGCCATCATCATCATCATCATCATCATCATCATCATCATCATCACCACCACCACCACCATCATCATCATCATCATCATCATCATGACTACCACCACCACCACCACCATCATCATCATCATCATCATCATCATCATGACCACCACCACCACCACCATCATCATCGTCATCATCATCATCATCATCAATTTGTTTAATATGATGATGCAGCCATAGCCTATATCACATGGCATGCTGTCTTGGGGAGGGGATGGAGAAGGAAAAAAAAAGAACTCAAAATCTTATAAAAGTGAATGTTGAGAAATATAAATAAATAAATTTAATAAAAAGAAGTCATAATTTGTCACTGCCTTGATCAGTATTCTAGTATGTTGTTTTTCTTTCCATTATTGTAATCATCATGGAAATTGTTCTCTTAAGTCCTACTTACTCGTTTTTCATTCATCCATAAACATTTCCCAAGTTTCTTTATTTTTTAATTTACCATTCCTTAGAGCATAATATTCAATTATATTCATATAATTGGTCAGTCAACAAGCATTAATTAAGAACCTATGTGTCATGCTCTGTGCTAAGTGTTGGGGATGCAAAGAAAGACAAAAAAATTATCTTTGTTCTGGAGGAACTCAGAGTCTAATGAGCAGGCAACATGCTATGTACAGATAAAATATAATTGGGGGCAGTATCAGACATAAGGTACTGAGATTAAAGATTAAGAAAGGTTTCTAGCAGAAGATGAGACTTTAACTGAGACTTATAGGAAGCTAGAAGGTGGAGAAAAGGCCAGAGTGTTCCAGACATGGGGAACAGCCAGGGATAGTGGTCAGGATAGAAAGATGGAATGTCATGTGAGAAGAACAATCAGGAGGCCAGTGTCAATGGATTGCAGAGTATGTTGAGGAGAAGGTTGGACTGTTTCCCAGACTATGCACATCTACCAGCCTTTCAGTCATTTCTACTTGAGAATATCACTATGCACGTTTTGTGATACATATGGCACCTTTCTCTTATGGCAGCTTTAACTCCCATATATCTTTAATATTGATATTATTGGTTAAAATATGAATTCAACTTACTGATTTTTAGTCTAATTCCACATTGTTTTCTAGGTCAGATGACTTAGCTGATGAACGTGGTGATAAAAACCATTATTTCCCAAGGCCTCTTCCCAAGGCCTCCCTAAATTTTAGCTTCCTTTTTTTTTTTTTTACTATTTTGTTGAATCAATAGATTTGAGCTAATGCAAGACTTAAAAAAATAACTTGTTTTGTTATTTATAATTTAGAGATTTCTCTTATATGATAATTGATAGTTCTTCTTTGAAAAATCCTTGTTCATATCTTTTTGAAAATTATCAATTGGAGAACAGCTTTTTAAATACCAATCTATATCTATATATCTATGTAAAAATATTCTACAAATTTTGGATACTGGAAATTTATCCTTTACTACCCCAATTAACTTATTTTCCCCTTCTTATAGCTACATTGATTTTGTTTGTGTAAGTTTTTCAACTTTTTTATATTTGAAATTGCTTTTTTTGTCACCTCAATTCATGTTTAGTTACTTCTTCCCCTCCTCACAGTTTTAAAAAGTACCTCTTATCATCCTCATTCTCATTCCTAACACCTTCTCCTCCTCCTCCTCCTCCTCCTCCTCTTCTTCTTCTTCTTCTTCTTCTTCTTCTTCCTCTTCCTCTTCTTTTTCTTCTTCCTTCTTTCTTTTTCTGCTGCTGCTTCTCTTTCTTCTCTTCCTCCTCTTCTGCTTCCTCTTCTTCCTTCTCTTTCTCCTTTTCCTTCTCACATATATATTTCACATTTCTTTGCAACGTAATGTGACAAATTGTATAAAGTGTTTCTCTAAACTGAATTTCTGTCAACCTGCTTTTCATTTTCCTAGAAATGTTTATTAAATGGGGAGTTATTAACCTAGTAGCTGGCACACTTATTTAATTATCTATCTATCTATCTATCTATCTATCTATCTATCTATCTATCTATCTATCTATCTATCTATCTATCTATCGGTCTGTCTGTCTGTCTGCCTGCCTGTCCCTCTGTCCCTCTGTCCATTTGTCCCTCTGTCCATCTGTCCCTCTATCCACCCATCCGTCCATTCATTCATTCATTCATTCATTCATTCATTCATTCATTTTTACCAAGCATTAGGTTACTGCTTGATTGCTTTTTTTATCAATTATTTAGTGTTTCTTATTGATTAGCTTTTCTATTTTTTACTAAAGTAAATAGATTGAATGATTACTACTTTAGAGCATAGTGGGATATCTGATCATATCTTTCATTCCTAATTTTTTCATTAGTTTTGAGGGATTCTCACACGTTTGCTTCTCTAGATCAGTGTTCTTTACTCAGGTCTACATATAGATTTCAGCAATTTAAAAATATGGATTGGGAAAATACATCTTTACTCTCATTAACTGGTAAGTAGAGTTAAGGCTTTCCTTCAATTATGAGTAAAAAAAATACCCATTTTTCTGAGAGATACAGACTGCCAAAAGGGTCTAGATGAATAATTGTTAATTTTGTCTAGTTGGTTAAAGAACCTTTCAATAGCTTGATTGGTAGATATTAAATTTAAAATATTGGTTTGACCCTATAAATCAATTCAGTTAGTATCATCATTATTTAGTTTCATCACCATTATTATTTTGGTGTAGCTCAAGCATGAGCAATAACTTTATCTCATTTATTTATATTCCCTTATTAATGTAAAGAATATTTTATAGTTGTATTCATATAAGTTCTCTGTGTCTTAATAACATGCATCAAAATACATAAAACATGTATTAACTCATCAAAATCCATAAATAAATACAATCATATGAAATTGCAGTACAAATGTTCTTTTAATAGCTGCACTGCATAGATATATGTGTTTATTATGAACAGCCTCTCTGTTTACCTTACAAAAATGAAACTCTTGCACATTGTGCCCCTAAATCACATTTTTAAATAACTCAAAAGCATAATTAAGCAAAAGATAACAGGTGAAAAAATGCCCAGAGGAGTTTTTAAAATGACCTTTTAAAAATCTACCAAATCATAAATTTCCTCTCTTCCTTTTTATATAACTTAAAATAATTGAAATGCAACTTTGCTTTAAAGATATCAATTTTGATAACTGCTGAAAAAGGGCTATAAATTAACTTATAAATTGTGACTATTATTAATTAATAATTAATTAAAGAATTAATCTACTTTTCTGATATACAATGTTAAAATATTGTAAATCTTTACAATGATTGTTTTGTGGAATATCTTCTGGTTCACCAAATAAGAGTTAATATTTTTTCTGGCAATATCTCCTTTTCCACTAAATGAAAAGCAAAATGAGCACCTTATACCCTCTGTAGACTAAAATGAACATTTGAGAATGAGTGATATGATTTCCATGGTTCTTATTCTCATAAAAATGCCGAATTAATCTTATGTGTTTTAATTAAAATGTTTTATTTATTTTCTAGTTATTTTAAACATGATTTCTTTTACTTTTTTTCTCTCTGGTGACTTTTCTTTAAAGAGATGAGTTTTGTGATTTTATTTTGTATCTTGTTACCTGAGTGAAGGTATTGACTACACACACACACACACACACACACACACACACACACACACGTAGGGGATGCTCTGAATTGAAATACTTGAGATACTTTTTTTGCTTTCTAACTTTTTATAGCTAATTACAAATTATTTTTGTTTGTTTTATTTCTATTCTCAGTATTTCTAGAACCCTAGGAAATAATAGTGGTAATAATGCAAATCATTGTTTTTCATTTGATTTTGTTGGAAAGGCTTCCAATGTCTCAGTAGTGTATATAGGGCTATGACTGGAGGTGATAGGCTTAAAATGAAGAACAAGACACAGGTCTTTGGATATGGCTAATATTGGAATATGCTTTATGAAGTTTGCATGATTCATTATGAATTTCCATTTTCTTTTCTTTTTTATTGTCCAGTTGTGTGTACATTGGGAGGGGAAGACAATAAATAAGCAAATTAATAAATAAGTAGAGAAATTAAAATATTAATGAGGCTAGTTCTTTTTTTTTTAGATACTACTGCTCATAGCATTAAAGTGAACTCCATTTATTCTTATGCTTTTTAGTGGGTTTTTTTCCTACATAATTGAAGCATATATTTTGTCAAAGTCTTTTCTCCATAGATTGATTGAATCATGGGGTACATATTGTTTTATTATTAATATAATTTATTTCCCTTATGTTTTCTGTAAGATTAATCCATCTTTTATTCCTGGAATTCTTGATATACTAGCATAAAATGAACCACTATAATCTATACAATAGCCAGTTCTTATACAGATATATTGTCATAGCATTTTGTTAAGTTTATTGAGTAATTTTGCATTAATATTCATTAACAAAGGTGATTTTTTTTCTGCTTTATTTTTTCTAGTTTTGGTAGCTAGAACCATATTTCCTTCATTGTTTTTTTTAGTTGTTTTAGTCATGTCCAACTCTTTGCAACCCCATTTGGGATTTTCTTAACAAAGATACTGAAGTGGTTTGCCATTTCCTTCTCCAGCTCATTTTACAGATGAGAAAACTGAGGCAAACTGGGTTAAGCAACATGATCAGAGTAATACAGCTAGTAAGAGGCAGATTCGAACTCAGGTCTTCCTGGCTTAAGGTACAACACTTTATCCAGTGTTCCACCTAGTTGACATATTTGCCTCATAGAAGAGGATTATTAATATTCCTTTAATTTCCACATTTGCAGACAATTTGTACAATACAGTAGTTAATTTTTCTTTGAATACTTAATGAAAATTGGTTGCAAGATCATCTGCTTCTCACTTTTTTTGTAACTCATTTATAGTTTGTTCAGTTCTTTTTACTGAGATTAGTCTGTTGAATTCACTAGTTTTGTTCTATTAATCTGGCTGTTATATATTTCTGTAAATATTCATCTGCTTTTAAAGTTTTTAGTTCTATTGTCATGTAATTGAGTATAATAGTTTCTGACTAATTCCTTTATTCCTTTTTTGTGCATTATGAATTCCCCTGTCTTCTTTTTTTGTAATTTGGTTTTCCTTTTTAAAAAATAAATTAGCTAATGGTTTGCTTATTTTAGTCTTTAAAAAACCTCTTAAGGAGAGGGAGAGCCAAGATGGTAGAATTAAGGCAGGGACTCACCTGAGCTCTCCCCTAAACCTGTCCAAATACTTTTCAATATTGACTCTAAACAAATTATAGAGTGGTATAACCCACAAAAAAGATGGAGTGAAATAAATTTTCCAACTCAAAACTATTTATAAGCTCTGTTACACCAGAGTAAGAGAAGAGCATGCTCCAATGCACACTGTGCTTGAATAGACTGGGCCCTAGCAAACCAGGAGCAGATCTTGGGGCAATTGAATCTGTGACAGCAGCAGAGGTTTCTAGACTTCTCAGGCCAGTGAGCGTAAGAGGATTGGATAATGTGTGAGAAGGAGATTTACAGGGGTCCTTTTCCTGGCACCAGGGACAAGATTCTCTTGCATTATCTATACTTACCTCTGGGTCACATTCCTGAATCTTATCCCAGTGTGAGGTAGAGGACTAGCATGGCAGTTTTAAACCACAGGGAAACTGGGACCCTAGTCATAGTTCCAGAGTTGAAAAGAGTGTTAATTATAGTTCACAAATTAGTGTACAGTATAGGAGAGTAGTCACTATACCCTCCCTAGATCATATCCCCTTGGGAAAGCCCAAAACTTACAGCTCCCCAGAATTACCTCTGAAAACAGGTGCACAAAACACTTGAAGCTTGGTATAGTGTCCCTTCCATGTGGGAAGCAAAGCCAGACTTTAGCATAGAGTTAAAAGTCAAGAAATATACTGGAAAATGAGCATTCAGCAGAAAAAAAATGTTACTATAGAAAGTTGCTGTGGTGAAAAGGAAGATCAGAATATGACTCAGAAGAAGACAACAAAGTCAAAATTCCTTAATCCAAAGTCTCAAAGAAAAATATGAGTTGGTCTCAGGTCATTGAAGACCTCAGAAAGGATTTAAAAAATCAAGTTAGAGAGATAGAGGAAAAAATTGGGAAGGTAAATAAGACTGATGCAAGAAAATTAGGAGAAAAGAGTCAACAGCTTGGTAAAGAAGGCACAAAAAATATTGAAGAATATGACACCTTAAAAAACAGACAAGGCCAAATGGTAAAAGAGGTTAAAAAAGGAGAATGTCTTAAAAAGTAGAATTGGCCATATGGAAAAGGAAGTCCAAAAGTTCAGTGAAGAAAATAATTTCTTAAAATTTAGAATGGAGCAAATGGAAGCTAATGACTTTATGAGACAATAAGAATCAGTCAAATAAAATCAAAAGAATAAAAAAGAAGACAATGTGAAATATCTCATTTCAAAAACAACTGACATGGAAAATAGATCCAGTAGAGATAATTTAAAACTTATTGAACTGCCTGAAAGTTATGATGAAAAAAGATCCTAGACATCATCTTTCAAGAAATGATAAAGGAGAACTGCCATGATATTATAAAACTAGAGGGTAAGATAGAAATTTAAAGAATCCACTAATCACCTCCTTAAAGAAATCCCAAAATGAAAATTTCAAGGAATATTATAGTCCAATTTCAGACCTACAAGATCAAGCAAAAACATTTTAAGAAGCCAAAAAGAAAGAATTCAAATCTCTTGAAGTCACAGTCAGGATAATGTAAGATATAGCAGCTTCTACATTAAAGGATCAAAGGACTTGGAATATGACATTCCAGAGGAATTACAACCAAGAATCACCCACCCAGCAAAACTGATTATAATTCTTTAGGAGAAAAGATGGAAATTCAATGACAGAGCACTTACACTCATTCTTGATTAAAAGACTAACACTGAGTAGAAAAATTTGATTTTCAAATACAAAATGCAAAATAAAATCTTAAAAATGTAAACAGGAAAGAAAAATCATAAGGGATTTGATAGGGTTAAACTGTTTGTATGTCTACATGGAAAAACGCTATTTATAACTCCTAAAAACTTTCTCATTATTAGGACCATTAGAAAGAGTATATACAGACAGAAAGCAGAAGTGTGAATTGAAAATGATGATACCATTATACAAAAAATAAAATAAAATTAAGGGATGAAAAATAAAAATTCACTGGGAGAAGGGGAAAAGGAGTAGAATGGGATGAATCATCTTAGGTAACAGAGGCTCAAAATAGGGTTTATAGTGGAGGGGGAAATGGGGGGATCAGGGAGAGGGGACACATGAACCTTATTCTCATTGAGTCAGTTCAAAGAGGGAATGATATATACAGTCAGGTGTTAAAATTGAAGGTAGGAAAGGAAAAAGATAAGAGGAGGAAGGGGCTGATAGAAGAGAGGGCAGCTTGGGGGAGGTAAAAGTTAGAAGCAAAACACTTTTGAGAATGAACAGGGTGAAAGGAGAGAGTAAGATAAAGAGGGGGAAATGGGATGGAGGGAAATATAAAGCTGGTAATCATTACTGTGAAAAAACATTACAATGAGTTTCTCTGAAAAACACTTCACTTCTCCACTATATAAAAACCGAATCAAATTTATAGAAATAAAAAGTATTCTTCCATTTTTAAATGGTCAAACATATGAACAGGCAGTTTTCAGACAAAGTAATCAAATATCTATATGGAAAAAATGCTCTAAATTACTATTGATGAGAAAAAATGCAAATTAAAACAACTCTTGAGTCACCACCTCCCACCTGTCAGATTGGCTTTTATGACAGAAAAGGAAAATGAGAAATGTTGGAGGAAATGTTGGAAAATTAAAACACTAATGTACTATTGATGAAGTTGCCTACTAGTTGAACTTTTCTGGAGAGTGATTTGAAGCTGTGCCAAAAGGGCTATAAAAACCATGGATACCCTTTGACCAAGCAATACCACTACCTGGTCTTTATCCCAAGGCAATAAAAATAAAAAAGAAAAGGACCCATGTGTACAAAACATTTACAACAGCTACGTGATGGCAAAGAACTAGAAATTGAGGGGCTGTATGTCATTTGGGGAATGATTGAACAAGTTGTATATGATTTTGATGGAATACTATTGTGCTTTAAGAAAGGATGAATAGGATGGTTTCAGAAAAAAAATAACTGGAAAAATTTACATGAATTGATGCAAAGTGATGCAAAGCAGAACCAGGAGAACATTGTAAATAATAATAGCACTGCTCTATGATGATCTACTATGAAAAATTTAGCTATTCTCAGCAATACATGATCCAAGACAATTCTGTAAGACTTATGATGAAAGTGCTGTCCATCTCCAGAGAAAGAACTGGTAAAACCTCAGTACAAATCAAAGATCTTTTTTCTTTACTTCCTTATTTTTCTTGCTGTTTTTTGTCTGTTTTCTTTCACTGAATGGCTTACATGGAAATATGTTTCGCATAAATTCACTTGTATAATATATGTTAAATTGTTTGCCTTATCAATGGGGGTGTGCTGGGGGGAGGGTGAGAATTTGGAACTTCAATTTTGAAAAAAAAGAGAATGTTAAAATTGTTTTTACATGCAATTGGGAAAAATGAAATATTAAATTAAAATTTAAAATATTTTCAACTCAATAGTTGCTTTCGATTTTGCCTCTTCTTTCTTTTCATATGTACTATTTTGTTTATTTCATGAATTAGCTTCTGTTTTAAGTAAATGCTTGATATAGTGATTTCTTTACCTTCTGTTGATGAATATGGTTAGAAATATAACTTTTCTACTAAAGACTATTTTGGATACAACTCACAAGTTTTGGCATGATTTCTCATCATTCTTTTGATAAAAGCATTGTTTCAATGATTCATTTTTTAAATGTAATTATATTTCCTAATTAATTACATCACCATTTAACTGTGACTTCTTTAAATTTCCCCACATTCATCATAGATTTGTACATTCAATGAATTCTTTGTGCCCTAAAACATGGTCAGTATTTGTAAAGTTGCCAAAGATGAAAAATTGTCTAGTCCACATGGTTCCCTTTTAGTATTCACCAAAGGACTAGAATATTTTCCTATAATTCTATCCAGTCTTTATCTTCTTTTTTTATCTTTCTGTTTGATTTTCCTGGATCTAAATTGTATTTGTACATTATTTTCTCTTCCTGTGTAAATTAATTTGAATCTTAATTAAGATGGTAAAGGCATTGTCTCTCCTTTTTCCTTACAGAAAAAAAATAATGGATCATGGTGAAAATACTTAACAAAAAATCTTTCAATATGCCATATATCAGTCCATGTGTGTGAGCTGATATTTATTTCTGGGGCATGATCAACATTTAAATAAATAAATGAATTTGTTGGGAACATCATTATTTATGAGTAGCAAGAATGATAAAATCAGTTAATAAGTATTTATTACATTTCTATGTGCCAAGAACTATGCTAAATGTTGCTGACAGTTAAAAACAATATTGTGTTTCATTGTCTAGGGTACAGAAAAGTGAAAAAAAGAACAGATGAGAAAATGCCATAGTTAGAAAATGGGGTGCTAAGGTGGTTCATATAGATGATAACTAGAAAATAATTTAGAGATTGGAGTGATCAGTGAAAACTGGTATCATCAGGGAAACTTAACGGAAGAGCTAAGACTTGAGGTGAACCTCAAAAACAGATTAAGTCCATAGAGATCAAGGACGTCATGGAGAATAATCCAGGTAGGGAATTAAAAGCAACAACTTTTTTTTTAGTAGAAAGAATATCAGAATTTAAATTTAGAGGATTTATGCTTTGATTCAGCTTTGCCATTAAGCAGCTGTGACCTTAAACAAGTCGTTGGGTCTCAGTTTCCTCATATATAAACTTATGCAGTTCAGAATGTTTATGTGAAAGAAATGTCAGAGATCATCTAGGCAATCTATTTTACAAATGAGAGGAGCAGGGAGTGGGTGATGTGGAGAGAAATGGAAGAGAGAGAAAAAGAGAGAGACAGAGAGAGACAGAGAGAGACAGAGAGCGACGGAGAGACAGACAGAGAGACAGACAGAGACAGAGAGAGACAGAGAGTCAGAGAGAGAGAGAGAGACAGAGAGAGACAGAGAGCGACGGAGAGACAGACAGAGAGACAGACAGACAGAGACAGAGAGAGACAGAGAGTCAGAGAGAGAGAGACAGAGACAGAGAGAAGTGTCCAAGATTATAAATCTGATGTATGGCAGAGCTATAATTTTAAAAGATTCAAATTCAAAGTCCAAACTTGCTGCTAAATTACACAGACTGTATTATATGGCAGTTTCCATGAGGGTAAGGTTTTTGCCATGTGTATCTTTATAGATATCTAGCATCTAGTATATTACTTTGTATACAGCAAATGCTGAAAAAAAGTTTAGTATTTTGATTTTAAGTGATGAAAATGATGGTCATCATTATGTGAGAATTTTCCCCAGGCGTATATTTCTGTGTATCATGTCTGAAAAGGCTTTAAATCTCTTTTCCCTGTATAGCCTTTTCCAGGCCTAGCAAGATGGTGTAAACTGAATCTGACATGTGGCAGCTTTATAGATTAAATTCTTCTCAGCTGGTTCTCTTTTCAGTGGTTATAAAGTTGAAAACTTGGTTCAGGTACAAATGACTTTCTGTTAAGGACTGACCTTTGAGGTCTCTTGTAGCTTTAAAATTCTAAAATGGCAAAATATAGAGGTTAAATTGGCCATGGAGTGCTTTGGGGGATGAAGAGACCATTCTAGTAAAGGCTTCTTCTTCAGGATTGGGGGAGTGTGTGTGTGTGTGTGTGTGTGTATCTGTGCCTGTGTGTCTATTAGGGCTACTCTAAATTGCACATCAGATAAGAATCAGGCTGGATGCAAACGTAGGCCTCTACCTTTAATGTCCTCACTCCTGTTTCTGCACAGTGGCTTTTGAAAAACCCTATGCCACATGGTTCTATGAGAGTTTGTTCAAGTTTCCCAGGTGTTCCATGGACTTCTTTATTGCAGTATCAATGCATATGTTGACACTATGATGTAGCTTTGATCTCATCGGTGTGGGTACACTGTCATCTACTGGCACAGATGGCAAGTTCTCTAGTCCTTATCCCGTGAGATTGTCATGCACTCTTTTTTCTTCTCTGAATTAATCTCTTTCTTGTGTTTCGCAGAAGAGTCAAGCAGGCCTTCTTGCTGATCCTCCTACAAGAACCATTATCTCCAGTCTCTGTATGTTTATGTCAATTGGTTCTCATGCACAGAAGCCTTTCCTTCTTCAGCATTGCCTCTTAGAATCCTATTTCCTTTAAAAAAAATTTTAACTTATTTTACTTTTAATTTATGGAAGAAAACAAGCATTTTCATAATAATGTTATAAAAAAGATAATTGCACATGAAACTTCAAATCTATTATGTAGAATTTGCCTTTTAAATAGATAATAAAATTATCATGTATATTTTTCTTTTTCTTTTTTTTTCTTTCCCTAGCAATGGCTACTGTGAGACCAGGGGTGAGTAGCCTTCAGGCTAGAGGCTACATGTGGCCTTCTAGATCCTCAGGTATGACCTTTTGACTGACAAGTTTTAAGGAACAAATTCTTTTATTAAGGGAATTTGTTCTGTGAAGTTTGGGTTCAATCAAAGGGCCACACTTGAGGACCTAGAGGGCTACTTGTGACCTCGAGGCCACAGGTTCCCCACCCCTGGTCCAGTGCAATCAGCAACTGAGGTGGGTATTTATGGGATAAGACAGATCTGACTTTGCAGACTATTTTCAAAGTTCTTCCCTTATATTTCTCCTCTATCTCTTCATCCTGATGAGGATGTGACTCCAGTTTCCTTAAGGTGATAGCAATGGATCACAATCTGTAGGAAGTCCTAGCTAGCTTGATAATCATCAGAATAAACCCAAGAAGAAAGAGTAGTTGGGTACACTATACAAAGACAAGCCTACTAAGTGCAGAGAGGATCATCATTTGAAAGTTGACAACCAAGGAATGATTCCTATGTTAGTCCCTAGTAATTGATAAACTTATCCATTGGAGAATCATAGAATTTTAGATACTAAAGGGAAGATACTTCAGTGATGATCCAATAAAACCATATCAAAATAATCCTTAGCCCAACATACCCATCCCATCCAAAGATGACCTAGGTTTTGCTTGAAGATACCTGGCAGGACTAGGGTGGGGTGAAGTTGGGGAACCTTTGGCCTCACAAAAGATCCCATTCCATTTTTAATAATGTTCATTTTCATGAGCTTTTCAACCTTTTTTCTTTTCTAAAATCAAGCCACTTTTTACCTTTCTCCCATAGCTCTAAGTTCTGCCCTCTGGGGCCAAATATATCAAAACTAGTCTATCCTCCAAAGTACAAGTTTTCAAGTAGCTGGGGACAAGTATTACAAAACCTCATATCTTTCTCTTCTCTGGGTTAAATAGCCTGCGATTTAAGTCCTTTCCCCATTTTCATTATGTTCCTCTCCTATTTGCCAGTTCACTCATGTCCTTCCTAAAGTATGGGGGTATAATATAACATAATATTCCATCTGTGGTCTCAAATGGGGAGAGGACAACAGGGTAACTGCCTCCCTATTCTGGGAAGCCATGCTTCTTGTTAATCACTCACCCACTCAACAAATATTTATTAAGTGCCTACCTTGGATTAGGCACCGTGCTAAGTGCTGGGGATGCAAAAACAGACAAAACCCTTTCCCTTACCTCAAAGAGCTTGCCATTTAGTGGAGAAGACAACATACAAACAAATATCTAAAAAGCATGTATCACAATCGTTCAGTTAATCACTGAAAATTTACTAAGTGGCAATCACTGGGCTATACACTAGCTTTACAACAAAAAAGTGAAAATAGCTCCTGCACTTTAGGAGCTCAAGTTCTCATATGGGAAAACAAATCAAAATAAAAACATGTATGGACCTCAGAACATATCTGGTACCTTTACAGGGGTGCACAGTAAGTGTAGGGGGAAGACCCTAGCAACTGGAACACTGTGAAAGGCTGCATTAAATTTTTTCTTCCTTTGAAATTGCAACCCACTTATTGGCATATATTGAGTTTGAAATCTACTAAATTTCTAGAGGAGGATGAATTGTTCTCTATTTATGATAATGTGAAGGATTTGTAATCTTGGTTGGTGGTGGGTACACACACCATGATGCATTTTAGAAGAACTTAATTAAATATTTATCCAAAAATGATCCATAGTCCACAGTGATTCATGGAGAGCCATGGGTTTCTGAGGGTGAGATCTCTGTTGACTCCTTCCTTTCCATTCTATATTCACAATGGATGGATGGCAATAGTTTGATGTCCTTCTTTACCAATTTTCCATACAAGAGGATTGATGTTCAGTCATTCCCTGGGTGGCACTTAAGTCTGAGAGAGATTTTTCAGGCATCTCAGAGTTGAGTGGTTCAGCTTTTCTTTTTATGGGTGAGTATTAAAAAAAATTCTTTGTAAAAGAACCACAGTAAAAACAAAACAAACAAACAAAAAAACCCTTCAGATTTTTTTTTCTTTGCTGAAGGGAGCTAGAAACTGGGAGAAGCTGAGGTGAGATTCTGAAGTGCCTAATAAGTGCTTCCTATGGTCAAGAGGTTCGCAGTTTAAAGAATGATTTATTTGCTAGGTGGATCAATAACTTTATCTTCTTCCATGCTGTAAGGAGAGACTGTTGCACCTTTCCAGGAAAAACTGAGTCCATATCTGTCCTCAGACAATTCCTAACTGAGTGACCCTAAGCATCTGCTTGTCCCAGCTTAATCAGCTGTAAATTTGAATAATAACAGTACCTACCTATCTCACAAGGTTGTTGGGAGAGGCTAATGAGATAATATAAAGTGCTTAGTATAAGTAGGTGCTTAATAAATGCTTGTTACATTTTCCTAAATGAACAAGATGGAGGTTATAATATGGGAATTATATCCTGCTTCACTTCTGCTGGGAGCTTTTGGTTCAGTCCTGTGTGCCATATCTTACCAAGGATATTTTCTAAGGCAAAAGTATACAGAGAAGTTCTCTCTGGAAAAATGGAGGATTTCAGCCCACTCTCATAAGCAAGAGCTATCTAAAGGTTTATGAGACTGGCTCAGGACATCATGGAGCTCCTTTCCTAGAGCTTTTTTTTTTTTGACAAAGATGGAATGACCAATTTTCAGACATGATGTAGAGGGGATTCTTGATCAAGTACTGGTTGGAATAAGTGATCTCCCTTCTACCTCTGACATTCTGTGATCTGAATAAATCCCAAGAAAAGAATGTTTAGTGATTTATTTCATGCCCACTCCTATGTTGTGTCTTACAATTATTATCTCATTCATTAGATTAGGAAGCTGAAATAAATGTCAAATGATTTGCTGAGGCTTGCACACTAGTGACTGAGGTCAAATTTGAACTCAGGTATTCCTGAAACCAGGCCAGAGACTCTATCCACTGCACCAATGCCACTGAATGAATGCCATTGAATGAATGAATGATTGAATGAATGAATGAAAAATTATTAATGCTTATATGCCAAGCTCTATCCTGAGCATTGTGGACACAAAGGCAAAATCAAAGCTAGTCTCTGCCCTCAACAAGCTTTCATTCTAATAATGGAAGACACAACATATGTAGGATTGATGGCCAAAAAGTTTTACTTGAGAATGGAAAGTTAGAGATGGTGAATGGGGGCCTTGGAGAGAAGGGATGGCAGGGTAAAGTTGATTCAATAATAGTTAGTGATTCTACAACTAGGAGCTTGGGGAGAGGGGCTCCTCTGAAGGCTGTCTAGACATAAAACATTATCTCTGTCAAATAATGCTAAACTCATACGTTTGTGTAGGTAATGACTCACTGTAGGTCTGTGATATCTCTTATGGGGAAGAGATAGGTAGGTATAAGCAGTCTACGTTCATCTTTTTGCTCATATAAGAATATTCCCTCATTTCTGAGCAGGGATAAGACTTCTTATTAACTGTCAGGGACCAAAGGGATCTGCTCACATAATTATCAAATTTGGATTTACTCTTCTTTCTACATTTGTGTATACCATCAAGTACCTTCCTTATCCTGCATTTATGGAGCCAAAACTACTGTACTTGAGTGAATTCTCTGGTAACTGGATTTTATTCTTTGAAGTGTCAACATTTGAAAAAGAAAAAACTTTTCTCCTCTATGGATGAATGTCTTATTCTCTGATGGCATAGCTATTATAAAGCCAGGGTCACCTCCATGCTGTGATAATTCATCACAAGAAGACTTTTTGGCTATTAACAGTCACATAAAAGCAATGACTATGTGAGCATCAATAACCATGTTAATAAAATAACTCAAATTTCTCTAGCAATATGCTTTAGTGAGTGTTATTGGCTAACCTCACCCCCATTCCATGGCATACCAATCCTCTCTGCCCATTGGACAGACTTTTCCTTGTTCCTTTAACCACGTTCAAAATTCCCTTGATGGGGCTTCCTCCTTGGCAAAGTGTGAATTTCTTGCTGTGTACTGGGTCCCTGTAGCCATACTGACATCACGTTGAAGATGATTGATTGCCACTCAGCTTATACACCTGATTTTTACCCTCAGGGTTTGCCCTTTGTAGAGAGGCTGGAGAGAACACTGCCAACAGAGAAACAAGGGCTGGGAGGTCAGATGAGAAGCTGGCCAATACAAATGGACCTGGCTCTCTGGAAGGCAGCCTGTGCAGCCAGGTATCCCCTCCAGGGCAATATTTGCTTCAGGAAAATGACAGAGAAAAAGAATATTTAGCAGATTAAATTCCAGAACCAGTGGAGAACCCTGGAACACATTAAGTTATTAGGCACAACAGAGAGGTTGTTGGACTAAGCAGGAGCACGGGTCTGCAGCATACAGTGCCTTTCCAGGTAGTGTGAGGTGATGCATCAAGAGATCCAGGGAAGAAGGCTGATCCTATCTCTGAGTTATATGTGTATATGGGAGAGTATGCGGCAAGCATGGGGAATATCAATGGGACCAATTTATCTGAATGGAGAATGTGTGAAGGGCAATTGATATGGAATAAATCTAGAAAGACATGCGGAGGGCCTTACGAACCACATTGTGGGACCTTAAATCCCAAACTGAGAAGTTTGTACTTTATCCTCAAAGAAATTAGGGATCCTTGAAGCTTCTCAAACTTGAAAACGACATTGCCAAACTAGTACTTTAGGGAGAATATTTTTAACAACCTTTCAGAAGATGGATTATAAATGGGAGAGCCTTAAAGTGGGGAAACCATTAAGAGACTGAAGCAGTATAGGTGGGAGACCTGAGTTTGAATCCTCCCTTACATACTCGTGATATGATCTTGAGCAAAACCCTTAAACTTTCTCTGCCACTGTTACCTAATCTGTAAAATGGGAATAATAACTCTCTTACCTTGTGGCTATGAAAATCAACTGAGTAGTTATCTCTTCCACATTGCAGGGGTTAGGGGGTTGGGGTCTCCCAGTGATCTGGGAAATCTGCATAAAATTTCTGGTCCTTTCTCCCTACCAAAGAAGAAGTCTGAATATTTTCTTTTATGGGATGTTTACAGTACTTTATTGAAAAATTTGGATTAGGTATTTGGTCATATGTTCTGTGTCTTCTGCTGGCCTTTGTGTAACTTCTGCAAAACTTTCAAAAAATTCCTTTTTTAATTTCTTATGCTGATCCATGATATGTCAAAATCACAATGAAAAACGTTGCAATGTGGAAGAGATAACTCTATAACTATGTATACATATATGCAAATATATCACTATATATAGTTATATATCACAGTATATGCATATATATACATAAACATATACACATGTGTGTTCATGTATATGTATATATACACATACATATATATTTATAACATAGTACTTTGCAAGCCTTTAAACTAGAGATGCAAGCTATTTCTATTCATAGGTACTAGGGGCCTAAACAAAGGGAACGTCACATGAAAGGAGAGCGTGGAATGGATATGAGAGTCACTGTGATAATTTCAGCTAGACTTGCTAAGTTACTGATATGGGAGAATGGGGAATAGAGAAGAGTCAAAGATGAAGCCAAGATTGTGAAGCAGGACACCAGGAAGGAGAATGATCAGAAATGAGAAAGTTTGGGGGAGGCCAGAGTTCAGGGGGGAAGACAGAGAAACATCAGTGTTACCAGAACAAAGTCTTTCCCAATGGAAGGATGAGCTCCTGGACAATGTCAGTCGATGAGCCTTTATTATTTATTATTACAGTGTGTCAACATAGGCTCACCATATTCACATTCTTCCATAAAAAAAAAACCACACAAAAACAAAAAAACCCCTATTGCTATTTGTCGTTGTGGCATAAAAGTACTGATGGGATCTTTAAGACAATGGAAAGAGACTGTAATCTCTGGTAAGTTGAAAAGGCTGTGAGCATGGGCCAATGATGCCTGTAGAGTGAAAACCAGCCTATATAAGTTTAGAGAGCCTTATTTATATAGGTTGCTGAATTTTTCCACTTCAGCAACTTCTTAAAGTCTGCCTATAACAGTTACATAAGTTATCAGAAAGAGTGTCATCTACATCAAGGACTCCTAACCTAGAAGCTATAAACTTGGCTTTTTTAAAAAATATTTTTATAGGGGTAGCTAGATGGCACAGTGAATACAGCACCAACCCTGGAGTCAGGAGGACCTGAGTTCAAATCCTGCCTCAGACGTTTAACACTTACTAGCTGTGTGACTTTGGGCAAGTCACTTAATCCCAATTGCCCTCCCCCCCCCAAAAAGAGAAAAAAATAATAAAAAATATATTTTTATAACTTCATTTAAGTATTATTGGTTTTGCTTGTAAATCTATGTATTTCATTGAATGCCTTTAGAAACATCATTCTCTGGCACTTTGATCTATCCCTGTGGCCTTATGCTGGGAGATCCCTCCACCTGTACAGCCCCCTTCTCTTATTGGCAAGTTTTTTCTCTAGAATCTCCATTTTTAGATAGGAAGAAGACCAGCCCAACTTCAATATTCATCTCTTCTCTTTTGACTCTCTAGAGTTAGCCTTTGCCTCTGTATCAATAATGAGATATTCACAACACCCATGATGGTTATGAATATGTTGGTGTAGTTTTGGATCACAAAATGTAGCAAACTCTCCACATGGAAGGCAGCACCAAGGTCTTTATTCAGAAACCATAACACTGAGTCCCAAAACCAGAAGGACAAGTCCCAAAACCAGAAAGCCAAAGTCATTATAATGGTCACAAAG